>JAWWEE010000001.1:44736968-44895613 GCA_035221455.1 Xenops minutus
CCCCTCAAACAAACAAAAAAAAACACACGAAAAAACCCCAACCCTACAAAACCAAAACCAAGAAATCACCAAAAAAACCCGAAAAAACCCAGAACTGAACACAGCTTCACCTGTGGCTATAATTCCATTCTAGATTATATTGAAGTATTTGATTACTGGCCTATGTAATTCAATTTCATTTTGACTTCTAATAGAAACAGCACATTATTGTGCCATTATAGAAGGCACTGGTCATCAACCACAGTAAAAATCCCCAAACAGAAGTTTGGAGAGGACTGCCCTCCAGTTGTGCTAGCTGTGAGTCAAAAATTGTCTTACTATATCCTTTCAAATCACCTGAGGAATGCAATCTGGAAGAGTGCTGCTATAGTCACAGTGGCAACAAAATGTAGGTGGCTTCAATAAGGAACTCAACCAATTTACTAATGAATCTGTGTGATATGGTTGCCTTAAAGATCAGAGGTCCAGACTTTATGACTTATGAAGCTTCTTCTAATCTTGTTTCCTCTGTTTCTTTTACCACTCCTCAAGAGGAAACAGATCAGTTTTGCCAGAAGAGCAACTCTTAGAAAAGTCATATTAAATATTTACATTATCTTCATTTATATTATCTTCAGTTGCGGGAAGAAGGAAACTTGACCTACTTTTTTGTGCAGATAAAGTCCTTTAAGAAGGTGTATGATGTACTTTATGGATGGCAGAACAGTGTCAAAATTTGGGAACCTCCAACAGCTCAGAAAATCCTTGTACACAGTCACAGAAGATGTGGTCTTAATTTATCATCTTTCAGGATTTTCAGTGCTTATTGCAATGAAAACAATATGAGCATATGAGCTTTCTTCAGAGAATTATGCTTTTTACCTTTACCACCGACTCCTCCAACCTTGCAGATTTGGCACATTTTCAGCTGTGGAGCTGATTGAAAATTCAAGAAGAAAAACCTTTTTCTAAAGCCATCCTAAAACTGTCATCCTGATAGGAAAGAACTTGTGTATTACTGTACTAGGCACTGCATAATTAGAAATTGTCTTTTATTAAAAACATACTCTACATTCAAATACAATGTGGTTAAGCAATTAAAGCATGAAAAAGTGGTTTGGAATAGAGGAGAAAAGGACATAAAACTGGAGTGGATTCAGCAGCACAGATCAGAATTTTGGTGGAGAAAATGGCTAGAAGAGTTGAATAGAAGGAAAGAGGAAATGAGATACAGGGCAGGGCAGGGCAGGGCAAAACTAACTTACCAAGTAAACAGTTCTAATCTGTCCATAAAAATCACCCCCAGAACTCAGATTCTTTTGAAGCATTATTTTTAGTGCGCACATAATACTTCAAACCTCAGTCTTGTCACAGGCTGTAAATGCCCCAACAACACACAATAGCAAGGGTACAGATCTGTGCCAGTGCTACCAGTATTTACTAGAAAGAGGCAGCTGTTAAAGGGCCTTTGTACTCTTATCTAACTGAGATCTTGCAATCTGGCACCACCCAAGGAAAGACCCTGCAACTGGCAGTTGAATAAATTCTTGTTTCTTTTCCCACTCCCATGCTGCCATTCCTACTGTGATTACAGGTAACTGCCCTGTCAGTGTGCCCCAAGAAATGAGCGAGAGGGAAGACACCATTTTTCACAGCTTCACTTTAGTAGTCCATCTACCCACTGCTTTGAGTAGCAGCATCTCCTCTGCAGACTACTCCCTGAAGCACATCTTGTATCTGTTTCCACTACAAATATAAACCAGACTTATTCCTAGTCAGCTCATTTTCTTGTAATTACAAGATAGATGGAAAATACAACTAAAACCTCAAACCCCAGTATCTGCCAGTTTAGCCAAACTCCAAATCACGAGGAAGTCCCAGTTAAGTTTAGGCAATCCAGGATTCTTTGTGCCATGCTGTGACTGAGTGAAGTTAATTCTCTTTAAAGGCACTGATGCATACTAGACTGTCATTTACAGCCTTAGGAAGACAATGTCTTAAGACATGTTCTCAGAATCCTCCTAAAACATGCTAAGCCCTCCTAAGATTTGCCCTTAACATCCTTTTCTGAATCATTCTTAATACTACTTCCAAGACAAAGTCAGATTACAGAGAGGTAATGATATATAACAGTAGTATATTATCTTGTTAAAAGAGATTCAGAGTTGACTTTATTTCCCTAATGGATATAAATCCAGACAAGAATATAAAATTACGAATAAAAAAATAGCCTTAATGGGGTGAAGAAATCACCACTGATTTAATCAAAAGTTGCAAGTAAGCACTGGGGTAAAAGTTTTTGAACATATTACACTGAAATATGGAGCAAAACACACTCGCTAGGATGCACTTTATTGATTTACATAGCAATGTGGCGAATAGTTTGGCCTTTTGGCTCTTCTGATGTTGATTCCTGGCTGTTGTGAGTTTGCTTATTAGAACTTTATAAAACTTATGCTAGCTTTCTGTTCAAAGTAAAAGAGACTTCACATCTCATTTTAAAACCAGCCTTCATGGTTGAGAAATCCATGCATACAGGATGCCTATGAGATGATTCAGAATTGGAGGTGCAAGAAGCGTGCAGGTGACAGCTATTAAAAGCCTAACAGTCAGGTTCCAATGATACTGTCACTCTCACTAATTAATTTAGCATTTTTCTTCTCTGGTAGATTTAGAAGCACCTGGCTCAGTCAGACAGGCACTGCATTTGTAATAAAGCCAGATATCTGACTACATAACATCAACATCATTGCTCTGCCAGGCTTAACTGAGACATGGATCTTGCTTTTCCAGAAGAAACTAGAAAGTAAAACTTCGTGAAGTCTAGAGAAAGCCCAGCTGTGAAACGGGATGTAAAAATCCAGGGTAAGATAAGCTCACATCTTGAATGGCTTACAATTTACTTTGAAGGTTTTCCCACTCTTTGAGCTCTTCATTAGAAGATGAAAGAGGACAAATTCTGCCAAGATTCCCTCATTTTACAGTGTTCATGTAGATGTTGCCCACCCCGAAGAAAACTGTTAGATTAACTTCAAATTATGCGCTGTTTTGCAAAATATCTAAAAAGTGAGAACTTCTTACCAGTCTGAAACAGCCCTCTCTGGATAGTCAAAGTGCAAATCTATGTTTAATCTACCACTCATGTACCCCCATAAAATGAAATGAACTCCCAAAGAAATATCCCATCAATAATATGCTAGAATTTTTTTTGGTCAGTTTGTATCTCTGAAAGTACTACCTGCTGTGGCATATATTTACCAAAGCCAATATGAAGATTAATGTAAAATTTGCCAAAATAAGACCCTAACCTGGAAATTTATAACATGTACCACTTTTGAAATGGTTGTGTTTTGCACAATTCTAACTAGTCCAAAAGAATGGAGTTCTGAGAAATTTGATAAGCTGGCTGGAAAATAGCAAGCAGTACAACAACAATTCATTCCTCTTCTAGAAATCTTTCAGGTCACACAACTAAACAGAAAACAGACTTGTGGATCTGCTGCAGTTCACTCTCTCTTTTGCTTTTTCTGCTCTTACAAGGTATCCATTTAAAAATATTTGCAAACCTAAATCATAGCAGCATAACTTGCATTAGTCTTGTCATCATTCCAAGTTTGTGATATTAGAAGCTAAACAGACTCAACTGTACAATATTTTCCTTGTTTCTTAGCACTAATCTACACATTGCTTACACAAAAAGGAGTACATTTAAATTCTATGTCCCTTAGGACGTGTGTGCAAAGCAGCTATTCACATCTTGAAAAATAATTTTAAAAAATTACCTTTTTCTGCCGTTGAAGAAATAGTAACTGGAAGAGAGAGAGAAAAAAAGAAAGTGTTAAGTAAATCTGCATTGAATCAACTGTTTGGCTAAAAGTGAGATATATGAGGTAGTCGACTTGTTCCAAAGCACATTTTGGGTGTTAGTAGAGCCTCCCTACCCAACACTGACTAAAACAGGAGTCAGTATTCCTCCTGCCAGCCCCTGATGCTTGGTGTTAGTAGAAGTGCTGAACAGATGCAGTTCCCTGCACTAATGAAATGAACATACTCCACAGACAATAATTAGACTAAATTTATGCATATTCCCATTCAGATATGCATTTAGTTCATTTTTCTAAGTCAACTCCTAGGCCAAAAGGTGTACTACTGGAAAGCAAAAACTTAAAAAAAAAAGTTCTTACAGAAATCCCTCTGAAACTGTTACATGTTACCTACTCCCTTCTCTTAGTTTTTCCAATAATTTCTCTCTTACTGTCACATACTATTTTTGACCTTTTTTCCCGACCTGAATTCTTCAGGCATAATTAAAACCTCCCCACTTCCCTACCTCCTATAGCCTCATCTCCTTTCATGCCAACAGCCAATTCTATTGTTCAAATCTACCTAGTATACTGCCTGACTACTACATCCTCCTGCCCCCAGGCTTCTCCAAAACCTTCACACTTAGTTCATCAGTTCAGGCACAATGCTGAACAAAGAGCTGCTGTACTTACTGCATTGCTTTGCTCATATCACTTCCCTTGCTGGATCTCTTCTTTGCACACTGAATTACTGAAATTTTAGGAGGAAAGGATCTTTTCTTGACTCTTCATCTTACACAGTAAACTTAAGCTTCTGGTCATCAGCATGAGCAAAAGGTTAGCAGAGCACACCCTGCCTACTGCAGTTTACCTCACCCCATGCTGTCTTGTCTCTCTCAGCTCTATCATTTTTACTCTCATTAGCCTGAATGCTCCAGTTCAAAAGAGCTTTTTCCTGATGCACACTCGAGTCTTAAATCTGCAGGGCTTCACTATGTATTGCAGACTTCCTTTTGAAGGGTTACTTTGGTTATAGAGGTGGTATGTGTCTCACTTACCCGTAGATATCTATAGTGAAAGGGTCTGCAACTGTATGACGCAACCGTGCCTCTTTTTATAGTCAACAAGAGACATAATGAGGTGATATCTCAATGTATAGGTGACCTATTTTTGTTCAGATATGTTTTGGGGTCTTTTCCTTCTTTCTTTCTTTTTTTTTTCTCTCCCTCTCTCCCCCCCTCCCCCTTTCTCCTCTCCTCCTTTCATTTAATATCCATACTCTCTATGATCATGGAAACCTCTATGAAGTTAATGGAAAAGGTTTGGGTTCCTTCCACCTAGAGAAGGAAGAAATTACCACTTAGAACAGAACAAAGTTGGCTGCAAACTCAAGGAGGTCAATCCTAAAGAACAGCTTAATTTCACATTAGTTATGGATACTTGTATAGCCTCCTCCTGTGTTTCTGTCAAGCTACACCATTTAGACTTCTAAAGTCTAAATGGTGGAGTCTAAATATTTCTAAAGCAAATCCTGTGTTTTTGCTTGAAATTTTACTAATGTGTTATTTCTTCAGTTAAAACTTTTTCAACAATGCAAGGAGAAGATAAAAATCATTAAACCAGTGAAAATTAAAATAAGCTGGCTGAATATGGTTCTTTGTTCAACTTGAAAAAAAAAAGCTAAAAGTACTTTAGATTAAGCATTGTCTTTGACTCTTCATATCTTAAATAAACACCTCTGCACACAGCTGGATAAACATGTATTTCCTTAGACAAGAAATATAAAAACGTTCTTTATTATCCTTTAATGGAATGGGAGAACATCACTGCATTTTTTGTAAGTAATACTGGTTAAAGTACGCCTTAATCTGCAGCCTCATTTTTGCTCTCAGCACAAAACAAAACTGTGAGCCATATTTGATGTTTGAACATTCAAAATAATGAACAGGTTTTACAAGTAAAAACAAAAAAAAATCCAAAAAGCTTAATATTGTATCACCTGTGAGCCTTAATCAAAATGGTACCCAAAAAACCTTCATAAAAATTAATTAAAGCTTCACAGCACCAGGAAGATAATTTCTCTTTCATACGTAACTCCCTTAGGTCAGAATGCAGTTATTAGACTGTGTAGAATAATTTTCGTTTGAAAAACTCCTGCAGTTTGAGGTAAAAGCCAACGTTGAAACGCTTGTGATTTTCATCCTGCCTTATCCTCAAATGAAGTAAAAGATGTCCAGTTCTCTTCTGCCTCAGAAATTAAGTGTTTCTATCCTTTTCACTGTTGTTATGCCCATTGTCAGGTAGATTAAATGAAGAGCAACCCTACTATGCCAGTCCAAATTCACTCAGCATTGGCACATGAACGGTTTAACAGGATCTTTATTCTACAAAGCAAAGCCTTCCTTCACATAAGTTAATATCCAATCTTTATGTAAAAAAGACCTTTGAGTACTTGCTAGGCTGGCTATCTAACAAGTAGCTTTACATCATCAAGAAATCAACTCTAAGCTTTTGAACTCTGGTTCAGGGGAAAAAAACCCACACAAGACACTGCTCTTGTGGTCCCCCATCCCTGGCCTGTAGTTTAAGTTACAAGCTTAGCTTGCAATCACTTTTCTCTCTAATAGTTTTCTTCTAATTATTTAGATATTGCTGCCAACTTCCACTAAACTAGTACCATTTTCACTTCAAGCATTTCTAAAACACAGCTTTTTGTTCAGGGTGTGAGATGAGAGAAAAAAATCACCACTGCCTTTTTGTTTATTGCTTATTTTTTTAAACAAAATAAACATTGTGTATGATTTTGATGTTAACCTCAAGATGCAACAGCACTATGCACTAGATAGCTGCATCAGCACAAGTTACTGCCTTCAGCACTGCAGTCAACACAAACCTGTCCATATTTCAGAAATGTAAGTGCCACAAAACTTCTATTCTTTTGAGGATTTGAAAATATATTGCCATATCAGTCTACCGTTCATCTAGAAAAGGAAAAATATTCTTTGGATTGGTTTCTTGATATTGTTTTTTGTTTTGCAGGAAGACTTATGAAGTTCTACAAAGGTATTGCTAGGGAAGGATAAAACATGACTAGACAGCGAGAGCTGCAGTTTACCTCAGTGCAAAGGGCTCAGAAGCACGCCCTGGGGGGCTCAGGCACACAGTGAGTTTTCACTATGGCCTCAGATTTCAAAGTGTTTAACATCTCAGTACTACACCATCAAGCAAGTGAGGCAAAGGTAATGAACCCTGTTGGACTGCAGTGTAAAGCTTTACCATGGCTACCTCAGGGGTTCCAAAATCTATGACAACTGAAAAGGAAGGAGCTCAGAAAAGCCTGCCTCTCTTTACAAGCCATAAACAGGCCTACACTGCATGAACTTCATGCTTCTGACAGTTTGTCCAGGGATGTACAGGTGCAACTCACTCTGTCACCTCACCGAGCAGCTTACACACTGGAGCTCCCAATGCTTTGGGGTCACTGCAAAATGAAGGACACAATTTGAAGTATGTGGGTTCACTTTCTACAGAATACTACCTCCAAAATACACCATACAGCCTTTTAATATAGCCTTTTATTATGTACTTTATAACGCAGTCTTGCTTAGGGGACAAGTAGAAACGGCAGGGCTGACTCTAAGAGAGGAAACAGTTGTCTTAGCTTTGATTTAGACACAAAGTATCACCTCTGGCAGCAAAGACACTTTATTCTTCATGACCCCAGTTGTTGGTTACACCGTTCTACATACTCTTCCTTACATTGTTTCTGTTATCTTTCATCTCACCTATATCCCAAGAATGAAAGAGGCGGAAGCCTACAGATTGATCACAGGAAACAACCCTACAGACATAGGGGCATCATTAGTTGTATAACAAATGAAAGCAGGGGAAAATGTCGTTTGTTGGAAGCATTTCTCTTGAAGTATGAGCTGATAGTAGAAGCATCAACTTCAGAAAGCTTTGGAGAATTTTTAAAGCTGCTTCAAGGAAACGTCTCAGAACATCTTGAAAGAACATGTTTAGGAAGCTAGTTTCAAGCTTATTTTCAGGATTGCTGTGGAGTGTCCAAGCACCTTCCAAATAACTGTGTAACAGGAGAAAGCCAAATCTCTCTATTCTGAGGCAAAGAGGTGCAGTGATCTGCCAAGACCTTTCCAGAGGCATGCTAAAAGATGAGACATCTCCTTCAACCTTGAAGAAAAAACCCCACCCACATCACATCTTCCTACTCCCCTAAAAGGCATGTTCCAACCAAAGCCAGATATGCTTCTTGCAGAGCAAGAAATTCAACTGAAACTAATATAGAAGTATAGAAAAGGACAAGAACTGATCTTATTACTGAAGAGCTATGCTTATTTTCCTGTCCCCTCCCACGATGGCTCCCAGCAGAGTCATACTTCAGTTATTACAGCCTTTCCACAAACTTCAAAAGTAACATTCACATTTGGCTGACATTCCTCATGGGTGGGAAGAAGGAGTGATAAATGTGCAATTGCATCCATTTGCCAGATGCACAGCCTTAACTTTTCTCAGCTTTTAAGTAAAAGGGTTAAAAATATTTTAAAAATTATGAACATACGTAGGTATATACACACACATGCATACAGACATGACATATATTTCCAGAAGTTACCAGTACTGAATTCAATGGAAACTCCCCACAGGCACTGTCCTGTCTGCAAAGGTAAGTCCCACTGACATTATGTCAAGTTTTTCATTTGTCCAGAAAATGGCATTTTATTGAACATATAGCTTAGATTTATGGATATATTTGCAAATGCAGACCTTGAATTATTCACAAGAAGATGGCAGAAACAGTACTTAGTGACACAAGTGGGATATACAGTGACTAAATTTCTTTGAGCAAATACTCATTTGGCTTCTGTAACAGGGCAGCATCACATCGTGAAGACCTTACGACTTCTTCACTGTTTTCTAAAAGCCTTAATTCTGTGACCTTTCCAGACTAAGCTACTTCTTATTTTCCAACTGGCAGGCACCCACTAGGTGCTCTCCTCTCTAAGCAGCAGGGAGTTGTTTTTAGACAAATGACTCAAGAAGACTGCGTTGACAGCATCATGTAGCCAAAAGCCAACGCAGGAAGATGCTGCCAGGTCCCTGCCGAAAGGCTTTGGGGGCCCAGGAATTGCACACACAATCATCACCAGCAGGAATGAATGTCCTCTGTGAAAATTTGAGCCATACAAGCTTAGAATTCTTTCATCTTCATGTGGTGCTAGACTGCTACATTTTTTAAAAACTCCAGATATGCAGGAATAGGTCACAGATATCCTGCCTCCCAGTGCAGTGTGAGGTGATTGAGAAAGCAACATTTTACAGAACAGTGATGCAGGAGAGGTGGCTCCACAGGCCTTCATGCTGTGCTGGTGTGAGGAGGCACATATTGCCAAACAGTGTGCCTCAGAAGTAGCACTGCCTGGGGCTGGCCTGCAGCATGGGGGCACCATCACGCAGGTCTAACACAATGTTTGTCTCAGAGGCATTGTGTCTCAGTGTCCACCTGTGGTGGACAACTCTTGCTGCAGGGGTGTATGAAGTTACCCCTCTTAATCACCTACCTGCTCCCCTATGTCAGAAAAACATGACAAAAGCAAGCACTTGCCTTCCCTGATACTTCAGGTCAGGTCTGAACTACCAATGAAGGCAAGTTTGCGTGACTACAAACAGCACGGAATTACAGTGAAGAAGGGTGAATGGCAGTGAATGGCCTTTCACTGTTCTGAGTCATGCACAGTCAGCCGTAAGAGGGAAAAGAAGTCCTGTCAGGGCTGCTGATGCCTTAAAGCAGTGCAGCTGGAACCCAAACTTCTCACACACACTGTACACAGCAAGAGCACTCGAGTGAGCTACCTTGTGACTTCAAGCGATCACAAGATGACATCTTCAAAAGCATTGCAGGTAGTGTGTGTGTGAAAAATGTGGGGTGGGAGGAGAAAGGAGGAAGCAAATGCAGTCCGGGAAGAGACAGCTTGGTGCAAAGACAGAGGCTTTGTGTTTTACAACCACCATATTTTCTATGTTCGTGATTGCCACAGGATTCAGAGAAGAATTATCACAGGGACAGGTAAAATGAATTGGTATTTCAAATAAAGCAGTTCAAGCTGCTCTGCAGAACTTTTCTGTTATTTGTAACCAGCCATTGTTACAATTTGTTGTATGGTTAAAACAATATTAACATAATTCTTTCACCATAACAAGTAATTTAGGGCAGCCAGAGGCTTGCTGCCAGAAAACATTCTCTTATCACAATAATAAAGGAGCTTTTTATTTAGCCAAGGTCTTTTCAGCCTCAATGCAGAGAGAAAGTGCATAAATACAAACAGGCTACAGCAGAAATTAGCATAATCAATGCAAGATACTCCTTGGGTACGGAGTTACATTTAGCAATGAATTTAGCTATGACAACTGAAAACATTTCTGCCATACATTCTGGGAACAGTAAATTCTGTGCTACCACTTCTACAGTTCAAAAACACAGCTACAAAGGCAGCTGACTTCTGGAATCCACAAAAATCCTACAGATGGCTCCTTATCTCTGCACCCACAAAACATTCTTGAAAGTTATACCAAAGGTTTCCTAACGGTTTTCTCAGCAAAGTGACTGCATGTTTATAGTGGTTTCAAAACCAAGAGTTACGCTTGGTTAACATCCAGGAGGAAGTGTGGCCAGGTCTTAACCTCACAGTCTCACACATGGGTCTGCACCAACTGTAACGTACTAAGAGATGCATCAGCCCAAATAACTAAAGACTTTTTCCCCATATGAAGTTCGCACTCAGCTCCAGCAATGTACTAGGTTTGTCCCTGAAAACCCGATTCCCCGGGAAAGACTATACACTTTCAATTTAGTGTAATTGCTCAGAAATGCCCTAATGTAACTTCATTTTCTTCAGCTATTTAATCACTATTGCCACTGCTCATTCTATTGGCATTTTGATGGATTTTAATCCCTAGCATGACTTCTACACACTTTCCTCAGCTGCTTACTCAAATTACTGGACTTTCTTCATTCGATTCTTTAACAAGAATTCTGCTTTCTCGTAACAGTAACAGTTTTATTGCTTAGTAACTTGGAAGTGCTGTGCATAAATTGCTTCCAATATTGCTTTTAAGCTATCAGACAGCCTAAAGAAAGCCTGGTTTCTTCTCAAAAGACAAAGAGAGCTCTCACTTGCACCAGTCAGTGAGCTGTGTTCTCTCTGGCACATTGGAGAACAGGAAAAACACAAAATCGGCAGAAGGGCATGGAAATTCAGAAGGATCTGAGCAGAGCTAGCTTATGTCCACACCACTAATTAATTACATTTACATTTGAAGCGAGGGGTGTTTATACTCAGGCTGGCCAGATCAACATCATAGTAACACTAAAGTATCTGCATATGTGAAAGGCTTTCTCTGTTAGGAATAAGTCCAGTGGTTCTGCTGTTGACACTACTAGGACACTTGCAAGGGATGGAGTGACAAACAGGATAATCAGCTGGTGTTGACGGACTGTTACTTATCATTATGCTGGACAGACTTGTCTCACAGACCCTGCACAAGATTAGGTGTTCAGCAGATGATACTAGAAACTATCAGTATATTTAAAGTAAAAAACTAAACCAAACCAAAAACCCCACCCAACCAGATACAGCTGCTGTGACCTGCAGAGTGAACCCTCATCCCACAGTAGGGGTCTGCTTTGTTCTCCAGGCACCCTTCTTCATGTTTGTCTTCACACTCTCTCAAAATCAGTTGTCTCCTTACTTACTTACTGGCCCAGATTGCAACAAGTGTTTCCTCAAACCTATGGATAAAAATCTCCTTGTAAATCTCCTTACAAAGTATTAGGCACTGTTTTCTCAGAGAAGGATTTTGCTGTCACCAAGTTCATTGAGTAATGGAAGAAATCAAACTGCCCAGCAAGCTGACCTCCTCTTATGCCTTAGGTCACAGGATTCCCCAAATGAATTTTTAACTTTGTAACACTGGCCAGGTTTGATTGGTGTTTGCCACCTGAGATTAAATATGGAACATACCTATGAAAAGAGCTAATTTTCAGCCAGCAACACAGCAACAACAGAGGAGCCAGCCATGTAATTTACATTAACTCCCGTCAAGACATAAATAAGCCAAGGTTTTGAATACAGTCATTTAAGGAAGTTTTGTCTTGAAAAACATGTCATTTTTAAACATGTATATTAGTTGTGGGAGAGTTTAGTGATGGGGAACTCCTGTCTTCAACACACTGGACTAGTAAATACTAATAGATATTTAGTATTTTATTGTTTTTATTATAAAAATATTTATAAAACAAAGTTTCAAAGACTTCTCATGGTGATTTAGAGAATCTGTCCACATATGGCTCATCAAGTTGGTTGATAACAAACGTGGCCATCTTTTGATGTCAGAGGCTTTGCTGTTTTTTTCTTTTTGTAAAACAAATGTCATACATTAATTAAACCTTAGGTGGACCAAAACATCTTGAAACAAACTGTGTGACTGTAGCTGAACCTACTTCCTGGAGTTTGCAAAAAGAAAGAAACATCCAGTGACTCTCCAGGAACATAACAAAAGGCCCAGATGCTGAAGAGGGGAAAAAACCATCAGTGATAAAAGGACAAAGCTGTGGATAGAGGACAAGATCAGGACACCTTTCTCTTCCACCTGCTCCCACTTCATTACCAGACTATTTAGGAATACGAAAAAATGACAGCACCAAGACTGCACAAGCCACTGCAAAGGGATTTTTGGATACTCCAGAAGATCTAGACTCAATCTTAGAAAGTATTCCAGAGTAAACAGAAAGTAAACTGTACAAAAAAACCATAGCCTATCATCCATATAGTTCTCATTCAGTAACTATTGCTTCCAATAAATAAACAAAAACAAACAAAATCCTCAGAGCTCACCCAAGTGCTGACAGTTCACCACACATTCTTGGAAAGCATTAACTCAGGACTCTAAGGTCAGCTGAAATACTACAAATCCTAATGCAGTACGTGCCAGGAGAAGAAGTGATACCTGTTACACCTCTGAGATGCATTAGGGCTCCATGGTAAAGCACTAGATGTAACATAGCAGAATTGGCAAAGTGCCTAGCAAGAAAAGAGCAGGGTTTGATGCATGCATGACACCTACCAAGAGAATTAACTTTTTCTGTCATTTGCCTCGGCTATCACAAGCAGCTGCAAGAAAATCTATGATTGCAGGTGAAGTACTGAAGTATACTGCACTGGTGGGAAATCATGTATGTGAAGAACAAGAAATGATTGCCACTGATTTAAAATGAAAGTTGGCAACCACACTGACTTATGGGAAGATCAGAAGAGTGATTTCATTCTAAACACTTATGACTAGGTGTGAGCTGACCCAGACCCTTAAACCTGTTGTCTCCTGAGAAGCTACACAGAATCAAAACTTGAGATGGGATAAGGGGGCACATGCACTTGACTGAAGACTCCATAGAAGCCGTGCAGCAAGAGGAGAGCACTGTCACACAGTAGGAGACTACCACAAAACCATGCAGCTGAGGCAACGAAGCACAGCTTCTAATGCCCTGTAAGTGCTTAATAGCTTTTCCAGACCATCAGTTCTGCTCACATACAGAACCCTGTTTCCATTCCAAACAGATCCTTGGCAAAAGGCTGTTACAAGTGGGTCTGCAAGTGTGGGAAGTAGGGAGAACATAAGATACTTACAAGTCTGAAAATGTTAACAGAAGAAAAGCCACACAAAAGAGAAAAAAATGACTGAATTTAGTGCTCAATGGTTTTTAAGCTTTGCACTGTCAAAACTCAGAATTTGTCTAAATTATGAATTATGAAAAAGCTCAAGCCTACTGCACCAGTTGCTGCTTTAGCTTTATCCCAGCAGGTAGCTACCACAAAACACAGCAAGTAATATCTCTCTATGCAATTACTAGGCTGAATTCAAGCTTTTAAAAAATACATCTATTTAAAAACCCCCAACATGAAGCTTTAGGAGCATTGGATTAAACTGATAAAAATAGACAAAACCAAAACATTCCTACAAAAATCCTATGCATAACTCACATGCTTTTTCAAATACCATTAAAAAAAGATACTTGAATATTAATTACGTAGGATTTTTCAAAACAGAACAGAAACCATATTTTGCTGCAAGTTTTCAGCTCCTTCACAACATTTGGGTAAATCTGCATGTCACAAATCAACAGACGTGAAAGCCACCAGGTACCATCAGTCAGAGCACTGTGGAAATACACTTCACTTCTGTGGTTTTTTTTTCAAACCAAACTTGACAAAGCTAAAAGCAGTGACTACTTACCAACAGGAACAGTACAATAATAGGTCCTCTGCATTCACACTATGACAATGCAGTAGCTGAGGTACTTAACGTGAGCTTTAAGTCCACCACAGACAACTGCAAACCAGCTTATGCAATAACTATCTGTTTAGGTCTCTTCAAACAAATAACGTCTGTTCCACTCAAAATTACTTAGATGTAATCTAAATTTTGTTTCATTCTCTCTGCAGTAGCAGCTTGCCTAATTCCAGATGAATTATTACTTACACCTCTTAATTTTGTCCCAAAAGGCTTAAAAAAAGAAAAAAAATAGAATTAAACAAGCCAGCTATCTCCATGCTTAGTACTTCATAAGAGATGCATAAAAATTCCCCACTCTGGAGACAAACACACATCAAGATGCACAAGTGAAATACCACAAACAAAAAACCCACTGCATTAAAACCCTCACTGAATCTCTCTGTAAATCATATGATTAAAATGGTTCCATGCTTCACATTTAAGACAAGGCTGCACATATATAGCATCAGAGAGACTGCTGCAGAAACTGCAAAGGCAAAGCTGCTGCTCTTGTGATCCAGTTATCTTCGACAATCTTGTAAGACAATTTTAATAGTCAAAAGGGAACATGAATAAGGAATGGATGAGCCATTTGGTCTTTTGGAAAGAAAGGAAAAGCAGAGGCTTGAAATGCTGCAGGGGAGTGACTTGATTTTTAGCACAAATAAGAGAAGACAGTCAAAGGTTAGGTAGCAGGCACCCCACTAAGGATTGGGGGAGGTGGGGTGGAGGGGAGCAAAAGAGGGTGAAAAATCTGTTGCTTTCTTTTTCTTGACCTGAAACAGAAGAAGTTAAGCACATCCCACAGAAGACAATTTAGTGACAGCAGAAGGTAATATTGGGGAGATGGCTAAAAGAACAAATATATTTGTTACAATCTGATTATCCCTTTTATACATGATTCACACCTTGGCAGAGATTCAGCTTACACAAAAAAAGTGATCTGTGCTTACTTCTAAAATGTTTCTATTAAATTTCAAACATACTAACGAGAAAAAAATGGATGCTCATCCTGTTACAGGAAGATTATGCACGATCTGAGGAGAGTTAACAACTAAATTGAAAACTCCATAAAAGCTATTTTAGGCATCTATAGTTTAGAACAGTTGTAAGGAAAGTAGACAAACCAGCATAAACTCTCACGATTATAAGAAACTGTTGAACAAACACTGATGTATTGAATGGGTGATAAATGAACAGCATGAACCTCCAGCATTTACAGGCACAATTTTACAGACAATTAGAATCTACCCTACCCCCATTTCCATCATAGGCAGTCTTGAATTCCAAAAGTAGGTACAGTACCATCCAAGTGTTTCACCTGTCACAGGTGTACAAGAACTCAGTTCAGATACCCATCTTTTAACACTGAAAATTCTTTTATTATGAAAGGCATGGCTACACTAACTCATAAAAATATGAGTCACTTGAGAACAAAGTTTTAATTATTGAAATTTCGACAGAGAGAACATGAAGTTCACAGTGTGCAGAGGGTCAATGACCTCAAAGTAATGTCTACTGAAAATATACACTTGAAATTCTGGTCCTTTTATCCACAGCATCTTGTAGGAAAATAGAAACTCAGAAGTGACCAAATAATGTAAAACCCCTGATTAAAAATGGAAGTGACTTTTAGATCACTAACTCGAGGTATACAAAAGCTTCTACTGTTGTTACCAGAGAAAAATTTGAGAGAAGTTATTTTCCATAATCTTAAGTACTCACACTACTTGAGCCTTTTCAAAGCAAGAAGCTTTATAGTCCTCATCTAAAAATCAGGAAGCACTGCAGCAATGAGTGATCACAGCTGCAAGAAAGTAAAATCACAGGAAGCCCTCCTCTTTCAGCTCAGACACTCAGCTCCTTGCTTTCCCTAAGCCCCTTCTTTGCCCTACTCCAAAGGCATCCTGCCCATGGACCAGTTTCAGACGAGTGCTGAGGCTCAGTGGAGGTCTCACACCAACTATATGCCAGTAAGTTTCATCAAAGCTGTTGGATGGGTAAAACAGACAAGCCCACACCCCCTGTTATCAAACAGCTGCTCTGAGCTCAGGTGCTCATTTTCTGCCTAGTCCCATGGGCAAGCCACACAACACCAAACTGGCCACTGCATCACACTTCTTTTTGACCAAATGGTAACTAGGGATCAAGGAAAGATGCCAACTACGGCAGAGCTGTCAGGAGTGGTTTAACAGATGCAAGGGAAAACGTAACAGAGGGCTGGGGCACTGCAGATAGAGGGCTGGGAGGAAAAAGAGGAACGGAGTCCTTCTGATGGCATAAGAAAGAGCTGACACAAGCCAGCTCCTCAAAAAACCAAGCTGACCAGTTCTGTTGCACTTGGAACAATCTTTTCATTAGAGGGCTGGCAAGAGAGGAGGTTACATGCCCTATGAAAGGCACATGCCCATTTGTCCCTATAAACTAGAATGACCAATACAGTGCAAAGCACCATATAAGAAGATAATGTTTCTACACAAGCTGAGCACTTAATTTTCCCATAATCTGTATCCAGTCTGAGCACCTCAACAGGAATTCTATTTATTTGTAATGACAAAGTTCTCATTTAAGATGACCATATGCATGCTTACACTGAGACATTACAACACCACTAAGTGTATGCTGAGTGGTTCAATTTCTACATTTTTAAATTCATGAGAGGCACATAAGTATAGTTAACTGTAACTAATGACCTAGCCTGTTTAACTTGCTTTCCTTTTCTTGCAAAGGTAACCCTCTTTTCCTGCGGGAATGCTTTTCACATTCTTAACATGCAAATGTTGTGCTTCAGTGCTGATACTTCAGTGTTTTCTGCAGTTTGAAATCAGAAGTTACTGACACACTGCTGTTAGTATCACCTTGCCATTGCTTGAGAGATGTTGCATTAGCATTTTCACTAGAGATTTCTTCTGGAGAAGGCAGATGGAATTACCCTCTTTCTGTTTATGCAACAGACTCTTCAGATGGGAGCATTACAACAGATCACCATGTGCTTCTCATATGGATTGTGCTTTGGGGAAATCAGAGCTATCTCCCTACTGACAAGAGCTATTGCAGTCTCCTGGAACAGTAAGGAGTATAATTGGTACTATTAACATGAAGCTGTGCATTCCAAATGACAAAGTGCTTTGCTTGCCAGGATTTTAGATACACTAGATATTACCCCGTATCAAGAATAAAAAAAAAAGCAAATCTTTCTGCAACTAGATGCTATGAAAAGAATGCATAGCTAGTTATTCCCACAGCTTTCAAAAATCACATTTTTCGTACTTTGCAGAGCTTAAGGAATGAAAACACTCATACATTCACAAGCCTAGCAAACAGGTAAAACATATCATTGTCCTTAAAATGCTTGGCCCAGGAGAAGAATCAGGACTATGTTTTTCAGAAAAATATAGTTTCACTGTGTAAGTAAAAACCTAACCTAAACAAGGTTTTCAGTTATTAATTTTTTAAAAAAACAAACCAGCCAATATATTTTACTTAAGATCTCTAGCCAATTTAGCCAAAATTAACTGCTCTTTTTCTCTGTGCAGACTGCACTAGCAAAGTCTGCTAGTGTTTTAGCACATGGGTAAGAAACAGGCTGGCTTCATCCACCAACTCCGACTACCTGTGTCAAAACAGTGTCTTCTGACCACCCTCTAGCCAGTCTGTATTACAGCCCATCACTACAAAAATAACAGGTGGGATAGATAATAAAATACAAGTCAGCCCTAAGTGAAAACTAACCACAAGAGGAGCGCTCCACTCTTTCTGAGCATCTGAGGGATGTGGTAAGCAGACACAATCAGTCCCATTCAATGACAGCATAATATAGCCATTGTTTACAAAAGCGATGTTAAAAGCAAAACATGTTTTGATGACAAGTAAGAACACATGAAATGGTTTTAAACTAACAAAAAGCTATTTTTTTAAGATCCTTTATGCATTGCTAGGTGTGCTTTCTTGCAAGCAAAGCTCTGGGCAAGTTATGTGTGAAAAGAAATAATCTAATTAGAAAGCGCTCATGTTTTTCTACTTCAAAGCACTCAGAAAACCTCTGAACGAGATGCTGCTTTGAGTCTTCTGCAGTTCTTTCAGTTACACATGTTCACAGAATTTTTCTACTCTGCTGACATTCCCTCAACTTACACACATTTGGCTGTTTTCACCTTTCCAATTAGCTTAATAGCTAATTTACCCGATGGATCACAACTATACAGCAATAATGGTCTAAACAAGCCAGTGTTCAAGAGCTTCTGTGAGATGTAACGATCTGGCAGTTTCCATGGGAGGAAAACAATAGACGAGCTCATGAGTCTCCTTTCATCTTACCCACACCAGTTCTCAGCATTCACAGCCAGTATGTAAGTAATATAATTTAGGGTTATAGAAGAGGCATAACGAAGTAAATACATACTGGCAGTGAATTAGAGAGTAAGACTGAGTCCATCAGACACCAAAAGCAAGGCATTAAGCAATATGTGAGCACCCCAGCAGAGGAGGGTGGGGCAAGCAGCAGGGAGAAGCAAAACAGAAAGGGGTGATGTGATGAAAGCAGCAAGTCCAACACTACCATCTTCTATTTTATTAGGAATATTTTATGATAGTATACTAAGCTTGGCTTTCCACTTGATCTACTAACTGAATATATATGTTTTACCTTTAATAAATGAGCAAGGACTACAAGGAGGGAAAAAAACTAGAAAGAAGAAACAGTTGAGGAAATAAAGGCTTTCTCTCCTCCTGTTTCCTTGTTAGCTTCACACCTTAACAGTTATCTAATCTCCGAGTGTAACTTTTGAAAAAGCACTGGTGTCTGTGGGGTTTCAATTTCTCTTTTACTCTTAGTTTAGCATGTCTCCTCTTTTCTAAAGCTTCCCTTCCTCCATCTCTCTTTCTTTCACCAGGCACACATCAGCCTTTTACCAAAGCCACAATCCCTGCTTCTGCACCCACCCTGTGTGACCATCTGCAGAGACCCGTGTTGCCTCATTCATTAGTCCTGCTCTGAAGGTGCATCCTTGACCTGCTTCACAGTACATAGTGCAGTAGTTCTCAAAACAAAGAGACCATAAGGAGCACTGGGAGAAAGTAAACATACCTGCCAGGAGAAACAGAAAATCCTGTGTTTCGCTATAAATCCTCTCTGTGCTCGTTTGAACTCAACTACAGTGAAAAAGCACACAAAGAAAAAAAAACCCTCAATACCAAGAGGGCCCAAGCAAAAACTCCTTTCTTCTCCCTTGATAACATGACTTTTTATCAAGAGTGTAAAAAACCAAAAAACTCAACAGATTAAAAACAAAAACCGAGAAACCCCAAACACACAACAAAAAAAGCCTCACAGAAAAATAAAATTCTTGGTCATCAAGTGTGATTTAGACTAGTAAAAACTCTGAAATTCAGTGACAGCAACAGAAGTTATTTTCTTAATACATAACACCTTTTCCTAATGGTCTGTATGTGCAGATGTTAATAAAGCTGACTTGTGAGCAAAAAGCACCAGACGTCTAGAAACCAGATTTATAGAGGCAAAAGTTCTCCCATGGACAAGAGCCAACCCTTTCAATAATTTTCATGCAAACAAAACCCAACTCAGAAGGGCTCTTTGCAGCTCCTCTATGCTTGAGAAGGAGAAATCGTTCACCAGCAACCAGTGCTGACCCACTCAGTGATCAAGACACAAAGCTGGGACTCAGGAGCTTGAGGTTCTGTTCCCCGTTCAGCAGAGATCACCTGTGCGACCCTAGGCAAGTCTCTTATCTTTTGGGTTTTGTTCTTTGCTTAAAAAATGCACATCTCTAGTCATACTGATCAGACTGTAATGGGTACAGAAAACCTGCAACATGTGAGTCTATAACCTCACACAGCCCCTTTCAGGACTACTGTGACAACTACCTGAACCCCCAGTACTGAAGGTTGTCTAAAACTTGGTTCCGAGTGTTTATAGTTTTAAGCGTGATTTTTGGATACACTGACATATTTGTAACTATCTCATGCCAACATTTCACGTAGTACCTTAACAAGCATTATTTTACAACTGGACTATTTAAAGTCCAAATAACTTTTTGCCTGTGGTTCATGTTCTAGTCCACACCTCTGAATACAAAAGGTTGTGAAACAACATAAGCATTCAGAAAAGTTATAAAGAAACTCCTTGTAGAAAAAGAGTAACTGATTATGTCTAGTGCATGTCCTTGTAAGTTTACCCAGATATAAACCCTTTATTTCTAGCTAGGGATATCCAAGGACATAGTTTACACAAACAGCAAAAATACAAAGACTTACAGATACTAGGCAGACCTATATGTAGCTTTAAATAGTTCTTCGTACTTCTGAGGGTTTTTTTTTCATTTCAGCTTCCTTGCTTAAACATACCAAACACCCAGTAACGCGTTCCTCGGTTTTCCTATGCTGCTTCCAAGTTTTAGCAAGCCTGATGAATACTGCATATCACAGTTCCACTCCATTTACACTGCTCAGAGAAAGCCAACATCCTCCTGAGCTGAAGTTTCCTCCCGAAGACAGTAAAGGGTAAACATCACCCTGACCGGCACCGGCTGCAAGGCAGATTTATATAAGGAAGAGCCCTCGTCCACAAAGCCTAGAGACGGCCTGACAAAACCCCGTAAGCTCTAAATCCTCTCCCCAGCCCGCTTAAGTTGGATGTTTCCAGCCTCAATACGCCTCAGTGACACTGGGCTTCCTCACTGAAGTGGGGCGGGGAGGGAAGACTCCTCAACACCCAGGAGGAGTTATCCGACCCCTGGGTAAGACGGATGAAGCACAGAAAACCAGAGAGGGGAAATCCCTCCTGGGGGCACACGAGGGGCTGAGCCCTCCAGAGGTGCCTGTCCCCGGACGAAGCGCCCCGGACCCCCTGCCCGGGCCTCCCTCCTCCTGCTGCTGTCCCCCGAGCGCAGCCTTCGCCTGCCCACAGGCCGGGACCCGCCGCCATGAGGCGCCTGAGGGCGGGCGGGCAGCAGGTAAGCCGGGCCCGGCGGCAGGAGCGCCCGGGCCGGGGGGCTCGTCCCGGGCCGGGGGGCTCGTCCCGGGCCGGGCTCAGGGAGAAGCCAGGCTCATGGAGAAGCCAGCCCGCCGGGGCGCCGCGGAGGAGGCGGCCCGGGGAGGGTCCCGCCCTGCCGGCCGGCAGCTCCCGGCGCCCGCCACCCTCCCGGAGCACTCACACACACACAGCTCCACCACGTAGGCGTAGTAGGACCAGGCCACGACCAGGGCGATGAAGGCCACGGGCACCCAGGCCAGCACCTTCTGGCAGCACCTGAGGACGTGGGACGGCGCCATCTTCCCTGCCGGGCTCGGCGGCGGCGCTGCGGGGGCCGCCCGGGGAACCGGGAACAGGGAAGGGGGAGCAGGGAGCGGGGAGCGGCTGCAGCTCCGGCCGCCGCTGCGGAGCCGGGCCCGGGCGGGCCTGGGCGGGCCGCAGTGGGCGGGACAGGGGCGGCCCCAGCGCCGCCGCCGCCTCCCTCTCCTCCTTTCCTTCTCTTCTCTTCTTCTCCTTCTCCTTTCCTCCTTTCCTCCTCCTTTCCCTCCCTGCGGGCCCCCCGTCGATGAGCCGGTCCCCCCGCGCTGCCCAGGCAGGCCCCCCCGGGCAGGCGGCACAGGGAGGTGTCCGGGCGGGCTCGGGGGCTCTGCAGACACGGAGACCCCCGGCCAGCCCGGTCCGGAGCTCTGCCCCCCGCAGGGTACAGAGGCTCCCCCTCCCCGTGTGTTGGTCTGTGGCCATTGCGCCTCGTCCTGTCGCTGGGCACCGCCAAAAAGAGCCTGGCACACCCTCCTGGCACCTGCCCTTGAGACGCTTATATGTACTGATGAGATCCCCTCTCAGTCTTCTCTGGACTAAACAGGCCCAGCTCCCGCAGTCTCCCTCACAGGACAGAGGCTCCACACCCCTGATCCTCGGGGCAGGACCCTCTTCCAGCCACAAAAACTGGTTTTGAACCGGAGCTTTGCCCTTCTCCCCGCGGCCCCGGCCGGGCGGTGTGGGGCAGAAGGCGGGGACAGGGCCCCGCTCACTGAACACCCACAGCGCTCACACAGCCTGCTGGGTGCCCGAAAGGATGTTAATTTGTACAAGACAACTTATTGCTCTTTGTTTTCCTGGCTGCTTTCTGAGCGCCGGTGAGTGCCGGGCGGCCGCGGGCACGGCCCGACCTCGGCGGCCTGGCGGGGCTCATGCTGTCCATCGCGGGTGTTTTCAGCGCCTCAAACCCTCAGCTCCATTGTGGCGTGCTGTCTGTGGGATGCCGGGACAGAAATCCCCACTTTCCCCCCCAAACCAGAGGGTGTTCCCGCCGGGAGCATCTCCCGGCCCCGCCGGCGCTCCCGCGGCGCTCCAGCGCCACCTGGCGGCTGTGGGGCCCGGGGGACAGAGACATCCATGGGGATACGGACACATCCACGGGGATATGGACCCACCCACGGGGATACGGACACATCCATGGGGCTAGGGACATATCCACGGGGCTACGGACACATCCACGGGGGTATGGACACATCCATAGGGCTACGGACACATCCACGGGGGCATGGACACATCCACGGGGCTGTGGACACATCCACTGGTGTACAGACACATCCACGGGGATACAGACACATCCACGGGGATACACACACATCCACAGGGATACGGACAGCATTCATAGGGCTGCAACCCATCCACAGGGCTACAGACACATCCCTGGGGCTGTGGACATATCCATCAGGCTACCTCCATAGGGCTACAGACCCATCCATAGGGCTACAAGCCATCCCCAGGGCTACAGACACATCCACAGGGCAGTAACCCATCCACAGGGTTACAGACCCCATCCATAGGGCTAGAGACCCCATCTACCAGGGCTCCAGACCCTATCCATAGGGTTTCAGACTCCATCCATAGGGCAAGGGATGAGGCTGGAACATCCTGGAAGGGTGCCCTGAAAGGAGAAGGCTTGGACAGAACAGGCTGGGGGCACTGGTATGGGTAGGCAGGACCCAGGCGGTACAACCCATGGTGAGCACAGGGAAGCAGTGCGGGGGATTGTCTTGTCATGGGCAGGGAGAAGGGCAGTTGATATGGCCTTGCCTGTTCACAGAATTACAGAATCACCAAGACTGGGAGAGACCTGAAAGATCATCGAGTCCAACTGTCAACCCAGCACCACCATAATCACCCATAAGCCGTATCCCCAGGTGCCACATCCAGATACCTCTTGAACGCTTCCAGAGATGGTGAATCCTTAAGGCCATTTCCTATCATCCTCACCTGTTGGTGAGAGGATGGAACAAATGCTAAGAGGAGTGACAAGGAATTCAGAAGCCTGTGAGCCTTTTACAGCTCCATCCCTGGAGGTATTCAAGAACAGGTTGGATGGCGCCCTGAGCAACCTGGTCTACTGGCATGGAGGGGTGGAATTCGATGATCTTTCAGGTTGCTTCCAACCCAAAGCATTCTCTGATCCTGTGAACAGCTAACAGGGAGGGAACACCCCAGCCAAATGCCCAAGCAGCAGCCTCTCTATGTGTGGGGATGTGTGTTCATCTGGGTATCAGAGCAGAGGAACGAAGCAGCAACCTCTGACCCTGACATGTACAGAGTAACTATGGAGCAGGGAGATGTGTCTAGGGACCACGGAAAGATGGAGATCAGCCTGGGATGAACTCTCAGTGTATGGGCATGCTTGAACATGGGAGCAGCATCAGGACAGTATGGAAGGGGACTGCAAAATTGTATATAGTAATGTAAGGGCTGTTAAAGAAGGGGATTGCAGAGAGGGAGAGAGCTGGTGAAACAACTCGGTCTGGCCCATTCCAAACGGAGAGCTGCAAGGTGAGGGAGGAGTGACCAGTTACATGGATAGAGCAGTTTGGATTTGACATGAACCATGACAGTATTGGTCTGATGTGCTGGTTAGCATATCAAAGATACTGTTAAAGTATTTCAGTTCCTCTAATCTTCATTAATTATGGCACTTGGGGACACAGTTTAGTGTTGAAGATGGCAGTGCTGGAGTAATGACTGGACTCGATGAACTTAAGAGATCTTTTCCAACCTTAACAATTCCATAATTCTGTTTCTTAAAGGTGTCAAAACATGCCACAGCTGCTGGCAAGTGCTTTACCGGAAGATCTTGTGGGACTTCTAACATTTACCTTCAAGACAGAAAGCCAGTGACAGCTGCATAAACTTAGGACAGGACATACTATTTTTGATCAGCTATTATCTATCCAGTAACATTTCTGTGCAGTGTTTCCATAATGACAGGAACTGAAGTGAAACTGAATTAAACAAGGACAACCTCAAGGTTGTGAGGTGGTAGAGAGGGACTATTTATCCCGAGACAGTCCCCCCTCTCACAGAGGAGTTACGCTGCATGAGGAGCCCCTTGGCACAGCTGTCAGGAACTAGTATCTTCCACTTCTGAAAGCCACCTGGGATATGTCTACAAGGATGTCTTGGGAAGAAAACAGCTCCTTGGACAGAAGCCAAGCAGGATGAAGGAAGCTCTGTTGGAAATCACCGAGCGCCTGTCTGGCTTCAATTGACTGCAGTGCAACTTGTGCAAACTGTGCTGCCTCAGATGTGGGGAGGGACAAGTGATGACACTGGGAGCAGGCTTTGAGAAGCTGAACAGCAACTGAGAATGACATGTGAGAATGGCTGCTCAACACACTCACATTGGGTCCTATGACTGTCAAATAGAGAAAAAAAAGTGTCCCCTGTCCATTTTCACATTACACTTCCATTTCAGGCTGCCCATCTGCTTTAGGCACAGGAAAAAAACGCATAAGAGATGAAACATTCCCCTTTGCAGCCTCAGCACTAGTTAAGGTCTATTGCACAGTCTTCCAGATGTTTGTTGGTCCTAGAGAAAGACACTGCAAACACTCCAGTTCTTCAGAATTTCTCTCTTTACTATTTAGACCTTATAATCTACAAAAATTTCATCTCCATTTTGCTTCTGTATTTTTGCCTCTCAAAAGTAGCTCATCTTGAATTCCAGAAACATGCAATCCCCAAGCAGAAGCATCACAACAACCTCTTAGATGGAGACTGATGAAAAATGATCATTTGTCTCATTAGGAATTCTATTTCTTGTAACATGAGACAAATCAGTTTTTTGGAGGTTTCATGTTTCTGATGTACACATAAAACCAACAGAGACTGTGCAAGTATTTGCTCTTCACATTCTAGTAAAGCTCATGTAGTCTTGTACACACCAACTGCAAGTGATTAGTTACCCTTGTTTGCATTAGGTCAAATTAGAAATTGTGAAGATGCATTTTTGGTCAAAGAGCATTTTGAAAAATTTAATTTCAGCCATGTTGATTTATTCCTTGCTTTCCTAGTGTCCTTTGGTTCAGTAATATTCCTGTTTCCTAAATTTTTAATTTACTTTAATAGCATCTTGTTTCTTCTAGTGGCTTTGTTCCTTTTAACTTTAGGACCTATCATTTAATTAGTCTCATTTTCTAAAGATTAGTGGCAAAGCATCACATTTTGCTGTACTTTCTTTTCAATAGTGAATGTACCCATTTACCCTGTGACTCATCTGCTGTTGCTCTAGGAATTGCCTTCTGTGCATTATTTAAGAGATGTACACAATGTTTTCAGTAATGTTTGCTCACTTCAGTAGCATCAGTTTCAAAGTAGATTATAACAGTTAGATGCCACATAATTTAAAAAAAAAAAAAATCCGTATCCAGAAAAAAAGAAGAGAATTTTAAAAGACTTTATTGGCAAGTGTTAAATGAAAACAATTTGTTTTCTTGGGGATGATTTAGAGCTACCAGGTGCTCCATGGGGTAATATTAAAACTGACAAATTTCCTCTAAAGCAGTGGGCCTGAGGCATACAGTGTTGTGGCAGAACATCTCTGTAGTATATCTTTTCTCCAGGAAATTGCTCACTGGATGGTTCTAGTTTCAGAATCTACTTCCTTTAAGTCCAAATTCATAACAGTTTTAAAATAGTTCTTCTTCAAGAGTTTTCATTCTTCGCAAAAAATAACACATCAATTAAACAAAAAATGGCCAAATGCAAGTACTTGTATCCAGGAGCCATCAAAGACAATGAAGAAAGGTGGCATTCAGAAAGAACAGGTTTAGTCCAGTGAGGCTCACCTTGTGTTCCCCTCTGCAGTCCATGGAAAAAGGGCAGGCCCTCCAGAGGACGTTTCAGAGCAGAGTAGCTGGCTGAAATCACATGAGAACTCCCACAGAATATCTCTCCTACCAGCTTTTCAAACCTATGTGTCTGAAACATGGTCAGCATAAGTCCCATCATGAACAGCATTCTGCAAGGTGCCAAAGTCCATCCTCCCACAGCCTGCTGCCTTCCGTGTTACTTCCACCACCTGGCCAGTGTGGAAAGGCAGGCCACCCTCAGAGGCAGGGGAGAATCATAGAATTATTTAGGTTGGAGAAGACCCCTGAGATCATTGAGTCCAACTGTTGACCCAGCACGGCCAAGTCCAGCACTAAACCATGCCCCCTGGCATGCAGGAGCAGCAGCCTGGCTCCCGAGGACAGTGAGCAGAGATCTGTGCTAGGGCACTCCAGTTAATGAACTGAAAACATTATTAACTAGGCCAATATCAGCCTAATGGAAAATCTGTCTCTGCATATGTTACACTTTTTTATTTTATTATTGAACCAACAATTGTTTAATCAACAAAGTCAACAGGAAACCTTCAAATAGCAGGAGAGTGAAGACACACAAACTTGTTTGCTGATTAGTTTTGTGCATGCTCAAGCCTCTCAGGTTTCCTGTCCTGCAAAGGGTTTTCTGCTTCTTCTTGAGTGACATCCTCAGTTTCTGTAGGAGTTTATATGACCTAATAGTGTGTGTCTACATCCACCATGTTCGTCTTCATGCTTTGCTTGTGACCATCTGCATTCCAGGACCTGTTGTTGGGACAACCTGGATGTCACAAATAATGACCACAACACCATCTGGGCATGTATTTTCTGTTTAGAATGACTGAAGATTTTTTTCTGCATTGGAATAGCTTTCTGAGCCAGCTGTGACTGTTTCATAGGAAATATTAAAACTGAGGGCATGAGACATGTTTACACCCTCCTGTGTTAACTCTTGCATGAGAAGAAAATTGTGTTTTTAAATTCTGATGTACATTTATTGATCCATTTCTATGTTTTAGTCAAAGTATGGTCAATATACCTGAATTTTATAACACTTCCTCTAAGTAAGAGGGTTGTTCCCATTCTAGTCCTTTACTGGGCAGTGATCTTTTTCTGTTATAACCACAATCCATGGCCTGGCTGTGTTTATCTGACTGTCCTGTCTCTGTTTTGCAGGTAACTAAAATGGAATCTGTAAATTTTTCAGAGCAAAGACATGGTTTGGTATCTACACCCAAAATCTCATGAGCTCTGAGACACTTCAACCAAAAGCTTGAAATTAGGAATGAAAATATTGTTTGTCCTTTGGAGAACACCTGGCTCAACAGACAGGCCTGAGGACAGCTGAGTCCAGATCAGAGTGTTTCCAGGCATGATCAGTGGCAGTCTGTCTGAACTCTGCAACAAGACAATACACAGAAGCACATGGAGCAATTCAGAGATTTGCTGCAGCCATATAACACTGTGATAAAGCTTTTCTTTTTCAGTTCTTCTGTGCTGAATATGTACTCCTAATTGTTGCATATTTTCTTAAAACCTGCCAACTTGGTTTGAATCCAGAGGGAGTTTTGCTTTTAGAATGAGGCTTGTACAAATTCAGTTATCAGAACTTATTTCTGGAAACAACCAATGAGTTTCTTTTAGTTCTAGTACATCACACTGCATTTTTGCCCTTGCTTCCTTTGGAAATGAAGAATAAATGGTTTTGAAACAACTATCTTAAACTAAACAAACTGAAAGAAATGTATAAAGGATTGTTACAAGGACACAACAACTAAAATTCTGTTAAAAGAGTTATGTTGTGAATGACTGCACTTACCCTTGTGTCTCCTTTTGAAATACGTCAGATCAAATTTTGAGACTTTGGCAATGTGCAATGTATTCATCTTTATTCCACATGTGGTAGATTTAAGTAAAAATGAATTTTACTTAGTTTTTCTATTTCTGTTCAGAGGATGACTTCCTAATGTTGAAAGAGTCATAATTGATATGTTTAGATTGGCAGCTGGCACAAACTTTTAACTAAATTGTGTTGAGTAACGTTCAACAGATTGCAAAAAACAAACAGACAGATTGCAAATACCATATAGTGACTAAAAGGAACTAAAACACTGAACACTAAAACTATGATGCATTCTTTAAAAGACAATGTTTATCTAAACACTGACATAAACAGCTCTTTCAATCCAAGATACTAAAAATGAGAAATTATTTTAAGACTGTTTTATAAAGCATTTTAGCTAAGACAAATAACAATAAACTATTAATTAAACAGAGTCTGATTCTTTGAGCCTGATGGACAAGTCATCCTTGGCCTTCAAAGGAGTTCCTTCCTGGCTGCACTTCCAGGATAACTTCTAAAAATTGTTCGTAACTCTATTTTAATTCCTAATCAATCTTTTAATTTCTTTTCTTCCTTTTTTTTTTAATACATACACAAAAATCAGTTAAAAACCAAGCATATCTCTTTTCTTTTACCTCTGAACTTGACATCAAAGCTTTTGCTAAAAATAAAACTTGAAATCCCATTTTTAGTAACTGCTGAAAGCAGATACTGCTGATTGCACAAACCTAGACACAAATGAGCACTGAGGAATTAAACTTCTAGATACACTAAAGCTAAATGAGCTGATTTTTCCAAAAGAAAAACAAACAGCTTGTAAGAAGCGAGTAATTAGTAAACAAAGGAAACCACAAAAGCAATAAACCCCATCATAAACCTATTAGCTTCACACAGACTAAAACGTTAAAGAATAATCTCCATTCCAAAGTAAAAATGATTTGCCAAAATATTAACAGAACAATAAAAGGTAGCCCTGCATTAAAGTCAGAGCTGGCACAAAGCAGTCTGAGTGAACACACACACACACACGCTGTTGTAACGTTCTTTCTCAATTGTGTCATATTTTTGATGATGTGCTCCCAGTCCCACTGCCCCACCTCTGCTCCCATTAGCTACCTCTCATCACCAGAAGCACCAAGCGACTTCCAAACACACACAGCCATCTGATATCTTGAGCCCACTGAGCACTGCATGAGTTCAGTTTGCGAGGAGGAGGCTGAGGTATAGCAGTAGCATCTGGATTGCTTCCAAATTGTTTATTTTATTTGGAGTGTTTTCTGTGGGAAAAGGGGTCCTTGGTGGTCACTGGTGCCTGATCATCTAGCCAGTCTTAGTATGCCCCCATCGGCATGCTCCTGTTCTGGGTCCATATGTAAAGATGACAGGCGTACAAGCATTTTCTCTTTAGTACTATTTAAATGAAAGCGTCAAGCTGAGGCCATGGAGGGAAGAAGTGCTATGCTGGCTTCTCACTCTGTTTCTTAGAAGAAACCACTGTGCTGAGGCTTGGGCAGTAGGACTTCTGAGAACAAAGCTGCCTGACAGCTACCAACACACCAAACACTGTAATCTCTGTACTGCTTAGGTGGGATCTTTATGGCTTCCCAATGCAGCCTCTCCTGTCCCTCCTCCAAGTGAGGGCTGTTCTGATGTCTTATCTTTTATGGAAGTTTCCTCTCTTCTCAAGACTCACACCACCAAAACCCAAAGAAATGACAACAAAACACCTCCTGTTGAACTTATTTACAACTTTGAGAACAACATAGCTGGTGTCATGCAAAAAACGGATGGATATTTCCTCACTGAGTGGTGAGATCTCCTGGTTGTTTTTCTTGAGACATTTCCCTGGTCCACCTTTTGAGCCTATTATCTCTGTTACCACAAACCTGTCTTGAAGAGTTAAGCTTTCACCCCAGCCAAGACAAGTCAGACAACTGAGAGGAGCAAAGAGGAAGAATCTTGACAGCTTTACAGATAAGTCTATCTCCTATATAGTGGCCAGCCAGGAAGAGGGATCTGGACCTGGGACTATTGGCTCCTGAGATTGTAAGAAATATAAAACATACGCACCTGTGCACACAGAGATGCACATAATGTTATAGCTAAAAATGGTCACCTGTAATTGACAAATGTTAGTTTTGATTTGTTCCTTGTTTTACTGTTTAAGATCTTAGGCCTAACTTTGGTTTTGGAGTAATAAACACTTGAATTTACTTTTTCATTGGACTTACTGTTTCCCAAACACTTGTTTCATATAACCTTGAATTCCTGAGATACTGCAGCATTCCCTGTCACAACATGTAGTAAGATAAAGCAACTATTTGTTACACATTCATCCTCTGCAATACAATTAAAAAATAGTTATGAGTCAAATTGTAGCTACCACTTTTTATGACAGAATGAGGATTTTTACTTCTCATTTATACTGTTTCTTGAAGAGGCCTGAGAGACTCAATGCACATTCATTGATCAATGTGCAACTTTTAAAGCCTGCATCAACAATCTTGTATTTCCAGTTTAATATTAACCTCAAGAAGGTAGACAAACCAGACATCCACACAGGATCTAGTGGAATCAGGCACCAGGAACCTGCACATGAGCAGATCACAATAACGAGCGCATGACCCCTGTGAAATTTCCATTTTGGTACAGGATAACTTGAATTTTAACATATTGTGCAAGCTGATTTTGCCTTTTGGACCTCTGCCCTTGCCAGAGAAGAACTGCTCTTTTAGTGGCTAACTGAGATGATATTCACTCCTTCCATTGGAGATGATACTGCTGTGATGTTCCTGCCTGAGGCCACTACTAAATCCTGCAGGTCCTGTGTCCCACAGTACAGTGTCAGACTCCACTGAGCAGTAAAGGACATTATTGCCTAGAACAAGAGTACTTCCACATGGAGCTCAAAAATTATAATAGTTCTGTAAACTAAACTGATTGCACTGGAACTGGATTATAAAATTATTGCATTAGAGTCTGGATTAATTAAACTTTTAACTATAGTTAAAAAAGAGTATTGTTGATTCAGATAGTATGTAAACAGGACAGGCAAACTCCCATAAATAACAACACTTATAGCAAAAGAACAATGGACTGCTTTAAAAAGGACTCTTCCCAGTTTGCTTCCACACTTCTTTGGCGCCTTTAATGCTTTCTCTTTTCACACACTTCCAGTAGCCTTGAATGCCTTGCTGCTGCGGTACCTGTTGATAAAGTTAAAGCATGTTTAGCATTTATAGAAAAAAGACTCCTATTCCCAGATTATGTAAATACAGTATGTAATGCTGTGCTGCTGCTTCCATAGTTCACATGTGCAATAACAAGTTCTTGGTGGCAGCACTCCTCCCAGATTTATACACAGTAATGAATATCCAGTTTAAAAGATACTTTTTTCCTACTCATTAACTCTACTTGTGTTTCTACAAGCATTTACAAGATAGTTGTAGCAGTTGTCTGTGGTATTTAAAAACAATTATGTCAGCTTACCCTCAAACCTCGATGCATACGGTTCCTCAGGACTCCAAGAAACTCGCTGTGGCTGAGGCAGTCATCTCCATCTAGATCAAAAATCTTGAAGATGGTATCCAAAACATTATCTGAGAGTTCCTGTCCTGTTGCCACCTTCACTGCTCTCTTGAACTCAGCTAGCAAAGACATAATATTACATCATAGGTGACTGTGAAGTTGTAAAGAAAATGGAAAGCACATAAAATAGCAGGATTCTGTACAATTTACAATGTCTCATGGGTATCCTAACTGGACAATTTGGGATGTGTGAACTAGTAAACTATTCTGAGGCCTCAGTTCATATGTTCTTTAGCTTGCTTCATCATTTGTATGCACTGCTTCTCAAGCAACAGTAAGTGAAAATTTTTGCTAGAAATAACACTTGCTAAAAACTTACTTTTGGCTGCTACCTGTTCATAGGGGTGGTAAGTGTTTGCCTCACTATGCTTTCATAAAAAACCCTACTATTTTATCTCAAACCAGTTTTATGCCAATTCATTCTGCAAGAAAACTCTTCTCCTCAGAGAACAGTATTTTATGATACACTCCACCTCAATCAGCAATCTCCTCAGCGACTCTGTAGAAACATAGACCATCAAATGGTCAATGCGCTGTACAAAGCTTTACATACCTGTAATTCTGGTTTTTAAAGAAGTATGCTACCCTCTCTTAAATGATGAAGAGTTCATGGGGATTTGTGGCAGAAAAAGCTGTCACACTTCTCGGGAGATCTACTTTCATCTTTAGCTTTTTTACCTTCTCTCATTACACCACCATGTCCACTACAGAAATATCTACTATTATCCCCACTTTTGGTCTTGTGGTGTACAGAATTTGGAGTTTGGACTCAAGGATGATGAGGAAACGTGGAGTTGCCATAAAACAGGAGATTTTAAGAGTGAAATGGTTGTTGTTTATTATAGCAACCACAATTAATTTTTGAAGGCATCATGGAAGTGTGAATTTCAAGAGGTCATTAAAGTATAGCAGTATTGTAGATTATTACAATAATAATAAATGAAGTCATAAGTACAGTATTAATGTGGTCCTGCTTTCAGAAGCAAGTGCTTTTTATAGATAGTGCTATAAATATGATTAGTTCTGAAGCTTACTAGAGGAAAAATAGCATTCCTGACTTGGCTCTCATCTTTGTCTCTTTCAACAATTCCTTTATAAAGGTAGTTGATTAATTTACAGTTGGTTTAAATAAAATTTAGTTGAAAATCCATCTGCAAGAGAATATATCACAATTTGAAAAGGACATGACATATGGGATGATTATAGTAGAGTCTTAATTTTGTCTTTAAAAAGATGATAACTGTTTCATCTCTTGAAGCTAAATTTAAATCCAGACACGGCAATGTACTTTTTTTGAATATAACAAAAAAATGAATAAAAAGGAGAAAGATCTTCTACAACAGAGGAGTGTAATAATCTTCAAGCCAAGAAGGGCTACTTTATCAGAGAGAAAGGATGTGTTGTGAACTTGGAAGAAAAAGAAGTCTAGAATAAAAGAAAGGACTAAAAGACTGTCTTATTTTTACATAAATATTCATATGTGTGTGAGTACCATACACACACTCACACGTAAACAGCAAGACAAGGGTGAAATTCAGGAAAGGATTAGACATGTAGACATGTTACATGTGTGAGTTACCTCAGCAGCTGACTGCTTTTGATCACAGTGTGGTTCAGAACATAAACAGAGTCATAACTGCCTGTTGGTTAAGAAGGAGTTTTTACAGGGAAGAATTACCAGAGTCAACACCAGCTGATGGCCTTATTATCCTTTCACACTTAAAAATGGGATACTTAACAGAGAAGAGAGTTAAACCCTTGTATCTCACTTATGACTATTATTTTACCACTATTTCATCCTCTTTCCTCTCCACTCTTTGTATGCTTTGTGCAAATAAAAACTGTCTCCCCTCACAGAAGAAAAATGTTGTTAAACCAGACACAGGAGGACCATGAATTCAGCCAGGAACTGAAGCATATGATGGAAGAAGAGAAGCTGAGAGAGCTGGGGAGACCACAAGTGTAAGGAGATAAGCCTCCAACTGCTTAAAAGGGCTTATAGAGTAGGCAGTACTGCATCTTTTCCAAAGTGCACGGAGGTAAGACTCAGGCATTTTAAGCTGCAGCAAGGGTTTGACACGGAAGAGGAAAATCTCCACAATGAGAGTGCTTAAGCACTAGTACAGCTGCCTGCTGAGGCAGTTATTATGGAGTCAGAACCACCTTGTCAGGGTGCGTGCATGTGTGCGCAGAGGGAAGAAACAGGCTGGACCTCACAGAGATGGGGTGGCATCATATCCCTCATGGTAGCCCCTGGAGCCCACATGGGGAAGTGCTGGAGCAGCTGCCAGTCACAAACAGCCTCGGAAAACCGTAACACCCACAGCTCCTGGAAACCCTGACCCAGGTTGGATTGGCAGGGACAGTGAGAACACAGCCCCTCACCTTGGCCTGGAGCCCCAGAGTGACTGGTGGGTCAGAGGCCCCACCTGGGGGGTTTGGCTACAGAGACCAGAGAAGATAAAACCAGAGGTTTTGGGGTGCCATGTGTCACAGCCCTGCCACCCGGATGTGTGAGAGCTGGTCTGCCACAGAGTTTTGGTGGTAACTATCTCTCCCTCTTCTTCTCTCTCTTCTTGCTCCCTTTGCTTCTTTTCATTTGCTCCTTTCTTGGTGCTTTGGGAGCTGCGGAGGGGGATTGGATTTGACTGAAGTGTTGTGAATTGGCTGAATATTGACTTAGGTATTGTATATTAATATGTGCTGGATTGGTATTATGGTGGCACATTTTGTCTAGCTTGTGTAGTGTCCTTTTTGAACCTTTGTCAAGTTCCTATATTTTCTCCCGTAAATTAATAAAGAAACCCCTTGGGAACAAGTCCGTGGCTTATTCTCTTGATGTTTTCTTAAGGTATTAAAGTAAAACTCTTAGCAGAGCCTGTGTGCCTGCAGCTCCAGGGCTGGAGTGTTACAAGGCCCTAGAAACAAAAGTCTTACTGAAGGCTGGACTAACTAGTGATCAAAGTAATGAGTTGTAAATCCCCCCCATTTTGGCCTTTTTTGGTTCAAATTCCATCCAAATATCTCTCTCTCAGGGATATGTAATTCTCTTCCCATCTTCTCCCATCTCTCACCTTTTTTTATATAATCTTATCAAATATTAATTCCATAACAAAAATGCATTTTTTTCTTTAAAAAAATAACCAAATGGAAGGTGTATGCCACTTACCCCGTTTAACAGGACGATTGGCTACAGTAAACATCTGCATGGCAATAGAAAAGTCTTCCAGGTTATTTGTAAATTTGCAGAAAGTCTTGAATTCTTCCAAGCTGATGTTCTAGATTATCACATAATTCAGATTATCACATAATTCATTATATATAAAAAAATACATTCCAATCCCATTAACTCTATTTCATTAAATCTGGTGGGAGTTAGTATTTACGTGTGATTGCCTACTCAAGTCAATATTTGTATTTCTCCGTTGGCACATTATCATTGCTCTCATTCGCACAAAACTCAAGGGCTGCAATAAACTAGTTACCTTATTAGATACACTCAAATGAAAACCTGTACATACAAATGAGGAAGCAAAGCAAAGCACGCTTTGGGTACCAACCTCCCCTGCCTCGATTCTGTCCTTCACATTCTGCCAGTAAATTTCATTGTTTTCCTCATCAGTGAAGTATAGCAACCACGCCGCAAAGTCTTCTTTTCTCATGACACTCAAGCCCTTTGAGAACTTCGTGAATTCCATTTCCTGGACTTCCGTTTGCAGATTTTCCATGAATCTAAGCGCAAACAGATATTATCCAACAGTTGACACCTGCATCACTGTACCATCAATACTACTTGGGGTACCAAACGCAGTAACTCTGAACCACAGACACACTGACATCCTTGTTCAAAGCACCAGTGGTTTGATTCTACCCACGCGTGGATGAATTCCCAGGATTGCATTTCCACAGCGGCGCCAGCAGGGCGCGCTCTCGGCCCGCACAGGGCGCTGCTGCCGGCAGAACGTGACATAGAATTTTTACTGATGCTTAAAAATGCACAGATAAGGAGATAAAATAATTGCTAAGGCAGCAGTGTGATGAATGGATGAAAAGGGACACGGCAACTAAAGGTCTGACACATGATTTATGAGATTTCATATTAATAGGAGAGGAATGACAAGGCTGGAAACCGCCTAGAAAGATCAGGCCCTAATAATCATAAAGGTGAAAGAAAAGAGGAAACTTGAAATCAGCGCTGCAGGAGAAGATGACTGAAAGCCTCAAAGATTAAAACTGCATACAGAGGTTTGGCAAATCACTTCTGCACTCACTAGAGGATGGATTAGAGGGGATTATAATTGACATGTACACAGTTCTGAAGAGCACAGAAAATGATGTTGCGGGTGTTTGGGAAGGTAAGAAGAGAACTGTCTGACAAAGGGAACAGTGAATATCAAGGTTTTTAGGAGAGACCCATTCATTTAGGAAATAAAAAAAAGGTATCACAAGAAGCAAGTAACAACCTGCAGCTGGAACTGTAAAGACTTGGAGCTTAGAGTTTCCCCAGTTTGGCCTACATGGCCATTAATTATTTCCATTAATTCCCATTAAATTTATTCTGCCTAATATTGATTTTGAAAAAGTGGAAAACAATACTGTATGATCCATTAGATAATTTCCACTTCAGGAATGGGGCAATCCAAAAACAAAGGATGGTTTTTAAATAAAGGCTAAAACCAGTGGTGCTTGCCAGAACACCTTTAGTATTTTGAAAGCACCCTGCTTTATCGAGTTGCAGAAATTATTGACAGGAGGGAATGAAATACTCCTACACTGGGACGAAGCAATTAGTTGGAGAAGAGGCCAGCCAAGGGTCTATGTAGCGAGTATCAGCAGAGGCTCATTTGCTCATCAGTGTTTGCACAGCCTCACTGGGTTTGAAATTACGGCATTTTAGTCCACGCAGCTATCTTTAGTTCTTTAATGAGATCACTTGGACAATTAGTAGCTCGAAGCTCTGTGAAGTCTGTAAGGGCTTAGCTGAAGACTGCTATTGTGGCATAAGCTCTCTCTTGTATTTTTTCCTCTAATAGGTAGAGCTGCACATGCAAATAAAGGGCCAACAAATGCTTCACAGTTCAGGACGTGCAGGTAAATGAAAGCCTGATAGTGGAGGAGAATTTAAGTTTCAGGCTAGAGTTTAATTACTGTAACACTGAGGAGGGGTACAATATGGTCTCACATTTTATATGTGCATTTTTGTGGTCTAGTAAAGGGGGTGACAAGGCTTTCACAGTACAGTCAAACACTGAGGTGTACTTCTCCAGAGTCCACTCTAAGACTGACACGCTTTCAACTCTCCCGACTCTCACAAGGAGATGAAACACTGGAGGACTAGTTAATGCCTCCAGTGTGACTGGGCAGCCCCTTGTCTTGCAGACCAGCAACAGCTGATGTGCACAGCTTGCAAACCACTCCTCCATTTCCAGACTCAGCTCCCCTCTCTGTAACTCATGAGGAGAATGCTGCCTCTGGCCGGCACTGCACTCAGCATGTGCCACGGAGACGTGCTGCATGGGCTGGCACAAGTGGCCCCATTGCACCCACAGCCTGCAAGAGTCCCCCCAGGTCCTGGGAAGGTGCAGAGGGAGAGAAGAGCATGGACCCAGCATGCAGACCAGGAATTGAGTGAGTCAGCAGAGACTGACTAGGGCCACTTGGCTGCATTCTGAAATTGGCCGTCATAGGTAAAGAGTAGATGCTATCTGGGATGTGTGGCTTGGACTTGGCTGGAAGTCACAGCAGAGACTGTGCTGAACAGTATCTTTGACTGTAGAGTCTAACCAATGTAATATCTGGTCTGGGGAAGAGAAGCTGCTGAAAATGAGGTCACTTAGAGAAATTTGCCTACATCTTGGATGCATGGAACCAAGACACCGTATGATTTATTTTCTTGGCTTTTAAACTATGAAAAGTAGATATATTTTGCAGTAGACCTAAGATCTTGAGTCTTGAGCTATTTATCTTGGGGAGCTAACTCTTAGTCATTTGCTTTACTGGTCAGTAGCCATAGGCGATGACACAGAAACATAATCTTCTGCTTTGTCTGAATATTGCATTTCCCTATGTAGAAAAACCTTGGTGACCGGCCCTCTAGCAAGACCCAGTAAAGGCAGGAGAGCTGAAAGTTCAATCCCTTCTACAAGATGAGGAAGGAACGGGTGGCCCAGCAAGCTACACCCATAAGCTGGCTGAAAGGGGCAGGAAAGCCAGAGTGGAAAGTGAAGGGTTTGTCTGTGGCATTTTTCATGTGCTGTTGCGTCTTCACCCTCTTCTAATTGAAGTTCATTTCAACTTGTAGGCTTGGTCCTGGCAAGCCAGAGTGGGAAGATTTCCTGCCATATCAAATGTTACTCGGAGCAGCAGCTGAAGTGTGCAATTTAAAATTTATGTGATAGTTCCCCATATTAAAAAAATTAAAATACTATGAATCATCGCATCAGCATTCTAGGTCACTCTTATTCCCAGATGTGAGAGTTAAAAATCCTAATGAGGTTTTTTTCCAAAGTGAAAGTTATTAAAAGTTATTAAAAATAACTTTCTGGTTAAGAAGTAAAACTTGATACATAAATGTCAAGACACCACTAGGGATACTTGCTTTTGTATCTTCTGGATCACAGTGTGATGAGTTTCAGCTGGAAAATGCTCAAAAATGTATTCAGATATTAGGAAAAACAAGCACAGGAATGAAATTCTTGCTCTCCCAAAGTCAGTGGGAACTTGGTTGGGAACTTTGAAGGGAGTCAGAATTCAGCTACTGGAACAGGATTCTGATTGTAGGTCTGCTTTACAATTAAAAAATAATTACACTGGGAATACTCTTATGCAGGTTAAAAAATAAAAGCAAACCCTAAGTTTCCAAATAACAGAAATGAAAGGCAACCTATAAATTTACAAGATAGGGGAAAGGCTGGGAACAGACAGTACTTTCTTCAAGATAGCCCATTTTATCCACACTCTCTAAAACACCCACATTGAAGGCCAGTGGCCAAATTCCTTTTCGTGTTAAACAGAATTCAGAAACCTTATCAGGACTTACCCTTCATTTTGTAATGTATTCTACTATAGAAAGAGGGAGTCTCTCAAGACTTTTCAGAAACTCAGCTTTAATAGTGTTAAACCACCACAAATAGAAGTGCAAATGTAATAAAATCGGGGAGACCTCAGGAATGCAGCTATTCCCCTCCAGCTGGAGAAGTGCTAGAGTTGTATTCTTTATGGCACACAAAGTAGTAGAATGAAACACTAAAGGAAATGTTAGGGAAAGTTTTCTTTCCACCTCTTGACCTGAACTGTCTGTGCAGAGCTTTAACATTCTAATACAGATCTGACCAGCTCTTGTCACACTGATTTATAAGAAGGAAACTTAATAACAAAGATAGTGGTGGATATACCACCCCAGCATTTGTTTTCTGCTTTGGCTCCTCTTTGGACGCTGAAGTACTTTTGAAGAATTGATAACCTTCTCTGCACCAAAAGACTGTAGCAAACCTGCTGTGAGTTGCCTTTTTGCAATCTGACTTTGAAACCAGAATATAGAAGATATCATAAAGGCTTGACCATTAACCTTTAGAGAACATTTAGATGTATGCTTGTAAATTCAGCAAACATTAAGACAGTTAATCAATCTCACCATTTTCAGAACTACAGACAAAACCCACTTTGATTTACTTTCTTTAGTATTTCTAAGCCAAACCCAAATCCTCACTTTCACTTATAAACATTCTGTAGAAACTAATCAAGCTATTTTTTTGTTGAGTATATAGGAAAGGAAGAAGAAGATTTTTCTCAACCTCTTTCCTAAGTATTTGGGAAATATTCAGATTGCATTATGATAGGAATATCATGAAGCCAGATTTTGTTGCTGTCTTCATTTCCTCACTGCATGATCTTGACTGTACTAGATGTAATCTCTAAGTTTATTAGGGCTCTCTCTATATATGCACACGCATAGATAAAAGCAAAGGTACAGAAAGAAGTCAGGAGGCAGTCATACTCTGTTTCTGTAGAGCAATTTCAAATCCCCAGTGAAAAACACTGAAAATGCACAAGCTATCATCACAGCAAACATGCTGCCAGCTGACGATGCTACCTGAAAAAGATCCTGCATCCATGTGTTGGCACACACATGGAACAGCCCCCCAAAAACATCAGCACTAGCGGTGGGGCTCAGCCAGGGTCATTCTGGTTTCTTAAATGAAAGGTTTCAAATGAAATATACCAAGGAATTCAAAATACTGACTACAAAAGAAACAGGACAGGTAGGGAAAAGGCATGATTTGTGTACGGTTATAGAGTTTGTGACCTTCAAGCTACAGCAGAAATAAAAAAGAAACTGTGATTAAAGAATATTTCTGTTACAAAATTCTATTAACTGATGAAAAGCTTAGAAGCAACAAATCAGGTAAGAAAATGCCATCAACTGGATTTGAAATGTTGATTTTCCTTATATGATTGAAAAATGCCCATCATTTAACTATACTGGGAAGTACTTTTTTGTAAGACACCCCAGGAAAAAATACAACGATCAGAGACATTTTAGAATAACCTTTCTGCACTTTTTTTTTTTCTTTCAAGGAGACTGTGAGAGATTTAAGCTTGCTTGGGGACTGATTACAGAAAAAAATCACAGCAGTCGTAAACTGTTCAGGGAGTGAAATACTGTCTCCTCTTTTATTTGGGATTAAACATACTTAAACAAGATCAGTAAGAGACTTTTTTTCAGGGGAAAAAATAGCGTCAGTCAGGAAGAAATACTTCCTATATCTAGAAAATTAAATAGTTTTCTACTCAGAATAAAAAATAGTACATACAAGAGAGCTGGGAATTAAAGCACAAATGAAACATTTTTTTTGGAAGGAAAAGACCAAAAATTATCTCTGTATCAAAAACCAGGGGAAATCTATATAAAAGAATAAAAAGCCTGGAATTCTGGAGAACTTCTGGCTTCATGTTTGAGATCTGACATTCTCTAAGACACGGCATGGTATTAGAAAATGACATTATTGTTGAGGTGTAAAACTTGAGTGGTGGTAATCTGAAACAGAAACTTGTTCAGATCTTCTCAATAAAGTCTGACCTAATTACAGCTTCCTGCATAAAATCTACCTTTCTTTGTCACATGATTTTAGACTTACTGCATATTCTGTATTTTCTTAAACTGATACAGGAGAATAATGATTCCAGCTGCAATTTCCCAGCCTTTGCCAGGGAAACAAGCTCTCAATTTTGAAGTTGTAAATTCTTATTAATAATTACTATATTGCCCTTACGTTAAGGACAATAAAACTAGCAAGAAATCATCTAGCAGTCTGGAGCTGAACTTGTGTTCCCTGAGTCCTACCTTAAGGACTTTGAGGATGTCTGAAACCAGAGACTATGGGAAAGACATAGGATAGGGTGTGTCCTGGATTGCTTCTACTGCTTCTAAGCAGTCCCAGCTGCAGAGTAACATGGGTGTCCCACCACTGCTGCTCAGCAGAGAATGAAGAGGAGCTTCTTTGGTTGCTGCTATGACCATATTCTGGAGGATAATGAGAAAAGAGCTTTACTAGTGCCACAAAATACCCACAGAAAGGTTACTTCTACACACTTCCATGCTCCCAGCAGCCCAAGAAAGGTTGAAAAGTGATCTGATGTTCTGTTTCATGGTCCCATTCTTCACATTTGTAAAAAGAAACCAGCCTGAGGATTGTTCTCGTGTGGATCGCATACCTACGATTTCCCAGGAACCACGCACCAGCTGGAGACAGATGCTTCAGCCATTTCCCCTCCCTATACTTGGTGTGCCTCCTGTGTTCAGGGCAGTGGGAAGGGAGGCACAAGAGCTACATCAGTTACATCAGTTACATCAGTCTCACCTTGCCTGAAGAGATGGAGACAGTTTCCATTTCTTTGTGCCATCTGAATGCAAAGGAAGGAGAACAGGGCAAATTAATTGCCCTGGTATATTGACTGTGGCTGTCTGATGTTTTTTAAATGTTTGGACTGTTTGCTAAAAGGGTTGGACAGCACCAGTGTACCTGTAGATACAGATGGTTGCACACTTACAAAAGGACTTTTTAATGCCAGTCAAACTGAAAAGGAGGAAGCATGAGGAAAATATATGTAAGTAATGAGATGAGAACACTAGTCTCAGCTTTCAGGATTCCCATGTAAGTACAGTGAAATTTCACAATGAAAGCATTCCTGTTTGTTTTTTTTCAGTTTCAAGGACTCTGCAGCACAGCAGTATCTGTGTATTTAACTAATGTGACAAGTTTTGGTGTGTCCTAATCAAACCTAGTCACCTCTACTTTCTACTAGGTACTACTGATCAATGGAGAAGCTTTCTAGGCAAGAACTTGGAAAATGATAAAAGCATTTACCATCGTTATTTTCGGCTTTTGACAATGATCTATGTCTGTACAGCTCATCAGTCATCCCTTGTAAAAACAGTGTGGCACTTTGATCAAACAGCCAACAATAGCTTCCCGCATAAGGTAAAGTGTTATGAGAGGCCATCAGATAGAAATCACATTTTCTCTGAACAATAGGAACCCAGAAATGATGTGCTTGATTTACTTGCAAATAAAATCATGTGAAAGGTGATATCTTCGCAGAGGTTAAAAAGACAACGATCCTTTTATTCACCTTTCTGCGTGTTAAACAAACTTCACTGTCAAGTTGCAACTGAGATGGAGTGCCTATGCAGTGATAAAGAGGCACATTCCAGCTCTACGAAACATAACTGCCACTGTTGAAAAATTACCTGCATTAAACCTTACACTTATCCCACAAATTTTAAGAGCAAGATGTGGGAGTTTGATTTTGATTACAGGCCTCTATCTGTGTGGCAGGCAAAGGTCTTTAACCTATGAGTTCTGAATGTACTAGGTACATAGTTTCATCAATGTCATGCCTCATTGGGTCAACGTAGGATTTTATCTAAAACCTGAGGCTTTTCAGTTTACACTATATATGCAAACACAGCCTTTTACTGGTGCTCTCTGCGTTTTCTTTCATTGAGAGGATCTACGGTATTTATAAAAAAGGGAGCTGGAGACATCTTAAACTTATTTTAGTCACTTAGGTTCCTATTGAGCTGAGGTCTTCAAAAGAGAAAGGTTGTTTATTTGAAGACTGGTATGTACCAGAGCCACTGGAGCTGAAAACTTTTTAATCTACTGATTGCAACAACGTTCATTCTAAGAGAGCTGACACACACACTCCATTCCTGAACATAAACTGAAGTAAAACACATTATCCTACTCTATTTTTGCAGTCCAGAAATAACTGATTATTTTTTGTAGCAAAGGTAATAGGGATGTAGATAATCTCTTGATGTCATGCTAAGAGACCTGTATCAAGATTCATATATCTGTATAGTCCCATTGCAAAAGTAGTTCAAAGGGTAAAGGAAAAGGTACAGGTAAAGCTTCAACAGCAGTTGGAATTTGAAGCAAGTGCATAAGTTGCCTGTAGCTTACCATGACAGCTGTGATGGGGAAGGGGGTATCTCAGCTTAGAAAATACTTCTAATTGATTAGAAGTCACTTTTTTGGTGATTTGGTCAAGAAAAATACTCATGAATCACATTGTTTTAAGGTATGCCACCACTGAGCTGCCAGGAGTGGGCGTCTAAACCCCCACGGCCTCCAGGCCCACTGCTGCTGTGGGGTTATGGTGCTCAGGTCCTGCAGACAGCAAAGTCTAGGAGCTAAATGGGAAACTCAATCATGCAAAATCATGAATAGTCTCTATTTTGTTGCTTAATTTTCTGAATAAGCTCAGTGTGAGATCAGATTAAAGCCAATGCTGGTGCAAAGCAGAAGGGTTAAGAACAACACTGGTTCCTGTTAGGCTTGTTTAGCTGAAAAAATACCTGAAAAACTCTGAATAGCGAAGTTTTTGCTTTCCTTCTTTTCCAAAGAAATGCACCAGCAGTATGGTATTAACACCACAGTCTTCCAGTTCTGTTTCCTATAAAACAAAAAATCAGTATGATTCTTGTGCATTGTATGATTAATATACATTCACCACAAATTTAGAAATCTTTACTCGGACTAGAATTTCACAAGAGATACTTCCAATTTCACTACTTTTCCCAAAGCTATCACACAGGATCTCAGAGTTGAACAACACTTCCACATCAGTTGCTAACGGTGTATTGTAAGTTCTGCTTCTAAATATTCTATATAAAAGTTAAGGACAACTTACAACCACCATCAGTGTATTTTACTATTAAAACAGAAAAGGCTGCAAGTTAAATCTTTAAAAATCTTTATTGTTAGGTAACTAAAAAGTTCAAAGAAAGTTAGTATCTGTAAAAAAGTTTTTAGTTAGCTATTTCTAATAGTTTACAGCCATTTAAAAACATTCATTATAGTCTTATAAAAAAATTTAGGAAAACACAAACATTGACAATGCTGTATTATAATATGGTCTTACAAGGTTTCCTGGAAATTTTCAATGTCATAGATTTTTCTCTGTATTTTTAAAATCCAAAGAAGAAATTTCTGCAGAGAAGGGGTGCACATTGTTTCAAGTCAACAGCATCTCTAACAAGCCTAAACCCACACATAATGCTGGATTTCTGTTCTATTCTTCTTTCAGCACTAGCATACTGGCATTTCTTTGAACGCAACAAAACACTAAGCAACATGAAGAGAGATTCTTTTTTTTTGTAAGTCTGTAGGGATTTCAGCAAACTATTCTTATGACATCTAAATAGCCTCCGTGTCTTTTATCTGCTTGAAGAGGTAAGATGAAAGACAAGAGTCTATTCATAAGATTTAATACTAATGGTTATTTAGCTTTCAGCATCATCAATAACAAGTCCCATTAGTCCACTGTGTTTCATGCTTACTGCATATGTGACACAGTTATTTTATAGTTAAAGCGGTAGCATTCCTCATTTCTACTGCAAGCTACAATTCACCAAATGCCAGTGATGTGAGTTATGTATGAGTGTACCTAGAAAAAAACCTTTTCAAGACACATGCAAACTGTACTTACTGAACTTTTATCATTTAATTGCAGGCAAGGAATATTTAAATACCCACAAGATCCATCCTTCTGAAGTTTAAACACTTCAGATTACTGTGAACACTGATATATAAACATTGGTATATTCTTTTTTGAAAGTCAAAAGTCAAACATTCATGTATGCTTATTTGAAAATCAACCCCAAACTATTTATATCAGAATGCAAAGTTTTCTAAGAAGAAACAGAGAAGAATACACATATCCCTCAATGAAGCCAGATTCTAATGTGGTTTTTGCTTACATGTTTAAAAGAGACTTGAAAAAGGCAAGAAATAAATTTGCTGATGTAATTTAAAAGACTGAACCCATGATTATGCAATTTACTGCTTCCAATTTAATTACTCAGTATTATAATCAATGATGGCTTGAAAACAAGCTGAAAAATGAGGTTTAAAATAAGCTTTTAAAAACTAAGTCTGTGACAGAAAATTTTTTTCTTCTATTCATGTTTCTCTAGTTACAAGCTAGAAGAAGACATACAAACAATACCTACCTCCTCTTATCTAAGATGACAAAGCCTATCCCTGAATTTATAACAAATATGCACCTACTTGTTGGCTACTTTCTTTATCAGTTGAAATTCCACAGTGAAGTTGGCAGATGTCCAAATACTACGTTAGTGAGAGTTAAATGTATTTTAAAACTACAAAACAGTACATTTCTTTAAAGCATAAAATGCAATAGGAGACCACAGAAACTACAGCTTAAGGGTAAAATTTCAAAAAATTGCTTTTCCTAGAGTTAATGCTATTAAATTAAAGTACATGTTAGTACATAATTCCTTTTTGTCCACAGAATCATTAGGAGCTTTTCCTGTTGAACTGTATAAATTAGTACCAACATGACAAATCTTTGTTAGAAGATAATGAGAGTTCTATTAGTATTTCCAACACCTCACCCTCCTGAGCTTGGGTAAAAGAATAACTTACACTTGGAATGTCTCTCTTGACAATGAGAATGAAATGGTAACTTAATCCTAGAGCTGTAAAGAGGACCAGAATGGTAGCTTTGAGTTGCTATCTAAATTGAGTGAAAGTTTGTATTGCAGTGTATCTGGTATTTTCAGCCCCAGAAGGGTGCACCACTTTTGAGCTGTGCATTTTACAGACAGCCAAGGCACAGAGTGGAGAAAGGATTGTGATGTTCTTAGTTTCATCTTGATACAAGCATGGAATGGGGCAGGGACATATATATCAACTGGGGAACTCAGACATGTTCCAGGGTCCATTCCTTCAGACAAAGAATCCCATAGACCACACAATCTGATGCCACACAAGTCTATGAACCTATGAACACATGTATACATATTACAGACATAGGCTAATTTCCCTAGAGAAATGTTAATGCCTCCTACACTTTTCAAAAGCACCATGAACTGCTGAATTATGCAATTATTCCTTTCTGAGCAAGATCAGATAACACAACAGTTATTTCCTTATTACATTACACAGGCTGTTAATATAAGAGGCCTGATCCTGCAAGCACTGAGTCATGGGCATAGACCTACATAACCCTGTAGCTCCCCACTGAGCTTTTGACGTTTAGGACCTGATACCGCAGCAAGTACCAACAAGTGCCACTGAAAAGAAACTTATCGCACAGGGAGATGGGATTTTTAGAATAATATACCTAACTGATTTTCAAAACTCATCTGAAATGTTAATAGACTTACTGTCTCTAGATTCTTACCAACTCTCCTTGCAGAACTTGCCTCAGGCATGACTGGAAAGCATTCATCATGATTAAAATCTGCAATTCCTTTCTTGTTCTCTTGCTTGCTTCCTGGGAGATGGTATTTGCTGTGCAATGTCTTTTTTCAGTACAAATTGTAAAAATTATATGTATTTTGGATTGATGTTTTTTTAGTTAAGACAGAAGGAGAGGGAGTAGATGGAAGAATGGGCAGAAAATGAGGTCAGGCAAGAAGAGTATCTTAGTTTCTGTCTGCTAGTGATGTCCCAAATCTCTCCAAAGGGAAGACTAAATCCTTGCAAATTTTTCTGAGTCCACTTCTCTGAAATGCTGTCTTAAGTTGCTAGCTCAGTCAAATCACCATGCCAGGCTTCTATCTCAGCCTAGCCTCACACACTGCTTAAGAGAATTAAAGCTTTCTGTCATTTTGAGTCTTCAAGATGTTGGGATATATCCTACAACTCAGTTCTGGGAAGAAGGCTTAAAAGATTTATCCATTACAAAATTAACCCTACCAGCTACAGCCAGCCAAAGGAACTGTAAACAGGCATACTAGTAGCACCAGGAGATCCAGATCTCCAAAAGCAGTCCTTTCTGGCAAAGTCCAGACAATCTCAAGTGGGCCCCAGAACAAAAGAACATATTTTATAATGAATCAACTTTCATCATGATGTAAATCCATACTAAAGTTTTTTGATGTTTTGCCACACACTTTCTTACTAGGTAGAATTCAAGAATACCGAATACCTCGGGTCTGATACAGAAGTGCTGAAATACACACAACTATTTCTATAGAGCATATAACAGACAATATCTGAGAAGTCTGATGGAACGGTTTCTAAACAATAAACAGCATCAAACGATAGCCATAATTCCCATTATTGGGGGGATTAGTTGTTTTTCAATGACAACTAATGCCATGGAATCACTCTGCTGTATCCTTAGTGCCTTTAGTAATAAAGAATGTACAACTTCATGGCCATCCTTAGGTTTCAGCAACTCACTCACAGTTCTGCATCAATTCATGAGGAGGTACAGAATAAAAATGGTTTCCAGCCAAAGGGGCTAAAGTTGACTTGGGAGTACATTAGGAAATACTCTATGCCAGAAACAGGTTGAAACCAGTCTTGTTGAGGGCAGGTTGACTGTGTCAAGCAGTCAGGAAATGGCACTGTTGCACTGCAAAACCTGAGGCTGCCTGGTGGGTGCACTGCTGGCAGCCCGTGAAAGCAGCTCCTACACACAGCTCGGGACAGCTCCTCTCAAGAACTCAGGCCCTGCCTCTCTGTTGTGGCACACTTTAGAAGTATTATTTTCCATCTGAAGTAGAGATTCTATAATGAGGACCCCTCTCAGGAGATGTGATGTGCTTTGAAGCACACGATTTTGATCAATGTGGACTTGGCCTTGACAACCAAGCACATCCATCCTCATGTGCAAACCTCCTTGCTCTCAGCGCCAAAACTGATTCAGGTGGACTCTCCGAGCCTGCTATCCAAACACATTCCCAGGTAATCCACATTCAGGCTGGCATCATAGGTTTCAGTTACCCTAAAATGCCAACTGAGTGTGCTTAAGTGCACCATTTCAAGTTTATTCCAACTAATTTTACAGGCCAATGCATTAGGCAGCCTTCAGAGACAATGACCAGATTCTTACTGTTTTGAATCAAAGACTAGAGGTATTAGTGCAAGGCCAAATAACGTGTCTGCTCTGGGCTATCAGGAGCCCACACTGCTATCTGGCCTGCCTGTTTAAATTAAAGTGCTTCAGACTACATTAAGTAGCAGAGACTAAAGGGGTGGCCTTGCCTCACACACATCTGTGCAATAGAAAGCAATGCTACTGTGACCACAACAGACTTCCAGATGAATTCGTCGTGGGAGAGGCTTTTGCTGTCTAAGCCAAGTTCAATGTATTTGCAGAATAGGTACCTAGAAAGATGCTGGAAAGCATGTTTCTTTCTCTCCAGGTTATAGTGTCACCAGATCATATGTCCACGAGGTAAAAAATGACCCAGCACTTTTTTAATAGCCTAATATTTTGGTGTCAGATCTCTTGGATCTTCAGGGGGTTTACCTGTCTGGAGAGCTTTCTTTAAAGCCCACAGGAACATCGGAGTGCTCTTTGGTTTAAAGTATCTAAAAGCTTTTTAACAGAATTCAGTGTTAGACCACTGATACAAAACATACACATTTATATTGGAGAAGATAGATCAAGAAAAAAATGTGCATTCCATCTGAACCGAGAGGTTACAAGATTAATGACAGGAGGGAAGGGATATTAATTCTAGTCTTGGACTAGATTCTTGCAAAATTTGATGTGTTGCACCCCTGTCACAAAGTACTACTGCACTAGAAGAGCATAGCCCTCAACTATCACCTTCCTCCCTTCAGTTTCAGGCAGTCTTTAGTTACACTGGACCTAAGGCTATGCAGACCTTGAAGGTCTGGGTAGAAAATTTTAAACTAATTAGAGATTCTAGGGAACAGAAGGGCAAGTTCTGATGACCTGCACAGTCCCTGTGGCTGAGGAGATGATGCATCACAATGCTGCAATGTCTTACCAGGTAAGTGGTGCTAAATGTTTGAATGACTAATCTCAGTTACCTCTTCTAAAACCACAGGAAAAAAAAAATAAAAAAGAAAGAGAAGTAGACAGGTCAAAACAACTAATACACAAATAGAAAGTTGTTCATGTCTGGGTCTATACTGGTTATAGTCAGACTCAATTTTAGTTCAGAAGTTTTCTGTCTAAATGAGCTTAATAGCTGTGTTCCCGATTACTAATTAAATGTTAAAAAATCCTCCAACCATACTTTGTATGAAAATGTGTGAAAATGTGTTCATTATGGAATCCAGAAGCATATGCTTAATCATTTGGAAATGAGACAGGGCATGTATTTCCCCAAACCAATTTAATTTCAAGAACAAATATAGAACATTCTGTGTTGTCATTCCTTTTCCAACAATAGCTAAAATTAACTTAAAATTTTACTCATTACATAAAGCACATTCAATGAGAGGTATTGAAAGTACTTGATAACTCATTACTCTAAATTGAAGGGCCCAAGAGCAAAGTCCCTGAACGATATGACTGTGCTGTACAGTAGATATCTGCAGCCACTAGCACTGTTTTCACCACCACAACACTAAAGCATGGTACACTGTTAGAGCAGCCTTTTAAGGAACTCAAGGTAGCAACACAAAAGCAATAGGTGCTGGTTGCTAGGCAACACCTTTTCAAAATACACCAAAATCTTCTAGCTCATGCACTTTCCTGCTATGATCTAGACCACTTTCAGGCATGGAGTTTGGCTCTTCTCTTCCATAAACCATGGTCACATGCTCAGCTGGATGTGTCATATGAAGAACAGTTCTGCTAAGAAGCCAGATGGAGCATTTCCATTGGTCTATAGGGAAGGTGGGTGAGCTCAGGCATTCACTGTCTCTGTTAACTTCTGCACCATTTTCTCCAGCCTAGTTAGAAAGAACCAGGTTCCAGTCTTTTAAGTCTGCCAGCAGCTCTCCTGCACTGTGTGAGCACCTCTGCTGTGAGTAAATCAGATTGCCTGCTCTGCAAAACTCAGCATGGAACTTCCCAAAAGACAGGGCTGGTTAAGACTGGGCAGATTTTTTTGCTTTTTTTCCAGCATCAATTACAATATTGGAAAAAGAAAACCCCTCAACTGAAATATATGTATCTGGATAACCAAGTCCACTGCAATCCCATTCAAGGGTCATTACTAAGTGGTGAATATTTGAATTTTAGGTGTGTAGGTCAAAGTCTTAGTAAAAAAGGCAGAGATATGAGCACTCTGGGAGCACAGAAAACTGCTTTCTCTTTTCCTAATACAGTATGAGTATTAAATGGTATCTCCATACAGTTAATAAACAAATGGAACCTTTTTTTACACTGTACAGGGAACACCCCTGGATATATAGCTGGTTAAATAAAGTTGCAGACCACCATTTAAACTGCATTTTCCTAAGTTGGTGAGTCTGCTAAGTTTCCCATCTGCTATCAGAGACTGGATTTACTCTGAAAAACCAGTAGATTCATATGCAAATTGTGAAAGTGTTGTGGAAATAAAGAACTATCTCAAACATCAAAATTCCATTGAAGTATATCAACTTTCAAAAAACACAGTCAACTTAAACCCCGTATTTTTATGCTTCATCTGCTTTTCTTAAAAGGAATACTATGGCTGCCATGATTATTAAAAATAGAGGGTAAAAACATATCCACTGACTACATTGTATAGCCATATTCACTGCTTCCAGATATAATCAACTTCTTTTGTGGGAGACAGGAAAGAAAGCAAAAATTAGAAGAAATGTGATAATTTGGATTTTGTCAAGTGCAATTATAGAGAGCAGAAGAATTCCAAGTTAAGTGCACTCCGCACAGCTCTTTTTCTTTCATACTATAATTCTATTGATAATCTTCTAAGAAACTGTATTAAATAATATTTTCTGATTACAATAACTTCAGATTTTTGTGAATGAAGAATTCTGAAGACAAAATTTGAAGCAAGACAAAAACCAAATTGAGACATTCCGGCTCAGGTATTTAATTAGTTCACAATAACCTTATGTGTTTATAACTAATCTGTCCAACTGTATCAAAGTTTCTCTGGAAATTTTATACTATAGCTGTGCATTCATGCAGAATAAAGATCCTTTTTCTTTCACTGTCATGGCAGTTAAGTCTCAATTGAAATAGGTTTTGAGGAGCAGACAACCCTATTAATCCTAGCTATTTTAATCTGGTGACTGATGAAAAGATTCAAGAAAGAAGGGTTGTTAGTCAATCAGACAATTTTTAACTGAACTTTGAATACACATTTTTGTGCATCAGAAGACAGTTAATGCCTAGTAAATATTAAAGGTGTTGGCAATACTGCCACTTCCACTTTTTCCCCAGGCAGGTGAAAAAGTAAACATGAGCAACTCCTTGAAGAAACTGCTGATGCATGATAGGTTTACAAAGCAGAGCCCTGTATAAATTCCATATTGAATGCTTCCAACATGAGCAGTTGCTGCCTCATACCCAGTGTAAACTGCAAGTTTACAACTGAAGGCAAGTTTGTGGTGTGAAAAATATCCTTCAGCTACACTATCCAATTCAAGCATCCAACAAAAATAAGTGTTCCCGATGTAAGCAGCATCTTACAGTGATAGATGGAGATAATCTCCCCCTCAGAATCACAGAGTAATTTAGATTGGAAAAGACCTCTGAGATCATCAAGTTCAACCATCAGCCCAGCACTGCCAAATCCACCACTAAATTACGTCTCTAAGCACCACATCCACACTTTCAAGGACAGTGATTCCACTGCTTCCCTGGGCAGCCTGTTGCAATGCTTGACCACCTCTTCAGTGAAAATTTTTTTCCTAAGATCCAATCTAAATCTCGCCCAGTGCAACTTGAGGCTGTTTCCTCTTGTCTTATTGCACATGATGTGGTTCATAAGATTCTTTGGATGTGTTTTTGGTATGCTTAGGACAGTCTGTTTTCTGTCTCAGTCTCACATAGGCTACAGAATATCTTGTCTCTGTGCTGACTACAGACTGAAGAAGACATGGCAGGTGGCAAAGACTCTACCTGGGAAGAAGGGGGGTTGCAGATGGCTGGATTCAGGGAAAGACAGGCAGAAGAGAGCAGGAATTTAACGGTCCCTTTCACTGATGAGATGTATTTACCACTTGCTAATGGTCTGCGAAACAATGTGACTTCTTTCCCAGTTGGAAGATCATACTATAAGTTTGTTTCTTCTGGTCTGCATCTACACCATCTCTTTCTGGAAGTGGACTTAAGTAATCCTTGCCTTTGTCACCTAAGTGACACCTCAGAAATCTCATTTCAAACCAACTCAGAACAAATTGATATTATTGCAACAGCAGCACTTAGGTCAGTTTAAGCTATCAATTTCCTTTTGGAAAGCCTCCTGTTCTCATACAGCAATACAGGTTTTTTTCCTTAGTTTTTCATAAATGGAAGAACTACTTTGAAACAGAGGTTCATGGAAACTAAATAACCAAGTGACTATGCAATCATGAAATACATTGCTTGAAAATGTTTCCTCAGACGGTCCAGAAGTGACAAACATTTTTCTTCCCCAGTTAGAAAGCAATTGACAAGTTAGGCTCTTTCATTTAATTAAAGTACTAATACTGATGCTTATATACTTATCTAAAAACTCTGAAAAAATAAAAAAGTTCAGAGGAAATACGACAATGTTTTTGTAAAGAAAAGTGTATCTCTCCGTCATACCCGAAGTACTGTTTCATCTCCAGCTCCTTTCAAATCATCTTCTTTCCCAATGATTCTCTGTAGCTGTATTTGTTGAAACATGAAAAAAAGAACAGGAGAATTACAAATATGATCTTACAAGAGTCTTCTTTTTCAGAAACATGCTTTAATTGCACCTTTTTTTAATTATACATTTCTGCAAGGTTCTCTAGTCATGACAAAATATTTGCAAATCCTTAAGGATGTCTTACTATTCAGACACACTTTTTCCCAGGAATGTCATATCTACTGTGGTTAATATAGCCAAGCAGAACATGAATTCATCTTTTGCAATCCAGCGCTTACTCTATTTTTAGAGATTTTCTTGCACTAGAAGCTTAGCATTCACTTCATAAGATTTTGAAACTCAGGGGTATAACATCAAGGATCATTTAGGAAACAAAAATTATCCTGATTTTCATGCTGTCCTTCTAGATAGGTTTACATAGTTCTGCTACAGACATGATCTCCTAGACATGAAACACATACATGTTCAAATGAGGTACTATACAACTAACATCAGAACAATTTAATTAAATAAGGAAACATTTTTTGTTGTTCAGAACCAGCATGAGGCAAAATGTGGCTCCAGTTTCCCCTCCACCCCAGAAATAAATTGGTCTTGAATGTATTAGCTAAGGAGATTTTTAGATTTACTGTGATGACTCACATCTAAAACTGTAACTTCCACTGTCTCAAATAGAGCTTTAAGGTAATATAGAAAGTGCATTAATTTGCAGTACCTCCAGTCTATCTGAGCTGCAAAGTTTCTTCGACTGTATTGCAGCTTGGGAGGTCAACACCACCACAAGAAGGAGTGATTTAATGCAGCACAAAGTATACCTACCTTTCAGACATTTGCATGAATCCTCAAAAGGACAGCAAAAATGAAAGAACAAGGGACTTAATATATTTCAGGTATAGATACAGACTTACACTGATCACTCTGGATTTGGAGATGTTAAGAAAGACACATCTGAAGCTCAGGGCTTTCACAGCTGCTGGTTTGCTTCTCAAACATTTCTGAGTGATTCCTCAACCTGCCCACTGAAACTGGGAAAAAATCCACTACCAAATTTGCATAGCCATTATTCTGGAGAGTTTTCAAATATGTCCTTAGGGCTTTAGTGGTTTTTTGTTTGGTTGGTTTTTCGTTGCTTTGTTTTGATTTGTTTTGTTTAGAGAAGCAATACCAGCTTGTGATGAATACTGAGTAAGAAAAAACCTGCTGTTTGTGTTGCCAAAGGTCTTCCCCTTGACTTTCAGATTTTGACTAATTCACCTGTTCTAGGTTGGTTTCGGGTTATTTTTTATAGCCTCAGTTTTTCAGGATAGTTACTTTCTATTATTAGTTTTGAATGGCATGTCCTGACAGTATCAAAAGAAATACTGTAAACAAGGCAATTAAACAGTACTAATTCTTCCAAGTTCCCCCAAATTATTTTTATTTTTGATTATTTACAAAACAGTTGGCTAGTACAGTAAGAGCATTATGAATCTCTTCACAGCAAAATAGCACTATGGAGCTCTGAATAAAAACACAACTGCATGTCCATACTGTCACTGAAAGATCACATTTTTTGTTAACTGAGAAATCAATCTTTTTCTGACACATAAGAAATAAAACTGAAAATACTTTCCAAACCAGAGAAAATTTTTTCATGTGGATTTTATTTTTAAAGGACTCTTAAAAAAATCAGCAGAGACTACTTAAGAGCACAGACAGCCGGTGTAATTTTTTTCACAAGCATTCTAAACGATTTAGTTTATTGTTTTCTTACACTGTATGTAAATCTTTATAGTGCTTGAAACTATTTCCAGGCATTTTTTTCCAGCACAGTGCAGCAGCTACTCACAGAGGGAGAAGAATTCTGCCCTTGAGGAATGGACTCCTCCATGTAACGTTATTGTATTTATTATTTATATCCGTTCATCACTCAGGATACTAGTGGCTAATTCAAAGATAATGAGAACTATTATGCACAACGGAACCCTCTTTACCAAAGACATACTAAGAAGTAACCTGTTCTGAACAAGACAAGATCTGGCAAAAAGCCTATGTCAGTCTTTCAATCTTCCAGTTGTTTGAGAGAGATCAGTGCTTGTGGATGCTCCAGGATTACAGAAGTGCTCTGTACTAAACCACCACAGTTGCTGAGTGTTGGATGCTGGTTCATTCAGCCCTAGATGAAGCTTTCCAAGTTTTTTGTGGTGTCTGCTCTCCAGGATAAGTGTATAAGCCAGTCTATTTATAAAGTTTAAATCACATAGCTCTTGCATGTGCCATCAGAGGTACTCTATCTCCATTCCTAACAGTTTTGAACTGTCATTAATTTTACTCAGACATCTTTAATCAGGACAGAGGGAAATTCCTTACTTGCTGGGGATTTTTGGAACTTTGGTAGCCTCATTCTTGGTGGGAGGTCTCAGATTAATGTGCATGGGTTATTATGTGTCTGGAAATCCCCCTCACTGAGTCTCAAGTGAATGTCTTGAAAGTGCAGAGTTCACAGAAGTATCTCACTGTCCTCACAAAGATGCAGATAATATGTCTCTGAGAAACGATTCTGCACTCTGGCAGGCACTGATGAAAGGAGAATGGCAACCAGCATCTGGGAACATGCCATTTCTACCCTGTCTTATTCACCCTGAGTTGCAGGGCAAAGCAACAAATATTCTGGGTCATAATACTGAAATATCTCTTGTATTGTGACTGTTTACCACTGAAACATAAATGAAGCAGAAATACACTGGTTTGAATACAAAGAAATAGGGAGGAGAAAGAATAAGTGTTCCTGTGGAGGGAGAGACTTCTAACTCCTACTGAAAAGAGGAAAATCTGCACAAAAATGGAAAGGCTATGGAGGACAAGATAAACTCTCTCATTGAAAACATGGGATTGCATTCAAGATCTCCTTTCCTAAACATCCATTTATGTTAGCAAAGAGCACTGGGAAATTCTGCATCTCACACTCCTTCAGTGTCTGATCTATACAGGTTTGAACAGCCCGTATCCATCATGTGCTGCAGGCAAGGCACTAAGGGCTCTGCTTGTCACCCTTCTCAACTTTCCTGAATTAGCCACTTGACACATCTTGTGCCTGTTCATCCAGCAACATGTGAGAATTGAGATATACACAATTCAAAGAATGATGGACATTTTGCAAACAAAAAGGCATGTTCTTACCTCAAAGAATTTACAGTCTAGATCAACAGATAACGTAGACATGCATAGATGTCTAATCAGCAGATAACGGATGGGAAGTAGGGAGAAGAGGTCACAGAGCAAGAAAATGAAGCAGCACTGAAATTTCTTTTTTCATTGTATCCTGCTTCCAGCTACTGACTCCTAATTACTGCTTCTTCACTATGCTTTTCCACTGCCCTTTTCTTACATATGTTTCTTGATATTATTGTCAAATACAATGAGGAAATAACTATGGAACAATTCAGATGTATTTTCGTGGGACAAGACAAATGACAGATTAGCCATACAATTTACTACTTTATTATCTATCCAGAAGCTTCCTAAAATGCATGCAGAATTAGAGCATACAGATTAACACATACACATTTTTCCAGGTTAATACGTTCCAAAAATTTTATTTTTAAACTTAATCTATAAAACTAAATTTTTACTTGAAAGTAGTCACTTCTATAAATGGTAGGTAAACAGTGATGAGAGAAAATGTCTTCTGACTAACTTGCATCCCGTGGGACTTCTTTGAATTTAATGATACTTGCGAGTTGACAGAGTAATTTATGTGGGGTTTTTTTACCCCTCTGTATTAATTTATCAATACAGCCCATAAAGGAAATGCAAAGTAACAATCTATCTAACTAAAATAATTTTCATTTACTAGATTGTTGCTACAGAAATCAAATAATTTTTAATGATTTGTATAATGTTTTTACCTCTACATTTGATAACCTTCTGTTGTCTATACTGGCTGATTCAATTAGAGTTACCTGAAGTGGATAATGGATATTAAGTATATGACATACTGCACATCTCCCCAAGAGAGCTGTGCTGTGTTTCTGTAAGAATCCCCTCATTTGTTTAACTGACACATTACCTATTGAAAATGAGCACTGCTAACATGACATTTTGCTGCAGAGGCACTGCAAGCTGAACACGTTCACTCCTGTTCATGGAGTTACTTTCCCCTGCAACATATCGTTCTGTAAATGAGTAATACAGCCATAACAGACATATTTTGGTGATCAGGGCACTGCTAGTCTAATAACAATTCACTAGGATTTCACCAGGTTTAGTAGGTTAAAAATATAAGCTTTACTAGAATTCATTTGCTTTCTAATCAGCAGAATAATATTTTAACAGAGCAAATTCTTCAAAATTAAAAGATGTTGTGTAGCCACAAGTGAGTGTAGTAGTGTGCTGGTTTTGGGTGGAGTAGAGCTAATTTTCTTCACAGTGGCTGATGTTGGACTGCGTCTTGGGTTTGTGCTGAACACAGGACTAATAATATAGAGATGTTTTTGTTATTGCTGAGTAGAGCTTACACAGAGACAAGGCATTTTCTGCTTTTTGTACTGCCATGGTGATGAGGAAGTTGGGTGGAGACACAGCCAGGACAGGTGACCCCAACTGACCAAAGGGGTATTCCAGATCATATGACATCGTACTCAGTATGTAAAGTGGGGAGAGGAAGGAGGGGACATTTGGAATGATGGTGTTTATCTTCCTAAGTCACCATTATGTGTAATGGGGCCTCACTTTCCTGTAGATGGCTGAACACCTGGCTGCCCATGGGAAGCAGTGAATTAATTCCTTGTTTTGCTTTGTGCGTGTGTGTGCCTTTTGTTTTCCCTACTAAACTGTGTTTATCTCAACCCACAAGTTTTCTGGCTTTTACCCTTCTGATTCTCTCCATGATCCTGCTGGTGGGGCGGTGAGCGGGCAGCTGCTGGGGCTTTGCTGCTGGGTGGGGTTAAACCATGACAAGGGTATCTGCAGGCTCAGTTAGGGGCTTCTGGGAACACTGCCTTGGAAAATGATCCAATTTCAAGCATTATTTTCAAAGAGTACTACTAAGTCTAAAAGTATTTTTACAACATTTTGTAATATATTTAAAGTATGACTCATCAATCAACCTTGCTAAGAGACAATTCACTAAAAAAATGGTGATCAGTGCAAAACGCATGCTAACAGCTATTGTAACATTAATTCAGAGCTTATGGCTATGAAAGTACACTTAAAAAAGCTTTTGCTAATTTCTCTATCAACAGGTGCATCTTTATAAGTTTTAGATTCTATGGTTCTCTAGTGTTGTGCATTAATGATCACCTTTAACGTTACCCTAGTGACAGAAAATAATTTGAATTGTAGTAGACATGTCCGCGTCTTCCAAAACTGTCTGTCCAGTTACCTCCAACATTAATGAAGGATCTGAATTAAGCTGAGGGAGTCTATTAAAAATTATGTTTATTAATTCTGTATTCAACTTTTGAGAAGAAGTACTTCGTTGGCAGTTTCCTGTTATTTGAAAGTTGAATAAGCTATATCATTAAGCCTACTCTTCTTTAGAACATCAGAGCAAAATTTTCTGTGGTTTTTAAGCATCTGCCTTTCCCCCTCACAGCTTATATAAAATATTGGAAAAAAACCTGCAGTTTCTCTTCAAAATGTGACTTGGTAAAAGCCACTTTGCAACAGCATACAAAATTAATAAAAACCAAGAGAGAACGGTGAATTAAAGGAATTATTCAATGTATTTAGAAAATAAGATTTCCAGATAATTATTTAAATTAGCTCAAGGGATTGAGGGATGTACACCAACTCCTACCTTCCCAGGAGCAGATTTTTAGATCCAATTTAAAGATAACATTTATAAAAGTGCATTTAAATATGACATGAACTTCTATAGCAATACTTTTGTATGTGCTTCTTTCATAAAAAATACTTTAATAAGTATGTGATCATGGATTAGATTGAAAAATAGGCTTGATGATTTTAATCAATCTTCATTTAGCAAACATAACCCATGGATCTTTTTAAATGCTTTATTATTAATATGCATACAAATATACCTACCTTGAAGAATTCTTTTTTTTCAACTCGCTCATTGCCATCTGTATCCAACATTTTAAAGGCAATCTGAAGTCCAGTCTGGGGTTCTGCAATAAATTGCAAAATAACTTTATTGAAAATCCACACAGAGATGCTTACACTAGTACTCGAGTAATGATTGCAAAATGAAAATTGCCTATTGTTCAGTTCTTCACTGATGGTACAGATGGTACATACATGTGTGGTGTTTCCAGTGAACCATACACACCTCTTTCAATATAAGCAAACTTTTTAAACACCTTTTTACTATCATTTCAAGGGATAATTAATGTTGTTGGAAAGTAAGAAATGCCAGCAGTGCTTAAATACAGCCATGAATGTCCATCTGATCCCTGCAACAATAACGTTTCTCCTACTGTCCTGGTCTAGAGATATGCTCTATGAATGTCCCCACAATCCCATGCCACTTCTGCAGTCTAGCTTTTTCTTGTTTATTACAGCTCATTTTCAGGTGAGAAGAGTGGAAATTGCCTTAAGAAACAAACAATCATCCTCAGACTGGGTGAAAGAGCTAGTGTACTCCTCAGGTCCTTGCTGCATGGATGACAGTATGCCACTATTTGCAGTCTTCCCTAGCAGACAGACCGATGCTGTAACAGTGGCCAGCTCTCTTGGCTCCTGCTGTGTTAGCCCCAGGGCTTTTTTCCCTTCCCTTCTCCTTCCTCCCTAAACAACGTACTCAAATATTACTGAGATGTAATAAACTACTCTTTCCAGTCTTTTTTGACAAAAGCGTGTTTTGTATGACTCTCATCAAGCTGATTTTTCTCAGGAATTTTACCCTGCATTTTCCTCACTGAGTGGATGTTTCTTTTCAACACAAAAATGTAATGACTTCTGAATCTTGCTATAAAAACACAGTGTATTTTGAGCTCCTTCCCATGATTTCCTGGTCTTACTCCACTTACAGGAGGTGGCCTTGCTCATTAGCGAGCCCACACAGGAGCAGCACGCTGCTGAAAATGTAGTTACAGTTCACTGAAGTAGCAAGCCCTTATCCCAGTAATTTCTGGGGCAGGTGAATTAATTCCACAATCCACTATGTCACGCATTAATATGAAAGCCATGGACTTATTGTCTCTGGAATATATTCATGTTTCCAAGAACAATGTTGGACTCACGAGGGCAGTGAAGCAGTATCTCTAAAAAAACTCTAATGCCTTCAGAATTTTGCTTTTGGATATATTTTCTAGTTCCCTTCTGTAAAGTTTTAAGTCTTGCCTTTTTTTTTCAGAGAATGTTTCTGCAAAGGGAACAGGCTGAAGAAATATCCCATTCCTTTTAAGTCCTAACAAGATGGTTAAAGAAAGTACTATTTTTACATTTTAGAAATTACATCTTCAGCAGTCAACTAACATTCTATGTGAAGCAATCTTGTGATGTAGGGATATATTATAAATACCATTGCAATCTGCACAGCAGAGCCCTTTCCCAGCAACTGGGTTGTAATAATCAAAACTGGCTTCCCTTCCATGGAAATGCCACACGCTAAATTTGTGTTACTAGTACAAAAGCAAGAAAAGGCTATCCTATAACATATTTAGAGAATAAAAGTAATTGATGTATTTAATAGTAATTCATACCATCTGTGTTCCAGTTTTCAGATAAGAGAGCTGTTACTGAAAATACAGGACCTAAAGCTGCTTATAAGGAGATGACATACTTATCTGATATGATGTAACCCCAGAGGTATGTGTTCGTAAAATAAGCATAGTTCAAAGACTACCACAGATATATTTGTATTTAATTAGAATCAGGCAAAATTCCAAAATCTGAACAGAAGAGCTTCATCTTGGCTGTGAGTGCAGGTTAGACTTAGGTGCTTCCTCTCCAACTATTCCTGTGTTGACCAAGCTGTCAATTTGTGTGACTGGCTAATTGAAATGAAGCTTTGAGTAAAGGTGACAACTTCAATTCCTGGACTTCTTCACCAGGCAGGGCTCCATTAACCTACTGCTAGAAACGAAATTCTATACAGCACTGGAAGAAAAAAGATAGCGATGATACAAGGCACAAAGAAAAGAGAAAAGAAGGTAATGGGGCAAAACATTAAAACCTTTGTCTGCCAAAAGATTACATTTTCAAGTTCAGTGTTGTTATAGACACTGCTTTTGTATGACAGGCAGCGTGGTCTTGTCAGCAGTGTGCTGGGACTGGGAGTCTGCTGACTCTTTTCCTGTTTCCCTATTGCTCTGTTGGTGACTTAGAAGAAGTAATTTAAATATTAATGTCTGTTTTAAGAAATCTCACATTAATTCTCACTAGTGAGAGAGTCAGGTTGTGTAATTCAGGGCTGACTGACATGGGATACTTGTTAGGCAAAGAGAGAGGTACTAACGCTTGTTGACATTTGCTTTCAAACTGATCAGTATGATAACCCTCTGTGTAACCAAAGCAGCAACATTAGCACTGCATTTTTATCCTGCGTCAAAAGGTGCCTTTGTTTTTGCAGTTCAATACATTCCTATAGAAATTCTGTGAAAAATAATGTTACTTGATTGTCTGGAGAAGTGGAACAACTTGCTATGATACTGCTTCAATTTTCTAATTGTTTCAGCCAATAATTCAGCATTAATTCACTTTCAGCTGCCATAAATTTTTAAAGAAATAGAATCTTTGGCACCTATTTCTGCAACTTTAAGGTGTTCTTTTGAAGTTATAATTTGGCTGTCACCGTTGTCCTTTTTACAATAAATCCATCTTTTTTGAGTTGCAACAAATATTTTTAAAATAGTATTTTAACTGGGCTAAACTCTTATTTCTGATTTTAAAGGCCACTTGAACACATGGTATAACTCAGGTTCAAGCAGCATGTAGCATGGGATAGTCACCACTGCTGAAGCAGCATATTTTTTTGTTAAATAGGTTATCTTAATGGATATATATATACACATACATAAAATTTAACACTGTGAAGTTCCCTAAGAGATTACCCATCCATCATGCTGTGTAGTAGGAACTAAGGTAGTTCTGCTGAGAAATGAGGTAAGCTGCAACAAGCCTACCTAAACTGTGCAAGAGGTGTGTACTGATGGTCATTGTCAGAAAGGCTGGATATACTCTCTCCACTCTCTGAAGACCAACGTTATTTGTTCATACCACACTGTGAGAGGGTGGATTTCCAGTGCAAGTAAAGTTTGTCAATTTGTTTAAGCCCTGGCCACGGACCTCGCAGCCACAGAAGTGGTGAGAGTCAAGCATCTGTAGTCCATCAGGTGAAACTGACTGCTTCCTTCTCTTCTTTCCCCACCCACTGATACCATAAATGTAGTATGTCTGGTTTTGTCCCTTGCTAAAAATGTTAGACCTGTATAAGTCAGTCAATATTGCACATGTGGACTGTTCCATGGACACGCACATGAACTACTTCACTGTTAGCCTAAGGGTCTCACTGTGCAATGTTTATTGCACGCATCTCAAATCTTGGTATTTTTCAGCATCATCTACTCTTCATCAGAAGAAGGATGGCACTGGGTGAGGAAATCCAGAAAATCAAAGATCAGTTCCACGTACAACAAAAAAATGCCTGCTGCTTGCACATAAAGCAAGTACCAAAATGTCTGATAGAGAAAAAGGAAGGAAACGAAGGAGGGGGGGCAGAAACACATGTAAAATAGTTGGAAGAAATAAAGTCAAGAGGAACAGAGGAAAAGAAAAAGGATTTAAAAAGTCAAGCAAAAAGACACTGCACAATTCTGTTTGTGTTGCATCAATTGCACGTTTGAAAACAAAAATAGTAGGCAGCAACCTTTGAGACACTACAACAGCTTTTTATGCCACTGCATAAGCTAGAGTTAATGTTTCATTGTCCAAAATGACTAAAACTACAATACACAAGGCAAATTATCTACCCTCCCTTATCGTCCTCCCCTTATTATGTGGTTCTGGAACCAACGTCTGCTGTCTCTCAAAGTTTTTCAAAAGGCTTTTATGATCCCATGGTGCAGGGATTGCCATGATTTTTAAAATATTGCTGTGGACCAATGATGACACTATGGAAGTAAGTTCCAATCAATTAAAGTCATATGTTTTTTTAATGCATTATCAATCTCTATACATTAGCTTTTTACATTTTACTATAACGCAGAAATTTAGAAGCTAAAAATATCATTTAAAAAGTTCCTGGAAAGCTGTTAGTAGATGAGTATTTATGCCTAGGTATTTTAAAAACATAATACTTACTTGTAAGGATTGTCAGCAAAAATAGGTACTCTGCATAAGATATCAACCCTGAAACAAGAGTTAAAAAATTACTTGCAAAAAAACACCCCAAAAACTCAGAGCAAGACTTGAAAGAGTGAATCTTATAAATATAAAAAATGTAGTTTGACATAGTATTAAATACATTATTAAAGTAAGACATTTTATTATTTAATAAAGTTTTTACTTCTGTTTTTAGTACTCTGAAGGTAAAATTCCCTAACCAGAAACTCATCAATGTTCATGTCTAATCAAGAAAGTAAGGTTTATTTGGTATTAATAAAACGCCTACACTAAATCTTTGGATTCTCACTGAAAACATTCAATGTTTATATAAAAGGCAAATAAATTAAATGTGCTTTGTCACATTTAGTACCTGGGAGGAGAACTACTCTAACATTACCCTAAAGGATCAAAGTCCTCCCTCCTTTGGCAGGCTCGCAAAGGCGGAGAACAGCTTCCCTCTAATTCTCAAGGGGAACATGGCAACACGAAAAGCTGCCAAGCTGCTAGATTGTGCTGATAGTACTGCTGGGCTGAGTGCCAAGAGAAGGCTTCTTTTTTTTTTTTTTTTAAATAGGAACATGTCCTTTCTACAAGGTGAAAGTATTTTCCCCCCTTTTGAAGGAAAATTCCAGTGTTTTCTTTTGAAATACCGCCTTAAGTGAAAAGCCTGAACAAACACAAAGATGTGATAGCGTCAAAATAGAGTGTACAAGCTAAAGATAGAGAGCGCATAATGAGGGTGGTTAAACAACAGAATCTGAACCATCTGCCCCGCAATAATGTTTGGAGAAAGAAATGTAAAGGGCTTTTTTATAAATCATTTTTCAAAATAACAGAGCTACTTTTAACTTGTGAGCTAAATATTGTATATTGCTGAAGCTGCCTAAAATAATGAAGTTCAAACATGCCTATATGTGCAAAGACAAACTATTTTTATAATTTATATTTAGTTAATTGATAGATAAGGAATACACTTTAGCTTCAGTGATAAACAATTAACTTCTGACAAATTACTATGCAGAGACAATAGCATTTGTATTTGACCTCAGATAAGTGACTTAACACTTTTAAGTACCAGTTTAGAAACATTAAATTGGTAAAGGCAAGAATCCGAAAATTAGAGAACAAATCTTAGCAAATCTAATGCTGACCCTGTTGCCAACTCAGTCTGGTTCCATATTTCAGCTTTCCTCTCCATCAAAAAAGGGCTATTCACCCTATTATTCAACATGCATAATGTGCAAATCAGCACAGTAGCACAATCATACAATACATGACGGAAATAAGAAATACTTTCACCTCAGAGACTTAGTTTTGCTCAAAAGTTTTAGCATTTCTGCCACTGCAAGAATACAAATTATTATTTGCATTTCTGTAAAACTTGGGAATTGTGTTCCTAGATGAAACATCTAGGTTTTCTACAAATTCAAAACCAAAAAGAGAGAGAAAGAATTCCTACTCCATTTTTTATTTTTTTAGCTTATATGCCTAAGACAAGATGAAAAAAAAAAGATAGAAACAAATAAAGTGTGAAAGGAAATCAAGCCAATAATGTGATGGGCAGTGATCATGCTTCCGAATTTTGTTTTGTGTGTGACACAGCAAAAGGATATTTAAGGGAAGAATATAAAGAAAGTCAAGGAGGCAAGTTATCAGGTCTGTATAGAAAACGCCTCCCAGTCATGAACTGCAATGGTGTCAGCACAAAGATCCCTGACTGAAAATTTAACCCCCAAGCAAGGAAGGACAGCACCACTGACCAAGGAGAAGTGGGAGTCTGTCTTGAGGTGTGCTGCACAGATAGTCTAAGCAAGACTTGGAAGCTGAAGGCAAGCAGCTTATGCTAAATAAAACAGAACAAGAAGGGCCCAGTGCTGGGATACAAAATAAGAGATCATATACTCAAAGAAGTTGTGAAAGAAAAATGTATTTATTCAAGCCTTTGAAAAGATATTAACATGGCAAATTAAGTTCGCTAAAGTCATAGAAGAAAAGAAGTTGTAATAATTGACATAAAAAATACTGAGCCCCTGGAGAGGTTAAGCTATATAGCTAGATGGGGATCATTCTATCTTACAAAATTTTGCGGAAAGAATCTGCAAAACTTTTACCGAGATGGTAGGATGTGAAGAGAAGATGAATTTCAAGACAACACCCTGCTCATTGGTTCAAGGGAAAACCATTTGAATTGCAGAGGAGTGGAAAGAGAAGCCTTGCACGAAATGGCAGGGTTGAGACAGAGACTGTGTTTCATCATCATTTTGCAATCTGACTGAAAAGTCCCTATAGTGAAATTTATAAAAAAGTAAATATAATAAAAATATATAAAACTATTCTGGATTGTTCTTTAAAATTTGACTCAGTGCTTTAAAGCAAATCCACAGCCTGCCTGATATTTTCTGGAAGACTGATTATACTAAAATAATTTGTCATGTGATTTTTTTAACTTGTGGAATAATTTCCATTAAATAAATCTTAATTTAATTTTATTGTCCTTTTACTACTTGTTGTGAATGGCAAATTTACGTCATCCATAAAGTAAATTAAATACTTTGGTAATTTTCTTTTTAATTCTACAGTAATCATCACAAAGTTACTCAAATTAAAAGATATAATCCAGCAAATTCAAAACCCAAAACATCCCACTGAAAATTATATTCGTGTCCAAGTAAAATTTAAGAGATAAAAGCTTGACATACTGTTCAATGACTCAGCATACTTGCAGCCAAGTATTTGCAGTTAGCATTGGCAAAGTACTGTCATTTTCTAATGCTAAAGGAACCTTCCCTATTCCTCCCTAGAAAATCTGTATACTCAAACTTTATAGCAAATACTGACAGTACAATATTCTTAATGCTCAGTAAATCGTAAGTATACCCACAAAATATGACATGAATGTTAAAACTGCCCACTAGAAGGCAGAATTCCCTAGCATTATATTTCACAAACTGGACTGATGACAGTTTTCCCTCTCCTTGGCATTTAAATAACAATTTGAAGGTAGTTAAAATAACCTCAGCTAAACAGTGGGACAGGGGTAGATTCATTATTCTGGTACTTGAAAAAGCGTAAATATTTTCATTTTTAAACTGTGATAATAATGCATCTCAAAGCAAAAGCATCAAAGTCACTATTATGTGACTTTATGACACTATGACATTATGACCAAAAACTGTAAGAACTCTGTGTGTTGTGGGGATGTATGGATGACTCTACTGAATGTTCCTGCATCATCTCAAACTCCTACCTGACCTCTGAAGGACAGAGCATACACAGCGCTCAGCAAGGGGAGATCCTTGCCAGAATGCAAAAGATGCCAGGCTGAGCATATCACTGAGACAACTCTGTGCCAAGTACTCAGCTGGGAGACGTGCAATAAAAGGAGGCTGTGCTGATTTGCTATGTTTTCAGTTTCTCTTGGTGGATTCCCAGTTTTCACAGGCAGTTTGCTCTGGGGATTTGCAGTGTCCATCACTACAAATAGAAAAGCTCTGAAAAAGAAGGTATATAGAGAGAACATCCAAGAATTAAAGACTGGGAATACTTTAAACCCCATTCTGGGAAAGCATGTGATGATTAGTAATTTGAAAAGGCAGGGAATGACTATTCAGTACAAAATCCAGCTTTCCCTAGGATAGGAAAAAAAAGTTCAGCTTGTTCAGAGATGTTTCAGGGCTGCTGGGTACGCTGGGGCTTTTCAAGCAAGGTAGCCAGCTGGAGCCCCCTCCACTTCTGCACAAGGACACAGGAAATGAACTGCAGGCAGAAGGGGCCATGAGGCTGACGGGTAGGAGAAATGCTGCAGGCTGAGATCGAGGGCTGCTCTCTTGGCACAAGCTGCCAGCCGTGTCTGGGGATCTGCTGTGCATGGAGAGAACATGGCTCATGCCTGCCAAGGAACTGCAGCAGTGCAACGGCAGCTTTATTTTCCAGAAACATCCACAGGATAAGGGATTCAGGCTGAACTGTATATGACACAGAAAGTTTGTGAATAAGCACTGTCAGTCTTTCTCTTTAGTTTGGGGATTGTGGTCTTTGTTACTGGTGAAATGGTTAATTACTCATCTATTTGGTTTCCTTGATCCTCTTGTTTGTTTTCCCCCTTCAATTAATTTATGCTAATGAGATGTTTATTTGGTGTTCTTTAATTCCCTGTTGCTACACAAACAATATTCCAGCTCTCAGAGTTTTCAAATATAAGGCAGAAATGCTGGGTGAAAAGAAATCAAAGCACACCAGCACTGCAAAGGGTCACAGAGCTCCTGAAGAGGGAGAATTAAATTCAACTGCTTTTGGAATCAGGGATGCCTCTTTACATAACTAGATATAAATTTTATTTTTATTCTTAGTTTCCATGCATCCAACTTATATAGTGAAACAGCAGCTTATTAGTAAGTCTTAAAAGTCCATTTTGTGCTGAAGTTATCCCTTTCAGCCCCTTTCTCTTCTCCAAGTAGGCTTTTCAGTTTCTTTCATGTCTCCTCCTGCACCTCAGAAGGCTTTAAATTCCCAGCCCTGCCTCTTTACTCTCTTGCATAACTGAGAGATTTGCCAAGGAGGCAGCTACTGGCTAGATGGGGATGAAGTCAAATCCATGCAAATGTCTTTAAAAATACATTCAATTCATACCATATAATGAGGAAAAAAGCAAGATGCATTTTTCAGTATCAAAAGTGCTCATTACCTTTATCACCAAGGTCTCTAAAAAAGGTCGGTCCCGGTTTAGCTTTGGCAACATATAGCTGTGCAGCATCTACCTCCTTCAAAGACACAAACAAGAAAATAAAAAGCCAGTTTTGAAAGAGACTTAATCACTTCAGTAACAGAAAGAATGCAAGTTCTTTTGAAGAAGGAAAGGAACATTTTGCTTACCTTTTTTGTCAGTTTCTTGGCTGAGGCTTTGCCTATAATAAAAAAAAAAAATTATGGTCATTCAATAACAAACTGACTTTAAACTTTGATCAGATTCTGTGGCATTTCTTCACATTTTTATGGGAAAATGCTAAGTAATATGAAACAGAATATTTTGCAACAGGCAGTTTGTTTCTAATTCCCATAATGATCATGAAAGGACAAGATTCAAAAGTAATACGAGCAGTCTGTTCAAATGTTCTCTCAGCCTAGAAGAAACCACAGCCCACTTTGGTATCTATGACCACCTTACTAGTGTGACTTTGCACACTCTGAGCTACAAATGTCATACAAATTCCAAAGCAAGATTATACAGTATTTAGGGATTTGCATGCACATGTAATAATCCTTGAAGTGCAGGTTTTGCATATGAAGGCTAAGAAATACTAAAAAAAAGGGAAAAAGAATGAAAATATTGATGTTTCTATTAAGCAGAAGTAAATTGAACAACTCTGCCTTCTGAAGGAGCATCAGATGAAAACCATGCAAACTCCTAAGAGTTTCTTAGTAGGTTCAAGTCTACACACTCAAACAGGGGAGACACTGGCAGCAGTATAGGCTGTGTTCCTGCGTGAATCAACCACTTGAGAAGCTGCAATGTATCATCAGTGGAATGTTCCAGCTGGTTAGAGAGGGACCACAGAAACCCTGTGGTCATGGACCAGGAGGAGCTGTGCTCTATCCCTTCTCAGTCTATCTGCCCTATCACAATGATCTGCCTCCTCAGCATTTCTCATCACACAGTTCTCAAAACCCTGTTGCCCTTCACTCTTACCACTCTCAGCCCATCACTCTCTTCCTACATCACCAGTGCCTCTGGATTCCAGCCAGCCGTTTCCTCCTGTTTATTCACACTGCACAAGCAGAAGCTGAGCTGCTTGCATTTGCTCTGTGGACTGGTGCCGCATGCAGCAGCCCGGCATGCTTCATGCTCAGACTCCAAGGCTACTCTGCTGCTTCACGGGCATCTTGCACCCAAAGAGTCACCAGCACAGCACTGTTATCTGGAAATGGACATGATGGAGGCAGCCTGGTGGGCAGCTGTTAAAAAACATCTACCAAACATTTTCACAGGCCAGTAATTTAACCAGACAGGGGTTCATTCTCAATAAAACAGTAAATTTCCATTTTGCTGGCAAATGGCATGCCCAGCTGCAGGGGGTCTCCACTGGCAACTTTTGGCTTTGGACAAGGGAAGCTGCTGGAACATCTCAACCAGCAATAGCTCATTTTTCAGCACAGGCAAACCAGTGCCCTGGCCTCTGCTCTCTGAACTGGCAGTAACAGTTTTGCTGATAAATTCCTCTCCCCACACCCCCTCCCCCAAATCAGCCTAAGGCAGACACCTGGCACATAACATTTCAACACAAATGTTTAAGTTTGACAAAACTTATAAGCAACTAAAATTAGGGGTTTAATACAGGAGTGTTGAGTGACCCCAGCAACAGGTGTTGCCAGTACCACCTGTTACTGTGGATGAATACATTTTTGTGCCCTGCCTGCACCTATATCTACACCCATAAACACACACATAAAGCTACATAGGTAGATACCTTCTAACTCAAACAATGTATGAAGTCCTCTACTTTGTTTCATTTGAGACAAAATAAATCAGAACAATAACAGACTGGGAGAACAAGCAACAATCACTATATCCAGTAAGGCTGAGTCCTGAGCAGTGTGATGTAACGCCACAGTTACATGTAACACGGTTCACTGCTGCAGAGCATTTTAAAGAATGGTTATTTAGTAAACTAACCGATTCAGACCTCAGCTTTGAAATGTCACTGCTTCTGTACATCACATTTCAATGTGGAATTAAACTACAGCTGTTCCTTCGGCTCTGGGAGACCCACATAGTGACCAGCCTTATAGAAGGAAATGATCAGGCTGTTGGGTCTGTGAAAACCAGTATCTGAAAAAAAAAGGGAAAAACCATCCTGCAATGTTTTTTGCAGTACATGCCCTTTGTACTCACTGTCTGTACTGAAGCCACCATACACCCTTATTTGGTTAAGAGCAGTTCACTCATTTCATTCTCCTGGTGACCCCAAGAACGACACATCTGGAATGGCACCTGCTACCACAGCAGTACACCAGGAAGTAGTCTTTTGCCAGCATTCAGGAGGATGACAAAGGGGGACAAGCCAAACTCTGCAAGCTAGAACAGCAAAGGCTTAGGTAATTGATGCAAGGTAAGGAGAAAGCACTGGAAAATACAGCTGAGACACTAGCTGACCAAGATTGCGAGGCTCTACATTTGCTAAGTCTGTGCTTCTCTTCCTTATGTTGCATTCAGTGCAGTTACTCGGAAACTCCTCAGCTACCTGGTTTTGGGGAACAACATATCCTCAGTGTGAATTACTGTATCTTGATAAAAACTAAGCAATGAAAGGAAAATCTGTTGTAGATATATGGACTCCTTAACAAGCCAGCAGTCACAACTGCAACTGACTAGAGCTCTGCCCTCTTGCATCTGTCCAGTCATCCTCCAGAGGATGTTTAAGATGCTGGCGAGTTGACTGACCTCTTTCAGAAGTGAATATACAGTAACCACAATGATACAGAGGTGCTCATGCTACTGGTGCATGGGTGAAAGGATCAATGGAGGAAAGAAAGCCTTTGCTCATTGGCAGAAGAGGGAGAAGACAGTCATATCATCCCCGGATATGGAGAGAGGCAGAATCAGCTGGATCAGAGTTGGTCCCTGCTGCAACTGAGTGGACGAGGGGTAGCTGCTACAATAAGAGAGGAAAAAAGGCAGGAGGGAAAGGAACAGACTGAGGGATAAACAAAGACATTTCTACTTTTCAAAGCTGTAAATACAGCAGACTAATGAATATGGAGTCTAATGTGGAGTTTAATGGTGCTCTTTTCATATGGGCTTCAAAATCAAAATATTTAATAGCCTAGTCAAATTAAAATGGCATACAGATGTCAGCAAGCACATGTATTGGTAGGGTAGGAATTTTTTTGAAAAAACACCCTGACACTTGGGACAGTAATGTTATTTTTTCATATTTCTGTCTGTGAAAAGTGTTAGAATACAATCTCATAATAATGCAATAATTTAAGCTGTTGAATAAGTTTCCAGCAATAATTATTTGAATATTTTCTAAGAATTAAATCTAGTCATATTTTATTGGTACTGTTACCATATAAAATCATCTGTGAAGACTCAAAATCTCAGTTTTCATTTGGAAACATCATTATTGTAGCACTCATAATATTCCTTGAATATTAATTTAGCTCTTGGTGATTATTCTCTCAATTTCTTTACTTCATAACAGTCAGATCCCTTTAAACACTAAAAAGGAAAGCTCTATTAATATCAAACGTGCAGTCCTCTGAGGAATCAGGTCTCTTAAGGCCTTGTCTACAATGATTAGAAGAAGGTTGACTCCTCTTTGCAGAAAATGCACTGCAAAGGTATGAACAATCTTCTAAGGCAGTCTGTACGCTGAAAAGAAAAAGTGCCTCTTCTCGTCTATGAATGAAATCTTGGTGCTGTCACTCCTCACATATGACTACAAACACATCAGGATATAAGCCCCTCTCTGAGGAATACAGACAATAGATATAAGTATTAGGAACTATTTAATCTAATAAGTAAAAGATATGTATGATGCAATTTTCTATAGTTTTATTCTTTGACATTAATAGACTCTTGCTAACAGGTAAATTAATGACATATTGTAAAACCTGTTTGTAGCAGTAAGTCTCACTTTGGTACCACAAAAAGAAACCTGGAATTTTTTTGTTTTGAATTTGACTGAATGAGAAGAAAAAAAACTTTTCCTTTTTTTTTTTTTTTTTCTTTTTTCTTTTCCCCCTACAGATCTGCCATGGCTATAATGGAATTCTGGTTTCAAGGACAGTAAGTATTTTTGAGGGCCTCTACATATTTTACAGATGCCATCATCTAAGTTTCACCATCTACAGCAAATCCATGAAAAAAGGAGGTACGGGCACACCTTTCATGAACAAAAAGGCATTTTAGCTTTATAAGTTGAACAAATACCAAGTCTACTTAGAAGCACACAAATTCTGTGCTGTTAGCCAAGAAAGTTAGTTGACAACTGTAATTAAGGATACACCACCAAGAGCATATCCATCAGCCTTAATTTGCCCTTGGCAAACCTGGGTATTTTGTCACACACGTTTCTTACAATAGAAGCATTTCCATCTTCTATAATTTTTTTACACTAAGATGTGGAATGGACCTGACATCAATGTTAGGATTAATGTTAGCAAAGGGCTGAATCAAACAAGTACCCACTTGCACTCAGAAACACCTATTTATATCTGTACAGCTAAGGAAAGGCTTAGATCTGACAAAAGACATTTGGATTCAAAGAATGAACAAAATCACTAAGATCAACAATTATAACAACAATAATCAAATGCCAAAACAAAAGTAGTTACTACCACCTGCAAGAAAACATAATCTTACATGCCTGCAAGATTGCTTTATTTTTGTAATATACAAAATTAAAATTTAAATCAATCTTTCTGCACAGTCTTAACTTCAAAGGAGAACAGTATAAAATAGGCATCTTTTCCTAGGAAGACAACAAACTTCTTTTTATCAGCAAAGTCACTGAGATGGTTTGACCAGGACCTCTTTTTAGCTCTATTCAAACAGACACCGTGAAAAAAAAAATTAAAAAAATTACTTTCCAGCTTTTTAGTTTTAGATGGCAATTATTGCTAACTTTACTAAAGCTTGGCAAGTTCAAGGTCATATTGGGGTACTATAAAACCATTTGGCTTTTCATGAAAAATTATTATGAGAATAGCATTAAGTATATTCACAATTCAATCAAACTTTCATTCAGCAAAACGATGAGTGAAATGAACCTTTTAAGATGGATGGGATTTCAGCACAGTCGTAATCTGAGGATGAGGGCATTTTAAAAACCAAACTCACTGTGTACAGCTCATGCTGTGGCCTTTACAGCAGGGCCCACCCTGCAGCCTTGCCTGTCATGGGAAGAAGAATTTGTATTTCTTTGTTTTAACTGGCTGCTAGCTTTCACACAGACTGAACTCTGAGAATCCTGCACCATTGAGCTAGGTTAGATAAGAACTGTGTATGTCGATTTCCTTGGGGAGATGTTGTTTAAATTTTTTTTCAAATTAGCCTGATATACAAGATCACTGCAATTCAATAGCTTGTATTTCATTCTCAGCTCTCTCTCAGATAGTTTTAATGATACTGGACAAGTACCTTATATTAACAAAGTGTCCCTTTTTCACCCACCTTATTTCCATCCTCATTCTTTAAAGCTCTTCCATGCATTTATAAAGTACTTACTGCTGATGAAACGAATAGAGGGCAAAAATTCAAGCCAGTAATTAGTTCTTTAAGGCCTCCTTTTGAAATACTGTTGATATCAGAGATAAATCAAAGATTGCAAAAAAAAATTAATGCTTTTTGAAAGCATGACAAACCAAGAGTTCAGATTGCTATGATAGCTCCTGGCAAACCAGTATCTGAATAATAAATGAGCATGCAATTTAAATGAATTAAGAATCCACTTCAGCTAGAAAGCTTTTACTGAACTAGTACATTGCTCCATTGAAAGATAATTGATAAAAGTCATTTCAATCACATGAATTAGTGAATTGAACCACCTGAATTAAAATTCAAGTATGCCCAGTGGAAAAGGCAATTTACAGTAATAGAAGCTTCTGCTATGCTTTACAAAACAAGCTTTGCATCTGTCCTTCTTTATTTAAAGCAATCGTTCCTCTGAGGAAACAAGAAATACATAGTGCTGGGCCAAGGCCAGCACTGGCAAATCTCCATTTCAGAAGAGCAATTGCATCAGAGCAAGTCAATACCAGGAGGTTTCTCAGTGAGTCAGGCAGCCCAGGGTAAAAAGGGTGAGATGCTGATGCAGAGAGAAAACATCAAAGGATGACACAGTCTTTTAGGAAATTGAGACAAAAAAAATTAAGATAAGCAACTTTTCAAAACCTGTTAAAGAGACCGTGGCACCGAGTCACCAGCAGTGCAAGGAGTTCCAAACTACCCAAAGGCATCAGGGTAAAAGCAGATGCTGTGGTACCCACTACAGAGCTTGTGGGCAGCTCAGTCCTCACTGGAACTGTAACAGAAGCCTGTTGGGGTGGCAGGGAGAGCAGAACAACTTCTCCTTAGGTATTATAGAGGGAAATTACATACACCCAGATTAATTCTCTTTCTAATAACATATCCAAACCGCAGATAAGGAAAAGCTGAGAATATGTTCAAACTTCCAACCTTACCACAAGACTTGTACTGCAAAGATATACAACATACAGAAAGTTAGTTCTTCCAAATGACTGGAAAAGTCTAACAGGCGTATAATGGCAGCCCTTGGCTGCACAAGGAGCATGTGGCATGAGTTGACTTCATGTGGAACACAGAAGCAGCAAGAATCCAAGCACAGAGTACAATTGCAGATGAGCATCTCACTGGCAGGAGAGGCTGCCATTCCTCTGGGCTGGTTCACAGACCATGACTGGAGGGAGCATCCTGAGGAAGAATGTGTCATGTGAAATGCAAGTCCTCAAACTCCCAAATAAGCACCTCATGCTTGGTTCCTCTGGCTTCATTTAGATGTCTAAAAATTAGATGCCTAAATCTGAGTTAGTGATCTCTATGGTGCTTTGCTGTAACTATAATGCTGTAAGGACATATGCAGAAAAGGGTTTATAATTAACTTTGAAATCTGCTGCTCCTATTTCAGATCTGAAGAAGAGCTCATATGCCCAAAAGCTTGTCTGACTTTTCCAACTTAGAGCAACTGGTCTAAAAAAAGATGTATCTACAAACCTCATCCTGACTAATAACCCCAGGCCCCCTTTATACTCATGGGAGAGAAACTGACACAGTGAAAGAACAATTTATTTCAGGTTGAGACAGGTGTCCAACCCAGGCCTTGGATTTACCTGTTTCTTTCCATTATCTTTAAAGAAATGCTACAATCACGTGCTCTGACCTGACATTCAGCTTTTACGTATCTAAATTGAGCAGGTGAGTCTTTCTGCAAGCAACCAGATAAGTCACACCATGACTGCTTTCTGCATTTGTTATACCTGTAATCTGTTTTTTCCAGCCTCCTATCTATTAGCCCAATGTATTCTGTTTTAATAAGAACTTAATCAGATACAAGGGCAAAGCTTACTACAGTTTAAGAGGGAGAGTTGGGTGCATAACTGTAGAAATAAAGTCTTATAAAGGACAAGTAAGATTAACTGGAAGGAGCTGTATTCATAATACGTGTTTTTGAGACCAGAAGCATGGAGTACAATTCCTGCCAATTTACAGAGAACATTATGCAGCTCAGACTTTCAGGATAGATGGCATTTCCTGAAAATGCACAAAACCACGGACCTTCCCACAAAGAGCAGGCACACAGAGCTTCAATTAAAGAAAAATTCCAATTATTAGGTTTGAGAAGATAGCCTTATCTAGCAAAGATAGGACTATGCCTTGAAGAAGACTCAATTAATGACTTTTAATCCTACTCTGAAATAAAGAAGCTATGATTTCTGCAGCATCACTCTGCTTTAAGTCATCATCTCCTATTGCTAACAAAGACTAGTTTTTTAAATACTACAATGTACCAGTATGTGCTAGGTTAAGGTACTAACAACAGATGAAGATAAACTATTATAATAGACTCATAGCACAAGAGGTTTAATTCTGTTCCTCTACTAGACAGTGTTAGAAGTCATGATCCCTGGCCTAAGGGTTCTCTTATCTATTCTGTGGTTAGGGAAGATAAGTATAGAAGAACAAATAAAGTAGGATAAGAACAACAACAATGAAATGACACAGTTAAAAATCTGACTGCACGCACAACTCGAGAAAATTGCATCTTAATTGCAAGCAGAGATTAATTTGGATTCAGAACGAAAATGTGTGCAAATCAATCATCCCACAATCAAAACAAAGAAAAGGTCAACATCTTAACAGAGCCAGAAATTCATTCTTACTTCACTGTGTAAAACTTAAGTGTACATGCTCAATGTAAATAGTTACTACTCACTGTAGTAACTATTCCTATTGTCTCATTCAGCTACTTCCTCTATAATTTGCAGTTTGAAGATCTTCCCTGTCATGACAAAGTGTTACTTTTCACATGCATTTTACAAAACGCAAAAAAAAAATCCCTAAACCCAGTTAAAGACTAAACACAAGAATATTAAAGATTGCTTATTACAAATTGGGCTCTCTTGTTGGCAAACATAACTAAGGTGCAGGGTGAAGAATTCATCCTTTGTGTGGGAATTTATCATTAGCATAAAGCTACCTCACTGATCATGGAATAAGGAAAAAGAGGGCATATGTCAGAGGGGACCACCTTTTTGCTTTGATGCAATTTATCCCCTAAGTAGGAACTAGAATCATTTTGAACTGTGTCAAATTCTATGAAGTAACTGTATGGTTTATAGTTCTTTGATCTGTAATAACACTCCAACATACAACAATTATAGATAACAATGCCAGAAATAATCCCATGGCACAACTACTTTGTCCTATTGCTCCCAACAGACTTTTGCTCATGCATTATCTCATCAGTTTAGGTGCACACAAATACATGTTCACACATTCAAAAGATAGTGTTAATACTAAACTGGAGTTTGGAAAACGGCCTCAAGTTACACCCAGGGAGGTTTAGATTGCATATTATGAAAACTTTCTTCACTGAAAGGGTTGTCAGGCATTGGAATATGCTGCTGAGGGAAGTGATGGAGTCATCATCCCTGGAGGTACTTAAAAGACATGTGGATGTGTTGCTTAGGAATGTAGTTTAGTGGTGGACTTGGCAGTATTAGATTAATGGTTGGACTCAATGGTTTTAAAAATATTTTTTAACCTAAATGATTCTATGATTCCATGACTTGGGTTCAAAAGACAACAGAATCACTAAGGTTGGAAAAGACCTTTAAGATCACTGAGTCCAACCATTTACACAGCACTGCCAAGCCCACCACTACACTATATCCCCAAGTGCCACATCCATGTGCCTTTTGAACTATTCCAGGGGTGGTGATCATACCACTTCCCAGACAGCCTATTCCAATGCCTGACCACCTTCTCAGTGAAGAGCTTCTTCCTAATATCCAATTTAAACCTCCCCTGGTGCAACTTAAGGCCATTTCCTCTCGTCCTGTCACTTGTTACCTGGGAGAAAAGACTGACCTCCATCTCACTACAATCCCCTTTTGGTAGCTGTAGAGAGCCATTAGGTCCCCCTGAGCCTCCTTTTCTCCAGGCTAAACAACCCCAGCTCTCTCAGCCGCCCTGCATAAGACTTGTGGTCCAAACCCTTCCCCAGCTTTGTTGCCCTTCTCAGGTCATGCTCCAGCATCTCAATGCCTTCCTTGCAGTGGGGGGTCCCAAAACTAAACACAGGATTCAAGGTCTCACCAGTGCCAAGTACCTGGGGATGATCAGTGCCCTGGTCCTGCTGGCCACACTACTGCTGATACAGGCCAGGATGCCACTGGCCTTCTTGGTCACCTGGACACACTGCTGGCTCATGTCCAGACAACTCATGTTGACCAGCACCCACAGGTCATTTTCTGCCAGGCAGCTTTTCAGCCACTCTTCCCGCAGCCTGTAGCACTCCCGGGGGTTGTTGTGACCCAAGTGCAGGACCCAGCATTTGGTCTTGTAGAACCTCATACAATTGGCCTTGCCCATTGATCCAGCCTGATCCCTCTGCAGAACTCTCCTGCCCTCCAGTTAGACAACATTCCTGCCCAACTTGGCATTGTCTGCCAACTGATTGAGGGTGCAATCAATCCCCTCATCCAGATCATCAGTGAAGATACTAATCAGGACTGACCCAAATACTGCGCCCTGGGGAACCCCGCTAGTGACTGGTCCCCAGCTGGTTGCAACTCCATTCACCACCACTCTCTGGGCCATCCTGACAGTTTTTCACCCAGTGAACAGTGCACCCATCCAAGCCATGAGCAGCCATTTCTACAGGAGAAAGCTGTGGGAAACAGTGTCAAAGGACTTACTCAAGTCTAGGTAGACAATATCCACAGCCCTTCTGTCATCCATAGGCAGGTCACCTTAGTGGCATTAATTCAACTACTTTGTTTATGAAATAGTTTTCTTCATTTTCAACTTACTCATCCAAGTACAGACTTCAGGATGCTGTTGATACTGCTTATTCCTAGTGCAACAGAAAAAACCCCAAGGTCTAATATTTTGATATATTTTAAAAATTAAAACTGGAAATATTTAAAGATTGAATTTATTAATGGTATCAGCATGAAAAATGAAGTGCCATTATTGTAATTCTCTTCAGATATAGGACATTTATAGTAGTTGTGTCCAAGCAGTAAATAGCTGACATATTAGTGCATCTAGGCAATTTAAATTACTGCAGTGTGTAAGTAACCAGGAGCACTGACATTTCACATAAATTGAGTTGATTCTCAAGAGTACTATACATATAAATAGCTACTTAGAACCAGTTTATATAGTAGCTCACTTTTTTTCCTGTTTCACCCTATCCCATATCGAAATTATTTACACCATAATTAATGCTTTCTTTTTTGTTATGTTTTGTACTCCTTTGAAAAGATTAATTTACTTCCACTACAGCAATATACAGTAAAAGGTCTTAGAAATTTTGCAAAAAGTGCTCAAAGAGGTGATAACTGATTGGAAAAGTACAATGGAATTCTGCTAGAAATACCAGTTTTGGAAACTTTTAGCCATCATATCCCAGCAATCCTTAGTCAGACCTTTGCAGGGGAGGGAAGGGAAGAAAAAGAAAAAAAAAAAAAGAGCGAGAGGTGGCTGATGTCCTTCTGTACTGCTGTTGTGAAATTTGGAAATCTCCAGAGCAGGATGCTGGATTTCTACTGCTGCACTGTTCTAATGACGGTAATAGTCATGTTTCATTCTCCAAGTGCCTTGTCCTTCCATCAAATGTCTAGAAGTTGAGTCCTTCAGGACTGCCCTCCATACTCCAGAGAGTAAACCCATCCTTTCCAATATCTTACTGCTCTTATTTCCTTCCCAATGGTAACATTCTAGGGAATACAGAACAAATAGCACCTTTTTGGTGACTGTGAGAGATGGTCTCAGAAGTTTCAGATAAGCTTGTGGGAAGACCCATGAAATGGGGCTCCCCCATGGTTAAGGGAAATCACCTCATTCACAGAATAGCTGAAAGTTGGAAGGGAGCTCTGCAGGTTATTGTGGTAATTAGAATGATGACAACAGGAAAAAGCTCAAAGCAAGGTTAGTCAGGGTAAGTTGCCCAAGACCATGTCCAGCTGGATTTAGAATATCCTTGCAGACATTTGTTAATAGAAGGGTTACAAATAAAAGACATCTCTATAATTTAATACTGTCACCTCACCAATTCTTCCAATAAGAAAATATCAGTTTATGTGCTTTTGTAACATATACTAACACCAAATGCATGCAATAGCTGGTAGGTTTCATGTGGAATTTTAGGATTTTCATCTGTTGCTTATATCAAAGGCAACAACATTCTTATAAAATTGAAGGATGTATCCTGGCTTCAATTCTCACTGACGATGTATGGAAGATAAGATAGCCTTTTTGCCTTATTTGTCAAGACATGAGAGTATTAAGTACTGGATTTAACAGTGAATTGGGGCATTTTACTAAAAGGAAACAATTCTATGTTGGTAATTTCATTAATGAGAGCTGCGTGTTTAAGATCAAGGCCTGGAATATTTTGTCTTGCTGTCCAGAGCACGACAAACACCAAACCCCTCAAAATCTTATGCTTTTCTTCCACAACACAAGACCCATTCATAAACATGCAATTTACAGAGCCTACTTGTCTGAGGGCATTGATTTTGAGTTTACAGAACAATTACTTTGTAAATTATAACTGATATAAATTCTGCTTAGGCATGAAAGGATTAAGTGAACACCCACTAGATGGTGTTCAATTACTGCATGGGGTGACTGGGCTAGTTACAGCTCTAGCTCCTACTCACCTTTGCTTTGCAGCAGACTTTTCTTGAAGAAACATCTACGGGGACAAAAAGGGGATGAAATCATTCTCTTAACTAGTAATTTGGAAATGCATTAGTAAATTATTTACCATTTGTGTTGAATGTAAGTGAAACTTCTAAAACATATGACAACTTTAAACAAAAGAAAGTACACAAGGTTGTTTTGGATCCACTTGCTATACTAGTCTATAGTTTTACTCCAAAATCTTGTATTTTTGCAGTTGATGAAATTATTCATCAATTCATCTCAAATCCTGCTGACATCATCCATTGGAAGAAAAGGGTTAATAAGAACTCACCAAAGGAAAAATACCCATTTTGCAATTAGTTTTATTAAAAGAATGAACTGAATTACTGGATGTCTAGTCCAGCAGAACCTAATTCATCACTCTTTTTCAGCGGAATCTTAGTAATTGCAACTAATTCCTATTGGTAATAGTGAATCAGCATAAGAAAGTAAAGACAAAAAAGAATATAATAGAAGTTCTATTTTAAGGGAAGAGACTTTTGGCATAGGTGCAGTATTGCAGCACTTCAGATATTTTAGATTCCTGGAGATTACAAGGATGACTAGTGATAAAGGGAATTGCTATTCAGAGTTGAGTTAAGCTAATACTGTCATGTCAGAATTTCCGGAAGGAACTTTTTCCCTTTATAAGGCTTTGAAATGCAACCTTACATGAAAATTTTAGGAAGGCCATTTTAACGCAGATGAAACCTGAGTGATGACATTACTTTTTCCAATTGCCATTGTGAGAAGATAAGGACATTCTGATAACTATGTTTGGGAATTTTCCTACAGAAGACTCTGTCTTATTGCTTTGGGCAATTACTAATCCTGCACAGCCATACTTAATTATTTCTGTAACTCTCCAGGTTCAAGCATTATTGCAACCTCTAGTTTTTCACTCCTTCTTCCCTTTCTTTTAATCAGAGTGCCTTTCAGTGGCTGACTTGCTTTCCTTCAGTTGATGGTCTACGTCATTCTCACTTTTATCTTTAAATTAGCCAGGAGTTTCTTTCCACTTGTAAGATTAGCTCATTCTGTTATTAGCACATACAGAAGCTCTGAACAAACCCGCAACAGCCCCTGCTGAGTCTGACTTGTTTATACATCATTAACATCTGCCACCTAGCAATTAACAGATGTTTGGGAAGTTTTCCTACAGCAGGGGCTCCAAGGGTACATAAATGATAACAGAATGCTCCTGTTTTTCAAGCTAAGAAAAGTTTAACCTATGTTTGCCACACAAAAAACTTAATGAAGAGATCTAGTTTTGGTTAATTTCTCAGAACAGCAGAATGAAGAAAGTTACATGAAACCAGTTTGAAACACTGTCTTTATTCTTTAGATAAGGTGGTAATGGGAAGAGAAGCAGGGTCATGAAAAGTCTGAGAACTCCCTTAAAACTAGAAAGAACTAAAGAGAAATCACAGAAGAACTTAAAACCAGATGTTAATCATGCCTTATTGCAATGGCCAAAAGAGTTTGGTTAATTAACTCAGAGAAAAATTAATGCTGCTAATACTACGTTTAAAAATAAATTATTGACATGATGTCCATCAGCCTTCCATAGCAGTAGAAAAGAAAGTCTTATGCACCGACTGGAACTCCTCTGCTACTCTAAGGAGTGACCTTTAAAGACTGAATAAGAGAAGATAAGCCATTCCTTGACCTTTGACTTCAAACTCCTCACATAATAAAGAAAAAATCTGGCAGAAAGAAAAAAACATCTAGACAAAGAAGATCAAGGGTTTCTTTGAAAAAAAAAGTTATTATTTTCTAGAATTGTCTTATTTCCTTAGGAAAAAACCTTTCTTCCCTGAATTCAAATAATCTGATGAAACAAACATAAGAGAGACATTTAACTTTACCCTGGCTTTTATTTTACATTCAGATTTTCTGAAGAGTTCTGATCTTTTTAAGCACCAGAGGAAACACTGTAATAGGTCAAGACAGAAATAGAATTGAAATATTTATTCAGTAAATATAATGAAGAAGGCAATCTGAATGCAGAAATACACTTTACATCAAAATTCCCACTAATGTCTTATCTAACTTATATCAGCCTTCAGTTATACTGTGCTTCTGTGTCCACTACTTCCAATTATCCTTGCATTGTCTACTTCCTGCCATCCTCCACTTCTCTGACAAAAACAGCTGCTCCCCCAAGAACAATACTGGACTGAAAAAAACCAATTTTTCCTGTTCCCCTGCAAAGGTGTACATCACCTGGGAGCACCTAGCCCTTGGCCATAAATCTTCTAAAAGGACATTCTTTGCCAGATCTTTCTTTTTCTGTTTTAATCACAATATGCTGATTATGTAAAAGATTTCCTCACCTCAGAGCACAGAAAATAATTTACTCTACCACAGTACCCTCAGCCTGGCAGACACACGGAGGCACAAATGAGGACCAAGGCACTCCAAAGGTGCTGGAAGCTGTTCTGCATGTAGTGACTGTGAGTGGAGTACAGGCTACATGTGTCTCAGCATTTTGCTCTAGTGAGTACTGCTTTGTACCATTTTTCTCCTTGACTGAAGCTGCAGTTTGACATTCAGAGGTTTCAGCAACAATATTAATTTAAGAAGTTCCTCACTTCAATCTTTGTTCCATTCTTTGGCCACAGTGGTTGCTAGCGCATTGTGCTGTAAGCCAGGGGATGATGCTGGCTTTACAAAGAGAAATCAGACTCAGAAAAGCACGGCATAAAGATACCTCCATGAAGCCATGGAATGGATGGCCTCGCCCAGCCAGAAAGTTAAAAATAAACTCAGGTTTGCTTAACTTAACAAGAGCAGTGCTGAGTAGTAAATTAATTATCTGTATCATGGGACTAAGGTTCCAAAGAAAAAAATCCCACTATTTTAGGTAATGTGAAATGTTAGCACAGAAGCAAGAGGGTTTAAAAAGACAGGAACTAATTTTAGGTTTGATGTCAGAAGAGTTTTTAAGCAACAGAGGAGATGTTGTGTCGCCGTTTTCCAATATAAGCAGTGGTAAAAATTTATTTTAAATTGAGTATGAAAAAAATGTGTAAGAGGTCTATATTTTAAGTTTGCAAACTGCTAAAATAGAAGCTGATTTTTTAGAATATATATGATAAATTTTGACACGCTTAGCTGCGAAATGTTGAAGACAAGTGCTAAGCTATGTAGTATCTCCCTAAGAGAGGATACAAATCCATAAAAATACATTACAAGATACTACAAGTTAACTTAGGTGAGTTGTGGCAATAAATACGAGTGTTCTTACAATGGTATGACTAAACAGTTATGCTTTTTCCTCCTTACAGCAATACTGGACCTAAACAATAGCAACTGTTCCCTGGAAATGAGAATTTATTTTAGCTGCAGAGGAAAGAGATTGAAATGAAACGTAAAAACAAATTTTAAGCAGGCTTTTTACAATTCTCAAAGTTGGTGCAAATGAAAATCAAACAATAGACAGCTTTCTTCTAGTAAAAGTGCAGAGTCATTTATGTTGCCCACTGTACTTTTAAAATGACCATACTCGTTTAAAAGCCCCTCTTACCTTTTCAGCAGCAGAGACTGCCTTTACCACCATAAACATCACAAAAAAGTTTCTCTTTAGCCAATTCGAAGAAAGCCACAGAAGCAGTTGAAATTTTGAGCATTAGGTTTTATATATTCTCTCAAGAAACTGATAGGGAAAGAGAAGTAAACTCTCCCACTCTCTATCGCCAACAAATCCACAGAGAAGAAACAATTACTATTGTCAGGGTGTGGGTGACACACACACATATGTGCACCCCTTTCCCAGGAGAAATAAAAATGAAACAAAAAAATATTTGGAGAGTAACAAAAAAAAGAGAAAAGTCCTCTGTTTTCTGGAACTGGCAGTTTCTCTGGTGGGATAAGTAACTTACTAAGCACTTACCAATACCAGTGCAACAGCAAGATTTCACTGTCTCAGTCCTTCCAGTAGTATTAGAGGTACGGGAACAAAGGACATGCATTCAAGACTTGAAAAGCAGGCTGGTGCCTGGGAAAATGAGCTGTATCATTCTGAAGACTTCAAACATCAGCTTTTTTGAAAGACAACTGAAATAGACTGAACAACAGCAAACAGGAGTTGTCTTGGCCATGTGTTCTATTTAAATTCCATGCAAGAAGCCCATTTAAAAATTTTTATTAAGCCAGGTAAGATCTCAGCTCTTGGTGAACGAAGTCACTGGACACTGGCATTTTATGTATACTGATCAGCTGAAAAAAGCAGCTAGAAAAACCAAAAATGGCCACGTAGGATGCATTTGGACCTAGTAGCAATGCTAACTACTTTTTGTCTGGTAAGAACCAAGGCAGGACCTGTTGGAAAATGTTGTACCTTCTGTTAGCTATGTCTGAAAAAATCCTTACACTTCCAGCCTTTTCCAGGTCTGAGAAGAAAGATGTAGCCAGCAGAATGTCCAGGTGCTCGCCAGCATTATGGATGGTGGTGTGAGGACCAGAGCTCTCTGACGGACCAGACAACACTGGAAGATTGATTTGATTCCTAAGAGTTGGCTCTCATCTGTATTCTCCTCTGCAGTAACAAAGCTGGTAAGCCCAAGGGAGGGCACTGCCATATAAGCAGGTGGCTCTAACAAGAGGAACCTGTGTGTTTTACACATGGAAAAAAGTCTTTGAACTCGGTATTCACTTTTGTTTCACAGCAAATGAGAAAGGCTACTGAGCACAATCTGTGCTATAACCCACTGCAGGTGCAAGGCTGGGCAGTGAAAAACAGAGCGTAACCTGGCTAGTTTCTCCCTTAGGGAATCGATGCCAGTGTTTTCCAAACAGGGAGCAATGGAACTTCTCAAAGGTGCCCCTGGAGACCCCAGCTGTTTGGCAAGTAAGGACAGCTCCTTTCACCTACCAAGGCAGGCTGCACACCTTGCCTGCTGCTATTGCCTAGAAGGAAAGTGATTGATACTCCACAGTTCTACTGTAGACATTTTCTAAAAACTCATAATGTAACATTTCTTATGCAAACAAGCAGGGAAAAAATAGCCTATATCAAGAGTACTAAAAAGAGGATAAATTACATAACCAATATAATAAAAATTTAGCATTGGCCTAAGGAAAAGCACAGAACCATCAGTACCAAAAGAGTTACAAAAAACTGGAAATGTGAGGCTAGAAGGCATGCTAGATTTTGGCAAGAACCTGACCTGCACTCCTGGACCTGCTATCATCCACCAAGGGTCTGCCAGATCCTCATCAGGTCTTAAATATCTGAATGCAAACCAAGGAATTTTAAAAACAGATTATACTTCTTAGGTACAAACCAATACCTGTCTGTGTTAAGGACATATGTTGCAAGAAATTAAAATACACAAGAGTGAAAAAAATCCACTGAGTCTGATTTTCACGCTACATCTGTTAAGACTTCATTGTCAACTGAGCAGGATGTTTCAGAACTGATTTAGTTCCACTGAATTTATTAAAAAAAATAATATTGAAATAATCTGCCAAAAAGTATTCAGAACCCATGGCAGAACAAATCCCAGAGATATTTTCTGTGGTATTTTGATAGTATGTTATAAAAGTGGTTGAAGTAGTGTGTAGTGTTCTACAAAAATAGAAAATACCTTTACAAATAGGAAAAGTATTCAAAGACCAAGAGTGATTGTATGAGGTCTTGAAATTTGCCCATATGTATAAAAAAGTGACTTCTCTGTTAGGTATTTTAAATATCATGGTTGCATGTCACAGAATTGGAATACTTGACTAAAGCAGAAACTGTTGCAAGACTTCTGAAATTCTGAGGCAGACGATGTTTATACAACAAGCAGACTCCTGTTATTAATAACCAGATCTTTCCATTACTTGCACTACAAGTATTCTGTATGCGCACAACCTATTTTCATTCGTTTCAAGGAATCTGTTTTCCATTCAGATGCCATTAAATAACCAATAACTTTCACACTTTAAATAACTAAATCCTTCAAGATGTGCATTGAGACCACTTGCCTCTTGCTCTCAACTCTCCTGAAGCCTCATCTGTTTTACTATTAGTCCTATTTTTGTGGTGAGTTTTTTAAAAATTGCTTTCATTCATTGAGAAGCTGTAATATATCTTCTCATTGACAACTGCTCTTCAGAAAGCTAAATAGCTAGCAATTTATTTTTGAAACAGCAAATTTTGCCAAAGTTTTTGCCTAATCAGTAAGCACTGCAGTCAATCGAGATAACAACTCTAATTCTGCATTCACTCTTCAGCCAGTCAGCAATCCACAAAGGGAAAAATCTGAATCAATCACAATAGAGCCACAAGCTTATTATAACCTTACCATTGCCCCACACAATCATTACCACAAAATATTAATGCAATTAATACAATTGCATAATTTTAAGGATCAAGGAATGTATTTCAAGTATTTCAGGTACCTTCAGCACTGTCTCGTAACATGGCTGAAAGCATGGAAATGGAACTGAGAAAAAAAAAAAAAGGACATCTTTTCCCTGTGCAATGATATGCTAAAACGTTCTTCTTAAGTGATTTTGCTCCATGGTTCCCTTTCCATTGAACACCACTGCTCAGTATTAATCCTGTATTTGGACACTTAAGGGAAAGGTCAAATATATACAATATGTTAATTTGAAGACTTTCATAGAGTTGTGGTAGGAATGCTATTTGGATGATGAAGGATAGTTGAAGATGAAAAATTCACAATAGGAAATGGTTACAAGGCAGAAATTTTCAGCAATCAATGTTGATCGTTGCTTGTGTCTGCAAATCCCTTAACAGAAACATTTTCCTTCACTCATAACCCCACTTTAAGAAATGAGTAAACAATGATGACTAAGAAGCTTTGGCTAAAATGGCTGATTTTGCTTCATTTTCTAAAATTCTAAAGATATTCATATAATGACCTTAAACTATCATGTTGCTTCCTTAGCTTAGGTTTGCTTTACCCTCCATCTAGCACTGGGTAAAGTGTCATCTCATACCCCAGCTTGCAGAGTTCTCTACTGTGTTTGGAGGATTTGTGCTACAACATACCTGTGCTAAAAAGCCACTAAATGCAGAAATAGAGAGAAAACAATTTCTTTGTTAGCACATTCGAAATTTGATAGGATTGTATTCAGTTCCCAGCTGTATCAATGGTTCCCTGTATATTCTTTCAATCCTCACTTCCAGAATAAAGCTTCACCACTTAGACAAGCTTAAATCTTATTTTTTAACCGTGAATCTTAGATTTTAGATCTGATACTGATGCACGGCTTATATCAGTCTGATTAGTTACTGCACATGAAATTCAGGTCAAAATGAAGACACTGAAATATAGGCATCTGAACTCCCACTAGAGGCAAAAAATTCAAGATCCAGAAATAAAAAGACTGACTCAGCTCATTCTGAAATGCTCATGTACTGACTGGCCCTTCTTGGCTCTCCTAACACCAACTGTACCAGCATTGTCCTCAGTTAAGGACAATGGGGAATTCAGTTTTCTAGCCACTGCAGCCTTGAATTGTATCCTTTCCTCAGATTCACTCATACTCATGACCACGCTGAGGCTGTGACAATCTGAAGCCACACATACCACAACTTTGTGCTAACCATGTTTTCACAGAAAGCTTAACCAACTTGAATAACTTCTCCCAGCAAGCCTGCAACACACTGATACTGACAGCTAGGACTCTGCCATGGAAATACTGCCTCTGGCACCCTGGTGCTGTAGAACACAGGAAAATCTGTTTCACTGCAGCTGAATGAGTGAAGATGCTGTGAAACATTAAATCTGGACCGACTATATACAGAAGGATCACGATCTTTATTTGCCAGGTATCAATTGTTATCAGATGAGCTAACCTGAAGGTTTGTCTTCTCCTTGGAAGAGGAACAGAATAATCTTATCCAAAATAAAATGAACATAAACACCGTTCAGATCCACTGTACTCCAAAATTGTCATTTTCTGAAGGACTCTTGTAGTCCTTTTCAAAAATTAATACAGATTTACTTATGTATTCTGCAACAACAGCACATCAGAGATGGTATTTCCATGGAGAAGTTCTAACACAGTATTAGCTGCCTAATCTGGAATATGAGCCTAAGTATGCACAACTGTTTAAGATACAAGTTTTACTTGCATCTCTCAAAAATACTCCTGCATTGTAACGAAAATTCAGTTTAAGTCATCTGAGTTTTATCTTTCCCATACCTGTTATCTTAAAAATGCTAGAATTTCTGATGCAACACAGCAAATTCATAATATTCTTACTAGATATTACTAGACATTGTGAAGTATTTTTACATCACAGTAAGAACATGAACATCCCAGAGAGATTACCCAGAAGAACTTGGCTGGTTTTGCAATGGTTTGCCACACATCCCTGTGGTAACATAGTTTTAACACAAGATTACATGGCATATAGCCATGAATCTAAAAGTCCCAATGGTGCATGTAGTATGCACTGCACTAACTAGTACAAAACGCTGCTGTAGGTGTTTGGCACTGGCACAAATGCTATGCCATGCTACCACATGTCACTTACTGTTTGCCACTGTTTATAAAGAGGTGGCTGCTTCCTTCCATACAATAACTAACAGGGATAGAATTAGGCAAATATTTACAAAGTAACTCAGTGTGAAACACTGCCTCTAAAAGCAAGCAAATTTTTTTCAGACCGTGTCTTTACTCCTTTATAGAGCTCTTTGCTTTGTCAATATGCAGAACAAAATAAGTCTGTCAGGAAACTGCATTTATCAGCTCATTCTCCTTAGATGGCAGTACTGTAAATATTTTTCTTCATTATCACCCTGTCAGTAAATAACTTTGAAGGTGTGATTTCATCAAGAGGAATGCCAATATTTCACAACTTTTGGCCTACCTTAAAGCAAATGAGTAACCGAGAAACCCATGCACCAGGAAACAAATGACCAGAGGTAGTGGACTAAGGTCTATCAAACAGGGTTCAAGATCACTTTGGTTGGATGACAGTTGATATGTTTGCAGTACAGTTCATCTGTTTTCTTATCTGGTAAAGGGTTCTATAATAAATCAAAATTTATTGCATGTTTTGCAACCTTGTCAAAAGGCACGCCTAAGATTTTTGCTTCAGTAATAAATTCCACCCAACTGTGTACAGGAATTCACTTGACAATTCGGACATTGCTAAAATATTTTTGTATTTTCTAATGCCAGCACTTTTGATCTAGCACCAACAACTCATCTGGTTTACACAACACCATATTTACTTTCTACTAAATTCAATTATATTTAAAAACTAGCAGGAGATTTCAAAGTAATTTTCCAGTGACAACCCATGAGCAAAAAACCCCAAGGCTGTTGGCCAAGGACCCCTATTCTCAACCCATAATTGCATCTCATCCCCCTTTTTGCTTGCCTTTTTCCCTTTTGGGAATGTTTGGCTCTGAATAGGAACAAAGCAATACAATATTGTGATCAACCTCAGCAGTATTTCTTGATGTACACAACTTGTGAGGCTGGTCATATGTTTCTGTATATTGCCTGTAAAAAAGGCAGTAGAAACAAAACTTTAAAACAGCCCCAAGCTTTTCATATTGTTATAAACAGCATCCAATTGGCAAACTCCAAGTAAACACTTATGGAGATGAATGTTTACTGTCAAAGTGATTCCAATTTTTCTGAGAGGTTGTTTTTTTACTTATTAGCAATTAATCAAAAATAGGTAGAGAATAACCAAATCATTATAGCTTGAAGTTCAGCATTGTAAGACTCACAATTTGTATGCAAAATCACATGTTAAAATTGCGTCTAAGTATGCAGTAAGTGAAGGGCTTTCTAGGATAAGTGGTGGCATGCCTGTTTTCCTGTCTACAGGCACTGCTTGGCGTGAAAGGGAATTATTTATATTATATAAGCAGAAAGTTTCCAAAAATAATGGTTGCTTTGCTATGAAGTTCACTATCTTAATCTACTCTGCATATACCAGGACAGACACTTGAGATAGGTCTGTTTATTATCCTCATATGAAACTTTTCTAAATGAACAAACCACTGTCTTTAAAATACTGCAATTGCCATTTTTCTCTGCTATCAAATTCTGTGTCTGTTTGCAGTTACATGAAAGCCAGAAATCTCAAGCAATATGACTTCAAGAAAATTGCTTATCATTGTGTTTATGCTGCTGGCCAAAGAATTCACAGCAATGATGTTTAAAAAAATGTTTAGGAGCATTAGATACAAGTGTTAACATTTTTCTATTGATTGGCTATTTTGCTATTGCTGTAAGCCTGACCTCAATTTGAAATGCTAAGTATGTATTACTGCAAAGACTTTTTCCCTTGTCATTATTTATTAATTTCTGTTTAATTCTGTTTCCTACTGATATTAGCAAAAGCAACTGAAATTAACTTGCCTACATTACAAATAAATATTACTGCATACCACTTCATTAAAAATCTGCATGTGTGTTATTATAGGTGGAGTAACCAATTAATATGTATGAACTGCTAAGACTGGAAAACACTTATTCCTTTAACCTTGTTTTCAGAGACAACTGTCTGAAACCTACACCTTCAAAACTGAATCTTTGTATTCACTGTCTTTCAGATTGGAAAACTCAAAATAATATCCCTTCTAGATTTTTAACTTAATGACTTAAGTTTTGAAGGGAAAAGAACTCTAACACCCATACATTAAAAAAATCTTCATGACTTTCGAGGTCATAAAGTCCTTTGAAGGATTTATATTCAGCTTTGTGTAATATTAGAAGCTGTGTGTCAGCAGTGAATCCACGTATCCTTATCACCTATAGATTTTTGGCAGGAAAACTTCTTTTATTACAGATACTTGTGTCCTATTCTTTGACCACTTGCAGCTCAGTAAACTCTTTTCTGCCCCAGGTTTTTCACAGGCTTGAATCAAAGTGCATTCGGGTCTCCTTCTTCCTCCCTGTCTCTTAAGCCTTTCCACAGTACCTTGAACCCCCTTCTGTATTTCCTGTTCAATACCCTCATGTCACTATGACATTTGCTGATAGGTGAGCAGAGCATCCCAGGGTATGAATGGCTCCTGCTAGACAACTTGCTCTCCTGGTCAGTATGTGCAGATTGCAGCAAACAATTACTAAAGCTGAGATTTCTCTCTCTTTCCCTCAGCAAATGTAGCAACAGAGTATTTGTCCTCTAAACAACAATTCTCTCTGGAATTTGGGGAACTTAAACTTTCTAAAGAAAAAAAAAAAAAAAACCAAAACCAAAAACCCCCCCAAAACCAAAAACAACAACAACAAAAAACCAAAAACACACCACTTGGAAAAATTGTAAAATCCAAATCTTAAGAGGAAAAAACCATATAAAATTTTAAAAAATTACTGTAACATGGAAATAACAGAAGATGAGAAAAGAAACTCAAAGAATGGGGCAGACCTAATGAGGACAGAAAACAGGGAGTAAAGGAGGATAAGAACCTATGCACTTTTTATTTGTGTGCTGTTCCTATCAGAAAGCATGCTTTTAAGAGTAATTCTTTAAAAATATGCAAGCAATTTTGATTTGTTCTTAATTAGGCTTTTTATAAACCAAAGGAGATTTGAAACAAAAAACCTAAAACTGAACTCACTGCTTTATTACTCTCATTCAATTCACTCCCATCACTGCCTCTTCCAAGAAAAAAGGTCACAGAGTACAGGTGAAGTGGATAGACAGATAACAGGGCCAGTAATGGTATACACTCATTGTATTTTCTGTGGCATCTAAGTAACTGAGGAACTACATACTGGTCAGACATGTAAATTATGCAGAGATGTCATCATCAAGTCACCAGATTTCTAAATCGTCACCCTCACTTTGCTTGTGTAAAGGGTAGTGGTGTTTGTGAGAATCAATATAGACAACATTTATAAATTGGCTTCTGCTGATTAAGGTAAGATAAAGGATCTTATCCCAGTGATTTGCAAATTACATCTTCAAGGGGACCTGCAAGTTTCCATTCCTTTGCAAATACAGTGACGAGAAAACAACTTACGTTCAACTTGATCAAACATTACTGAGAACAAGAAATCTCTTGGTGTCATGTAATATTCTCCTTCATATTCCAATGATGCAAAATGCATGAAGCGGTGCTTTCGAAGAGACAGTCTCTCATCCATTTCTGCATGAATGACATCTTCCCTCTGAAAAAGAAAAAAAGTCCATGCAGAAGGATTATTGCACCTGCAGACCAAAGCTGAAAACAGAAACAATCCCATACCCAATCTTGACTAACCTCAATATTTTGTGGGTAGCCACAACAAGAGACGACCAGGAATTAAAGCTTTTATGGCAGTCTTAAAGAATGACAAGCTTACACGATATAGAAAGTCCTTTTTGGCTTCATTGAGAGCATGCTTTAACAACACAGGTGAGCTAAATTAATGGCTTGCTGTCAGCAAAGGCTCCACCTGCTTTCCACTCCCCTGCTCTTGGCTATGTGGTCCTGCTCCTCCTTGTTTCCCAGCTGTACTACTTGCTGGACTCTCGCTGAGCCAAATTTAGCTCAATAAGTCAACTAAAAAACTAGACCCACCAAACAGCAAATAGGTTTTTTCCCAGGTTAGTGACTGGCTCAGCAAAGGCTGAAATGTGCTCTGTATGCATGCAAATGAAGTTAATTATCAAGTTGTGGAGCAAGTCCTAAGATGGGAGAATAATAATCTAGTTTAAGTATGGGTCTGTCTTTGAGAGAAGTCAGAAGAATGGGAAAAGCAATGAAAATACCAACAAAAGAGTCAGAGATCATAACACCAAACCCAAATACTCCACTTGTCAAACAAACAAAAATCTTCCAACTTCACTTTCCCCCCTTAAATATTGAGAGACTCAGGATCAAAATCATAAAAGTTGACAGCACTCTGTCAAGTAGTAACAAGCAGCAAGAGAGGACACAGACACAGTGAAACAGAGATGTTTACATTTTAGGATTTCAGAGATGATAAGACAACAGGAAAAGGAAAACCTTTAAAATTCAGAACACACACTGCATGTATTTGAACATTAACCTCTATAAAGGCTTCAATTTGCCATTTAATTCCATGCATGGCAGTTCTGTGTTAGCATTAAGGACTTGTTAAAATACTTCACTGCATGATAGGACACAAGCACCTTGATACAGTTAATTTTAGTTTCCCCTTGTAGAATGTTTGTTTCACTCAAACCTAGTGTTTCAATGAAGGAGGGAGAGAAGGGACCAACAACAAGAAAAAACCCCAAATACAATTTAGATTTAAACCAGTCATATTCTGATATACATGGAAGATGAGGGCTACTTCTAAGTATCTGAAGCCAAGATTTGCTTTGGTTTAGACAGAACCATATCGTACCACTACCACTCTTTAAGCTTCTCACACAGTATGGAGCTTCATCATGACCTAGAACACAAGTGCACTGCTGCTGTTCAGATCTGTGTGTTCTGGAAAACACTGCTTAAAAATAAGTCTAATGCAGCAGGAACTTCAGATTTATTCTTTTTAAAACTTTAGAGGACAAGTGACTCTGTAATTGCTTACTTAACAAGACTTAACAAATACTGCAGATATCAAATGAAGAGTTCATAGCTGCTGGGTATTAACATGCAGCATTCTTATTAAAATCATCTCCTTCTTATAGCAACATAAGCAATTTTTGCCTGATGGCAAATTTTAAAAAAATGGAAAATTGCTTCACAGTTGTCCTTTAACTAAAATTATGGAACGAAAAGCAACCTTTCTGCACAAATACAAGATAAAAAAGTTCAGCCAAGAAATAAAAAGCTAATCCCACAACATCTTCAAACCAACTGGATTTTCAAGTTTCTTAAGTGCTACAGTATTTGTCTCTGTCTAAAGCTAAACTTGTTACTGATATCAAAGCACTGAATTTCAGCAATGCACAATTTTAACTGAAATCGACAGGTACAAATTCACCTATTCACTCTGAAAAGTACCTTGTTTTTGAAAAGAATGTACTCCCATCAGAGTTACAGTAACGCGTCTGTGGATTCATCAAACCACTTATTTTTTTGAAACTAGCATCCCTGATTTGCAAAAACAACCCTGGACAACTTCTTATGAAAATCATCTTCAAATACTAGCACAAAGGAGATAAGGAAACTGTACAGGATGAAATGCACCAGTTGTGCCATCTCCTACTTTGTTTTCAAAACTCTTGCAAAATTCCTGACATGCTGTCACTGTATGAGAAACTTGGCATCTGCAAAGCACACTCTGACCTCTCTGGACATGAGCACAAGCTCAGGCAGAGCAGCTGCAGGCTCTTTTAAAAGCTGTATCCCTCCCTCTCCTTCGCTGCTGTTTTCTTCACTGATACATGCATCTCCAAGTCTTCAGCAAGCAGGGATGCCAAAGACAAGGATCCACTGAACACAGTTGGGAAAGGATGGAAATACATGGGAAGAAGTAGAGAGCTCTAAATTCTTGAAGAAAGATTAGAAGCATAACTCCCATTTGTTCTGTGAAGAGATAAATGAGTGAATAACTATTCTAATCACTATTCCAAATGCCTAAATAAAGATTAAATAAAAATTACATTTTGAAGAAAAGGCTGATTCAATCACATAAGATTAAGATTGATCTTCTTTTGAAGTACCAATCTAAAGTGTGCATAGGGGAGCAAGCCCTCTCAACAATTCAGCATCCTTCCCACTTCAAATAAATCCTGACTAATTTCCAAGTACTTTTTCCTGAGTCATCCAAAGAGTCCTTCAGATGAAAAAGATTTGACATTCCTGACATTTCAAAAAACACTGTTAAAGCTCATTTTGCTCATAAAAATGCATATAATGGGCAAAAAGCAGAGTTTTCCTCTCTAATTCTATTCCACAAAATTAGTTTCAAGTAAAGACAAGTATACTGTAGGAAATAATTATGTGTTTAAGGCTGAACTTCAGATATTAAGGTATCTGTAATCTAACACCTCAGCAGTTTCCAACAGTGCAAACTCAAAGCAAGCTGGATACAAAAATTCAAATTTCAGAGAGGCAATAAGTGAGAAGAATCTATTAATATTGCTCCAAGAAGATTCTTGTAAGCATAATTTAAAATAACTCTGAGATTGACTTGGGCTTATTTCTGTCTTTAACAGTGCCATATAAGAAGAAATCAAACCACAAAGAGCTATGTGGCATTAAGGCTTGGGCCAAAATTCCATTCTTAACTTGTTGTGTGTGGGTCCAGCCTGGGCTTCAGATGCTGGGTGTTCCCACATACTCCACAGCATTCCCACAACCATGCGAATTGAGAATGAAGTTTCAGCTTTAACTAGGAATTTACTTGCCTTTGTGGTTTTACATCAGGCCTCCAATGCCAATTTCAGAATATCCCTGGTAAAGCTATGATAGTTGATGGTAAATTAGAACTGAAGGACATAAAAAGGGCTCTAGAAGGACACAAATGTTTTGCTCTGCAGTCGACATGGCAAGGAATCAGTGGCTGACCAGCCGCTGGCATCTACAAGCATTACCAAAGGCTGTGGTTTCCTTCTTGGCTTCCTGCACTGAGAAATGCCTAAGGGCAACAACATTACTTCATACAACTAATTTTCAGGTTGATATAATTAATCTGTTTATCAGTCTCTTAATTTAAGATGCTATTAAAGAACTCAAGGTGTTCCACCTTCAGCTTTGACTTTTTTGGCATGAAAACCAGCAAGCTTAAGTCAAATAAAATGTTTATATTTACTGTATCTTTGAACTTTTTTTAAAAAATACATCTAATAAAAATGAAACATTAAAAAAATAAAACCTTGATAACCCTTACCTGTGTTTTTAGTTACACTGCTGATCACTGTGATATGATTTTCTGTAACATTAATTCTGCATCCAAGTTCTTGTGTATAAACACAAATATTTACTGATGATTAGTCAGAAATGACTTTAAAGAGCACATACACTTATCTGTCATTTGAATTTAAAATTATGTCTTCCCCTTTCAATCCTTTTACTTTTTCTTCCACTGCATAGAATTTAGTGTTTTGATGGCCCTGTGCCTTTCATGTTTTCTATCTTAATTATTTCTGCCTTTAAACTAGAATACACTTTGCAGTTAATTTTTTCCAACATAATTTTTCTTTTTTCGCTCTAATCCCTTCCATATAATCTACTTATTTTGCCTCTTTGTATCCTTTCTTCCATCATCTATATGCATTCTTCACTTTCCTTTGGAAAAAAATAAAAATTAAGCTATTTTAATTTTTTTTCCTCTGTCTGAAAAGAGGATCAATGGTTTTTTTTTTTTCTTTCTTTAATCTGGAAGAATTAGCTTCCACCACTCATTTTACCTGCTACAAGAATAACTAAGCCAATGTGTGGGATGTAATCAAAATCCAGTTGGTGCCAGCAGGCTCTCTGGGAGCCTTAGGTTTGGATCCATTAATTCACACTAGATATACAGAAGGATTTAGCAACTCTGTATCGAATTTCTGTAAGACCGATGAAAGCTTTGCAGTTAACTAGTGTCATTATTGTATCTCAATTTTTACTCAATCCAATCTGAAATGATCAAAATGAAAGGAAAGAACCTCAAACCCTGCTGCACGTTAACACACCCAGCACACACGGTGAATGTACAGAGGATAATGCTTGGAACTCAAGGTTTGAAAATTTCACATGATGCAAGAATTGATAGATGAAAAAGACTTTTGACAGGAAATCCATTTGACAGCAATATGTGATTTACAAAAAGCTCAAGATCGTAACACCTAAGAAAGCTTGTGTAAGTATGCACAAAAGTAGTTTGTGCTTTCACAATAAAGAATGTGAGCCTTGTATTTTGCCCAGCCATGATCAAATGCACCAGTTACCAAAAGAAACATCACGTAAAAGACATAAAATCAGAACCAAAATGTTCTCATGAAGTGAATTGATCTGTATTATTCCTTCCAATGTTATATTTTTTGACCTTGCAGACCAAACTGCTAGCCTGGACATACATTAAGCCAGGAAAAAAAAAGCACTGACCTTACACAAAGAACTTATTTATCTGGAAATATGTTCTAAGTATTTGAATGACTGTTCAGCAATATGAAGCGAAATAAAAAACTACATTACTGAAAGCTCTAACAGTCTTGAAATCCCTAAATATGCAAAGGGTAAAAGATTAAATACCTTCTCAAGAGCTACTTCTGAGACAGAGGAGAGACTGCTAAAATAAGGACAAGCATATATGGCTGCTCTTAACACTGCTGAATATAAACACTCAAAAATTAGATGAAGCCCTTTCTGCGCACTAACAGGTGCCACTCCCCTTCTTTCTTTCAAATAGCTTCTCAGTCAGTTCTGCTGTGCTGGTACCAATTAGTGACGGTTATGTTTGAAACAGCAGCTGAACACTTTATTTGCATCCAAACCCCTGACATTTTTGGGTTTAATTTTTCTCTCCCACTCTTTGTAGTTCACTGAGTTCAGACTAAACTGTGCACACAGAGCAGATCTTCTACTGTTATGAGTACCCATACAAATGGAGAATTAACTCAAATATGAGGATAATAGAGAAAACAGTCTCGGTTTATAAGTGTTTTTAATTTCAGCATTTAATTCTAGAAATTCCAGCCTTAGCAGAGCTTGTTTTTAAACATAAGCTTAAAACAAAGTAGAAAACTAACACATTTCCCCTAACAGAATATATAACAAAGGCAGATAAGGTGCCCAAGCACTAATAAGCCAGGGAACCAGTTAATTTAACAAACCATACATTTTCACCTCTACTTGTAAGTTATCACACCGCCCTACTTACACATTTCCCTACTGAGGCTGACACACCACTCGAACACAGTGCAGAAGTACTAAACACATACAGAGCAGCACTGATGCCTCACAGGAAACACAACCTGTAAACATGTTAATTCAGCTCTCTGGGAAAGCTTGCCACAGTGCTATTGTATTTGACAGTCAGTGGACTTAAGTAAAAAATGTGTTATACCTACTTCTCACTGATCTTTTTCAGTCAAACACTGCACATTAAAGTTAAAATGTGAAGGGACAAATACTTTATTTCTAAAAGTTAGAGAAGCTGGATATTTTTGGAAGATACTATGTGCAAATGTGTAAACAATACATTGTGCTTAACTATTTGCCTCTAAAATAATAGAATTATAGAAGGTATTGGGTTGGAAGGAACTTTAAACATCATCTAGTTTCAAGCCCCCTGCCAACTAAACCAAGCTGCTCAAGGTCCCATCCAACCTGGCCTCGAACACCTTCAGGGATGGGGCATCCACAACTTACAGAAAACGTGTGCCAGTGTCTCACCACCCTATAGTAAAGAATGTCTTCCTAATATCTAAACCTGCCCTCTTTCACACTGAAACCATTACTCCTTGTCACATGCCCCCCTAAGAAGTCCCTCTCCAGCTATCGTGTAGCCCCTCTCTAGGTACTGGAAGGCTGCTTCATAGGAGAAGTACTTCAGGCCTCCGATCATCTTTGTGGCTCTCCACTGGAGTCATTCCAGAAGGTCCATGAACACTGGAGGTCCCAGAGCTGGATGCAGTACTTCAGGAAGGGTCTCATGAGGGAGAAGTAGAGGGACAGAAGTCAATTCCCTCCATCTGGTGGTCAAGCTTGTTTTGAAATGCCGTAATGTCTTTATTTTGTCTCCCCCTTCTCAATTCAAATCATGTATGGTGTGTCTCTCAGCACATGTCCTCAGGACAAGCTATGAAAGGCTCTAAGCCATCTGATTTCGTTTACCCTGAGCTTGCAGATATTTAGGATTTTCAAGTTAATAGGAGTCTACCTCCTAAGTGTGCTTGTGCTGTAGAAGGAAACCACATGCCCTTTCAAATAACTTCTCACTTTGTTTGAGTAATGCAGATAGCAGCTCTACTTCAACTGTTCTGAACTGCCTCAAGAGATAATCCATTTATTACATGAGGTTCAGTTTTAACTGCACGCCCTTCAAAACGAGACTGTATTTGCCTGAGTTTGAGAAGTGCAACTGCAAACTGTGGGAAGTTTTGCAGTCCAACTCATGCCAACTACACGATGCCCCATATTTACCTGATGTTTTATAGCTTTAAAAGGTTTTTACTGTCATAGTCCTTGGTCCTGTAACAACTGTACAGACAGGAAAAAAAGTTAATGGTTTTAATAGTAGGTGATTGAACGCTGGAGCAGGTTTTTTTCTGAACAAGAAGGCAGATTAATTCTAGACACACTGCTTATACTGAAGAATTTAAAGGAGAAAATAAACTGTTTAATGATAGACATTGGAGACTGACTTAAGCAAAAGAATGTAAGGGAATGCATGTTCAAAACTGAGACTGGGAGAAGATGGCAAAAAGGGGAAGTGACTTTCCAATAGGAAAAATAAGTTGTACAGACTCAAAAGAAATTTAAAGTGATGACATGCTGAGGATAAGGGAGCAGTATGAAAGACAGTCAAGTTATATAACAAACACCAAAGGGGTTTAAGTTTTCATGATTTCCTTTTTTTTTTTTGTAATTAAAAAGATAGATTGTGTAAGCATTTAATGGTTGTGTATATTTAAATAGATCCATGTCCATGCATGAATGAAAGATATTATAAGAAAGAAGATGGCTAATCTAAGTTATGTAAGGGTTGAGCAAGAAATGGTAAATACAAAGGAATGGGAATTAAGATAGGAGGGAGTTTAGTGATAACTGGAGGAGAAAAGCAAAACAAAACCAAAAAAAACCCTCAAAACAAAGGAAAACCCCCACTCCAGAAATATATAATAGATATATCTATTCTATATAAATTTAGCAAAATTTGTCTCACAAGCTTTTTAAAACACCTACAAAGTGTCAGTGGTTCCATACAATTTCAATAGTTCCGTACACTGTACGTTTGCAACAATGTGCCAAAAACGTTCCTGAAAAGCCATTACTCCAGCATAATATTTTACATCATGAATGTATCATGTGCTTCAGAGGAAACACTGCGAAAGAAACTGCCTCTATGTTGTCAAAGACGACTGTCACTTGCATGAGTCTGAAACACCGTTTCAGAATGCCAATCTTGTTTAAGCACTATTCTTAACATGTTTGCACATCCAAATGTTTTAAACAGAGGCTGAAGGCACGGTGCCATCTACATGAGCCTTAGATTGCTTTATCTGAAACACACTGTGAGCCAATATAATTGTGCAGGTTTTCTAAGCTTTTCTCTGGCCCTTTTATAGCACAATTTTCTAAGTTAAAGACACATACAAATTGAGAAAGAAAAGAGACAGATATGTTCCAGGTTCTTTTGCATAAGCAAACAAATTGAAAACAAAAGAAATGCTTGATTAAATGTCAAGGTATACTTTTTACTCTACAAAAAGTCTATCAGATTTTAATCCCCATTATTAGCTATGTTACACAAAGATATTTTCTCAGTTCTCAGAGAGCCTGGTACTTAAAAAGGTGCCATAAATGATGGGGAGTTAACTGATTAGGTTGCCATAGAAAAGACTACCATCACCAACCCTCCCAAAGCATTCAATAGCATCTGGGAAGTGTGAAATTCTTCACTTTATTTCAGTGAACTAACACTATTAGATTAAACTTTCACAGTAGCAAATTAATCAGAGAGTAACAACAGATAAAGGAAAGAAAATAGAAAATCTTTAAAGCTTTCCCTTTTTTTTTTTTAATTTACTAAATGTTTTGTCACACAGATGAAAAATGGCTAACAAGTTAAGCTCTTTAGAAGAGTGGTCAGAGTTATGCTCAGAGGATTAAGCAGGTCCCAGGAGGTACTGAAAAAAATATCCATATGTCCTGTAAGATTAATAGAACAATAACAACAAAGTCATTGCAATCACAAGAAATGTTTATACTGTAATTAAGTTGTAAAATTATATTTATTTCTCCATAAAGCTGCTGACTTCCCTTCTAAACAAATGATTTGTTTTCTGTAGGAGTCACTGATCTTGTGACAATGTCATGTGTAAAACTTGAATGTCTTAGAACACACTGTATTTTCCAATGACCAGGCGTATTTTTCATAGACTTGCTTATTTTTTTAAACTTTCTACCTAGGTAGAATTTTTCTTCTAAAGCATTTCCATTTAACACAGAAATGACATGGAAAGACTGGATGAAAAGAGATATCTAAAACAGTCTTGGTGTGCCACTTGTTCAGAAAAGCAGAAACCACAGTGAAAGTTTTATCTAAATGCTGGTATTCCCATTTACTAATTAAAAATTTTCATCAACATTAGGTTCTAAAAAATTCAAAATTCAAAATATTTGAAGCAAGAATACAAAAATCTAGAAATTCCCTTATTCAAGTGAACATATTTCCTTTGAAAGAAGCACACATTATCTAATCAAAGATTTGTGTAATATTTGAAGTTTTCAGTAGATTGCAAGATGCATCATACAGAAAACTAGCAAGAGTAATCAAAGTTCCAGTACGTTGCTGTGTACATCAGCACATTTAAAAGCCATTTTTGACAGCCTCTAACAGAAAAAAGCACAGAAAACTGAACAGATAAGACAAAGGTAAGGGCACCAGCAGAAGGTAAAAGAAGCTTGAATTCATTAAATTTATACACACGCTGTATTTGCACCTCTAAACTGGACATCAAGGAGATGACTGTTTCAGAATATCAGATTTACATCAGAGAAATCCAAAAGATCCCTCTTCCATTCCATATGTTCAGTACAAGTTAGCCTTAAAGTTGAATTCAGTATGAAACTCAGTGAATAAAGTAACACTAACAAATATTTATTTTAATTGAAGCCATTAGAGTGTGTAAAACCAGTGTACTCCTCCTGATTACAGCAGTTGTAATGGCCTTTCATTTTTTACCAGTGTTTATAAATTCCATTCTCTAATTTTCCAACTTTTCTTCTATAATGAAAGTTCAAGAATGTTTTCTCAATCCTCCCTTCACAGCCCATCACTGCTGCACCTTCAGTGTGACTGCAAGGTCACAACACAGCACTACAATTTGCTTCTCTTTAGAGTCAGAATGTAGGAAAACCCCGTACCTGGTAGGTCATCCACTTCTCTGTGCTACATTCCTCTGTACCAGAGATAAAGTTGTTTTCAGCCATCCTGGCTGCACCTTAAACAGCTTTTTGCAGAGGTTGTAGTACCATTTAAGCAGGTCATCAAGCATCTGATGATTTTCTTTTTCAAGACCTCGGTGGTTATCAGTGTTGCTTCATTTATCAAAGCTGCCATATTCTTGGAAACAGACTGTGCTATTAGCAGAAACCTTACATTTCTTTGGGAGGTTCAAAACTCTATCTGATGGAATCCTCTCTTCTCCCCCTCTTCAAAGTTTTTAAGACTTTCTTTATCTCAGACTTCTTTTGTGAAATAGTTTGACTGTGGCATTTAACTCAAGAAGGATGAAATCTGTGTAAAACCCAGATTGAGTCAAATTAATGCTATCTTTGTCCAACCTCCTTTCTCTCAATAAAAAAATTACTTCTCAGATGTCCTAAGACCTCAGGCATGTGTACATTTCTCAAAGACAGACTATTTGTAAAACTTTACAGTAGCAACTAAAAATAACGCAAGTTAATTTTCCCCTGCTCTGCTGGAGAAGATTCACTAGCCATCACTACAATGTAATGGTTTGAAAGCACAAATTGATGACTTGATTTCTAGCTAGTACTAATCATCAACCACAAAACCCAGATTCATTCTGGATCTGTAGAACTGATGTCAGTGGAGAGATGGATAGAAACCAATTACAAGGTTGTTCTCACTGTGTTTAGGGAACACCTTGCTCATTTTGAAAGGCAATGAAAGAAAAATGCATGCTCTACTGCATCTAGGACGTGGGCTCGCTCCATAAGGCTCAAACTCTCCTTTCCATCATGTGTTTAGGCATGCAGCCTTTGGGGAACACCTGCAGTGAAAAATGGGGTCCCAGGGCACCCCTTACTGCAAAGAGACATTAAAGTAGTTACACAGATACCCTACTTCTATCTGCAGAAAAAGTGCCCCAGTATCCCTTTGCCCAAGGCTCAGTAGTGCTCCATAGCCTTGACTTGCCAGTCAAGTTGTTTCAATGTTGTGACCTGTTAGCAGATAAACAGATTTCAAAAGCACTTTTATTCAGAAAAACAAACAAATGCACACATGCACTGTAATACTTAAGCTCATGTCCAGAGCTGAACTCATGCATGGGTCTAGTCCTATCTTGAAAGTATTTAGAAAACATTTAAATGTCTTCCTGAATTAGGTCAGAGGTGGTCTCAGAAAAATGGAGGAATGACTGTGCTGGGTCAGAAAGGTCCACCTCATTCAACATTCTTTCTCTTTCCTTATGGTCTGTGGCTGCAAAGTTAGAGCAGCTGAATGAGTCAGACATTGTATTTAAAATCCAATAGCAGTGTGTCTGCATCAATTCAAGCACTGGTCATAAGCAAATGTTTAGAAAGGAATAAAAATATTCTCTCAGTATTAATCTATTTTGAGCTCAGGGACATCCTGAGCTGGATGTGATTTCTATGTATTTAACAACACTTGGTTATATCACTTTCTGGCACTTACCCAGCATCTCCTTGAGTCCATGCAAACTTCTAGTGACTTTTATGACTTCTGGCATGGAGTTTCACACTTCTATTGCCTATTCTGAAGAATTGCACAATGGATAATAGACCCTGGGAATGTCAAGGTCATGTCAAATTATATGCTAGTTTTGTGACTGAACTTAAATCTAATTGATTATTTCTCTTGCAGCATAGATGTTTAACATACATCAGTCTCACAGCAGAGATGAAAAAAAGTCCATAAGACAGTTTCCCTATCAGTTCATGAACTGCACTAAATAAGAAGATGATATCACCACAATCTTTTTCATTAATGACTTATCCAGGGACATAAAACTTTACTTCTAGGAGAAAATGCTATTTCGTTATTCCACTAACCAGTCCTTTAAAAATTCTTTTACAGGCCACCTCTTAAGTACTTCCTTATCCATTTTAATAAACATTACTTAATGGCTCTGCACACTGCCAAAATCCATTATCTTAAGCTGTAAATTGATAGCTGGAAAAAAATGCTTTAACTTAAAGCTGAATATAAGCATTGTGCTTGCTATACATTTTGTTTTCTGCAAAAATGCAGCTGCACATTTCAAATTCAACTATACACGGTTTTACTCATAACTGATCTAGTTTCTCACACTTCATTGATCTCATTGATCCAGCTAGAGCAGTCTTAGATTGCCAAACTGTTTCTAAGGTAATATCTGAAGCTCTTCAGACCTGAGTCTAATGATTATGTATGCCCCTCTTCTCTAGGTCCTGGAAACAATCTGAAGTAATGTTATCAAAAATGGGGCAAAAGCACTATAGGTGAAAATCAGGTTTTATTTTATTCAATTATTAAGGATTAACATTTTAGAATAAATCATTGGGATAGATTTTCCCCCAGAATTCAAACACTAATTAGGAGGGGTGTTAATAACAGAATACATTTCCGGTATTTAAACTGCAGAGATCCTCAGCAGGAAACTGCTTCTTCCCACTGATTGCAGCATGACTTACAGAACAGGTTCCTCAGTTAGGTATCTAAAGACATGTAAATGTACAGGAGTAAAGTTGCATTAGTTTCTCACACAGTAGCCCTTTATGGAAAACTTCTGTAAGGTTTTGACTACTCTGCAGTCTATCAGGACACACTTCCCAGGTTTACTCTGTCTAAAGGAGCAGTTCAAATTCAGCACTGAGCTGCAACGAGTAGAATAGTATGTTTCCAGAAGCACTCAAGTCTTCATGTAGGCCAAAGATGTTTTTAACTGTAGTTAGAGCAGTGCCAAATGGTATGGATATGGCCTTTAGGATGGCCCTTACTTGAGACTGAACAGAAAAGAAGCTAAGTTTGCTGTCTCTCAGTCATCAAGTATGCTGAAAGCAAGGACCCATTTGGAAGGACTCAGAAGGCAAAGGAGATCTGTGTATAAATGTCTTCGTTTTGCCTCCCCTAGGTGCTTGAATTTTCTCTGTTTAAATTTCTAGCTTTTATTCAAATAAAGCTTTTGAATTTTTGAGCTTCATACAGGTTTGCTTTTATTTTTGAGCCTCATACAGGACATATTGGAAACAGTTCCCTGTCAGTCCATGCTTGACTTGCTGTCCCACCACTACATACCATTAAAGATACTGAGTAATTAAAAAGGGTATCATGGGCTTGACTTTGCTTCTGACAAGTCACAACATTTTTAACGACCTGCTTTAAAGTGATTCTACCTATATTTAGGTATCTGTACTGTAAAAGCTGCTAGTTTAAAAAATGAGGAAAAAATGTAATAGGAATTTTGTCTATATTAACATTATTCTCATCCCTAAAATCAATCATTTGTATATATAAAGCTACTGTAAATGAGATCTGGTTGCCGAGACTTAATATGCAGTATCAAGTCTTTCCCATCAATGAGCTATTTTACTGACAGTTCCAATTCAGCTGACTAAAAGCAGATTTCTGACATGGCAGGTGAACACCTCTGGGAAGCAAATCAGCCTGTGGGAAAGTCATAATCAGCTTTTTACAGCAAAAGTGACACTTTGCTTATGATACAGGTGACAATATCACAGAGAACCTTCTTCATGACATATACTGTCAGGAGGCAAGTCTGTGTCTGTGGCAGCATTAAGTACAGAAAGGCAATATTTGGGTTACCTTTGAGGACTACTCTGGCAGTTTAGGAGCCATCACACAAATGCCCTAAATCCTGTTCTAACCAGTGTCTTTATTAGTGACTTGGATGATGAAAATGGAAAGGGAAGTAAAACTGAAAGTAACAGGTATGTCTAGAAGCCATGATCTATGAGAAAAAACTGAAGAGAAGACCTTTATACTGAAGATATCAAGGTTGCTATTTAATTTTGAAGTTCTTCAAGTTCTTCTGAATGCTGTCAGGACCCACCTAAGTCTGCCTTGCCAGAAGCAAACCAGTGTCTGTCCTGTGTCATTCCACCCCAGCTGAGATGAGTGAAGAGGCACAGTCACACCCCGGTCAAATTCTTGCCGATACACAAACCCTCTCTAGATCTCTTTTCAACATGCACACCCATACTACTACCTATTAGATTCTGGTGGTCTGGAAGTCACTGGGATCTGACAAAAAAGGATGGTCTGCTCTTCACACAAATATGATACTATCAAATGCTCAGTGACAGGCCTTAATGAGAGGCTACCTTCCAACTTGCACTGAATTGCCATTCATAGTTAACAGCAGAAGCAGTACTGCCATTCACTCTGGCTTAATTTTGCTGTCTATAAAGCTCACAGACTTCATAGCTCCCCTTGGTAATGTATATGGAATCTGGGCACCTTCCTTGGAGGTAGTCTATTCCAGGCTCATGAGTATCTACCTAAAAAGCAGAATGACACCACCAAATACTGAGTTCTGGGCTCTGTTGCAAACCTCCACAGAAGCCTTGAGAAAGAAATTATCCCAGCACATTAAATACAATGACTACAGCAGAACTGTCCTCATCACCTAACTGTGCGACAACAGAGAAGCAGCAGCTGGGACCAAGTAGCTCCAGAATTTTCAAAGAAGGGTATCAAATTTCAAAAGGTTTTCTGGAGAAGTTAACAAATTACTCTAAGTTTGACAAGTTGCTTTCTCAAACTCCAATCCAGTGACCCACTGCGTTTGGCTTAGATCCAAAGATGCAGATAGCTAAGTTCAAATCTGCGGAGCAATTTTCTCCACAGGACTGAAGTCTATGGAGTTATCTCATTTATTCACACACTGTCTTATTGCTCCTGCAACAGCTAGCTAGGCATTATGAGCTAAACACCCCACCCAGTCAAGTGCTGAATATTGAAAAAAATGGGAGTTTTATTACTTAAAATAGTTTAATTGCTTTAGCATATTTTGCATCTTAACTATAATTTTACCACTTACATAAACTCTAAATGCCATATTCTTTAATATGCTTGGCTTTCTCTCCTCAATTCTTTTAATGGAAGAACCGGCATGACAAAACAGCAAATGCTTCAAAACATTTCCAAACCCATGTCAAACTATGCAAGTGCATCATTATCCTGAAACGGCATTACAGAAGCACTAAACAGGCAGCCTTAACTTCTAGCTGCAGAACTCTGAAAGACAGAAAAGCTCTGGCAGGATGAACACAGTATTCCTAATACATAGCATGAAGAATTTGAGTGCTCCCCAATGTACTTAAAAGGTCTTAGCAGACAAAGAAGCATAATTCACAGAAAAAAATTATGGGCCCTCCCCCCGCCACCAGGTACAAGCCATAATAAGTCTGAAAACTACATTCATCCAAGTCCCAAAACTTTAAGAGGGTAAGGAAGGGAAACAGCTTAACCTGCCTGCCTTTAAATTTAAAATTCTCAATCACAGATTTATCTCTGCTTATCATTCCCTTTAGTTCTCTTCATTAAGTCTACAGAATTTATGTACATTTTGTATTCCAACAGACTTTCTGAAATAATAATTTATTCCAGATCCTTATCACATTCAATATGCAGATCTAAGCTGTCCATTTCCATTTCCCTATTTTTAAGATTACTCCCAATTTTTAATCTTGCACAGAGGAAAGGACATACGTATCTGTTTTACTAGATGATCTTCCCTAATCTCTTTACACATAAAATATTTATCTTTGTTACTGCTTTTGCACTCTTTCCCAGACAATATATTCCTTGTGTGGCACAGTGACCAATACTATATACAGTATTCCAGATGGAGCCTAACACTCCTGTAACTCTATCACCTCTTATTCTGTATTTTATCCCTCTGATACAACCTAGTAACTTACTTTCTTGCAGCTGTGCATAAGCCTCATGGTTACAATGATTTTTCCACAATAACCTTCAAATCCTTTTTCTAGTCAGTGTGCTGAATGATTGTTCCATTGCAGCACACCCCGTATTTCCTTTAGTTTCTTGCTCCCAGACTAATTATTTTACATTTTTCCACAGTGAACCACATTTGCCAGCTGCTGGCCCAGTCACCTAAACAGTTCTAAATCCTTTTATATCTGATTGTATTGTTCCTAATTCACTGTTCTGAATTTTACTACAAAAAGGGTGGTGGGGAGGATAAATCTCTACACACAAATATACATTACTTATATGGGGGCCATATGCATGTGATCAGTATAATTAATCATATGGTTTTGCAATCTATCAGGCAGCTTTACCCACCTCACTTGCATTTTTCCAATAATCCATCCCTGCTGGGAGTACTTCGATCACTCCACACTTCTGAGCAGCTTCATACAGCTGCCATGAACAAAACCTGCCACAAAACCCCCTTTTACTTTCCCAAATGCAATCCACCCACTTCAAATCACACTTACCTGAAGTTCAATATTCAGTCTTGATAGCCAGCAATATTACGTCTGGGATCTGGGGTAGGTTTTTCTGTGAATCCTTGAGGATGCCGGTGGGAACCAGGTTCACCAAACATTCACAAACTACCTACCTAAGCACAGAGCAAACAGCTGCTTCCTGATTCTATTTGCAAGAAAACTATCAGAACTTCAAATAATAGTGCTGTGTGTTGCAAGACAATTTTTAGTAATACTTCAAATATTTTAATTTTCCTTCCTAATTATACTACTGATATAATGTTAAAGGAGTCTCTGCTCATCTCATGCCAACAGCAATGCAGAACATTGACCACTCAGTGTGCATATGATAGGAGCGCAGATAAATCATAAATTGCTACCACTCATATAGTCTGGTCTTTCTGTACATTTCTGCCTTCTTTAAAGGCAGTCCTAAATTGCCACTTCCTCATGAATTTTTAAACTCTGGAAGGTTAATGTAGAATTTTGCATTGTATTAGCGCAACAAATACTTACATTTCAAAGTTTGTGAAGTTACAACTCAGAGTTTAAAAGATACCCTACCACCTTCAGTCTCAATGGGCAAATTACTGAACTCACCTAGTAGCTGAAAGCCTCCAGCATCACTATCTAAGCATGCTTTTCTTTCAGTGTTAAAGAACAAAGTTGAAGCATTTGCTACGCTTCAGGCTATTGAGTCAGGAAACATGTTAGCAGTCCAACTGCATCTTCTACTCTCTGTGCTATCAGCTCAGAAACAGCTTTAACAGAACTTGTAGATTTCCATGTTCTCTTCAGCCAATCCTCATTCTTTGCCTTTAATTCCTCTTTCATAAAACAATATTCCTGGTGAGACTATCACAGACATGTTTTAAAGAACCATAAATTATGTGATGTCATTCTTGTGGCATTACAGGAAAATTTATTTTAAAAGAATTAATACTAGTTAAATCTAAAACCTGATATAAACTTGTACTGATTTGCTGACAAAAATGGTGTGTGACATGAGTAAGTTTTGAAGACTGCATGCAGTGTAGCATCAGCACTTGGCAATATGCTAGTTCTACCTACACCACAGAAACGACGCAGAATAATCAACTCCCAAATTAAATGTGCTCTGCTTTTTAATTATAAAATTTTGAAATGGCAGTCTCTGTTTAAACAGACTGAAATAAAATTACTGTAAGGTTTTTAGTTTAATTATTACATCTAACTTCTGCCAGAAAACCATTAAGGCTATAGAAACTGACTATAATTCTTGTCAATTATCTGATATTTGATGAAGCAGTTTTCTCCCACATTTCTAATTATTTCAAGTAGGTTTTGGTTAGCTGGTTTTTAGGTTTTTGGGTTTGTTTTTTTTAAACACAGGAAAACATGAATCAACACTTCAATGTTTTAATAGAAACCACTGAATGTCAGTTATCTTCAAACAGAAGAAGTTCAACCCATGAATAGAGTTGTTCATTGACTGGTTGACTTCTCCTTTTCAGTCTCTCTCAGTTTACAAACTGCAAAGACCATTTCATCTGGCTGGGGCACTGGAATGTTCCATTACTGCCACTTTTTAAATTACTTATGGTGTTAAAGTGCAAGAATTTCCAAAAAGGAGTTGAAAGCCATAGTGAGGCAGAAGTCCCACTAGTGAAAGAAAGATATAAATTCACTTCTCAGAAAATGAAGTGTAAGGAAAGGAGATACAGTCAGTAACTTCTGGCCACTGCAGCAAACAATAAGAAATGAGTTTGTTTGAAACTGAACTTCTCCTTGCATGCCAAACAAGAGCTAAGCGAGGTCAACTAGGAGGAAGGACAGGTCATTAGCTCAAAAACCCCAGAAGGCTGTTCTCAGCTCACTATCTACATGCTTGTGACAAATTCCCAGATCCAGACCAAAAAGTGAGAATTCAGTTACCTTAGATTCATGGCTTCAGTAGAAAATGAGGGAGGTCGCACTCCTTCTTCTATCTGGACTCCTGAAATGTGATTTATCCTCTGATAAACCTATGGCTTCCTTAACTCTGTCATACCCAGGTATAGTAAGAAATGAGAAACAGCACAAAAGTTGGCAGTAATAAGCATACATAATCTATGACTCACATGAGTAACTCCAACTGCCTGAGAAAGGCAAGAAATGCTTGTTGAGGAAAATGAAAGTATCAAGCACTATCACTTTCTTGCCGTAATTCTGGAAAAAGAATAGACAACATCTGATCCGCACGTCACAGTAACCACAGCAGCTGTAGCTGTGAAGACAGGGAAGAAAATGAGAATGCCTATTCCAACCTGCTTCTGCATTAAAAACCAGTTTTGCTTTTCTTTATGGAAGTGTAAACTGAGGATGCATCCTAGAAGCAAGCGCTACTCAATTACAGATAAATCTGGTCAAATCCAAAAGGAATTGTATCAGGAATTAACACTGTCCTCTACTTTTCTAATCCCAAATTTGCAAGAAACACCAGAAAAATCCTGCATTAAATTCTACTTTCATTATCCAAAGTTTCAATTCTTCTTCCCTTTTTGTTTTTAAATCTTATTTTTCAGATCCTATACATGCTACATTTTCTAAAAGACTAAAGTAAATATATAAGACCTATATGTTGTCCACTATGATTATTTTGGTTGAAATTAAATAGTAGGTCATTCTCTCTTTTGTAATTTAGATGCTTGATCATTAATAAAACCTATGTCTCTGACTAATAGCTGACTTAATTTTCATTATTTTACACTGGAATTCAGAGTAAATCCAACACTATCATGGCAATGAGCTGCGACTCCAAGCAATGTGCTGGATGACTAAATGTTCCATTTTTGACCACATAGACACATCTTAGCAGAACATGCAGATGACGATTGTCCTTCCATACTTGAACATGTCAGTGGACTGACACAATTACAGCCTGTCATCACTGCACCTTGCTGAGCACTACCTCCCCAGGGACCTGGGCAAGGAAAGGAAGAGAGGCCCACTGACAGATGGGTGGTGCCACTGCTCACTGTCCCATGAGAGCTATTCCTGCCTTAGCTGTAGCAGAAGCCATGCACACTCCAGACACCAGGCTGCACCAGCCATTTCACACTGTCTTTTCATACTGTGAACAAAGGAGCAGTACAGACTTCATGCTTCATGTATGACTGACTTAAGGGATTTTTCAGGTCCAGCTACTGGGCGAGAGTGCTCCAATGGTATCCCCAAACGCAGTGACAACTTTCTGCAGTTACACCTATATCACTATCAAAAAAAACGCACTTACAGCTTATTTGGTAACGAATCAAATGCTTTAAATAGGATACTGTCGAAAGCAAAAAATGTGGCTTTTAAACACCTCACTTTCCAGGACACTAGCTTTTCTCAAGCTTCTGAAAGTATACTCACCTTCATTGTAGTATTGGAACATGTTCACTGGAGAATATGTATTAGGATGTACCATAATGATTGCTGTGAATAGCGTATTTTACTTTTCAGCTCATCTTTGATAATGACATTGCATTTTCAAGTTTCAGTATCTGACAGACTGTACATACTGCAGGAAGCATGCTTTCCTCCAAAATTCCAAGGGACAAAGCTATGACTGACATACTCATTGTGTTTAAATTCCTTTCTGTAACCAGAAATGGGTGAAAAACTAGATAGGAACTCCTGTGTTCAGCTTAATATGCTGCAAGCACATCTCTGTATTAAAACTCCACAAGGAGCCAAATGAGAACAGTTATATTGGATCAGGGCAAGGGCTGTGGAGGGGCAGGCAGAGGAGATTATGGCCTTATATGTCCTTTCCACCTTATGAAGCATTTCTAGCGAAGGGAGAAAAATAAGAAAAATTAAACAGTGCAGAGAAGTAGAAACATTAGGAACATTAATTAATAGGATTGGAAAGGAACCTCTAAGGCCTTTGCTTATCTTTTCCATGACCTACTAGGTACATCTGAAGAAAACAGACAGCGGGGTGAGTTTACATGTGTTCAAAGCACAATTATCTTGTCTGATCAAGCCTGGGGCTCCTAGGGACTTCAGAACAAAAAATAACCTGAGTCATTATTGGACTTGCACTCTCTCTAGTTCCTTTGATCAGCAACCACATAGTTATCACCCACACTTATATGTTCAGCATTCAGCACTTAATTTAAATGACTAAACGAGACCAACTGTTCTTCCAGATTTATGCTTTCAGAAAATGTAGAAAAATTAAAGATAAGTAGAACATTGCTTATGTTTCTATTTGGATACTTTCTTCGCAGTCATAGAAGATACAAATGAATGCCATAGAGTTTCTGCATTATCTACGAAAAAGGTGCTCTGACTCTTCAGCTTAAAAGACAGAGGTGGCATTATACCACATCTTTTGCAATAAATTCCTACTTAAAACACAATAAATGTTTCACTAGTTGAACCATTAACAAGCCATGACACTACAGCTCTGAAATTTTTTTTCAAAGAACTTTATCTAGAGGAGTAAGTAATACTTTACTAATGCTAACAGTATTGGAACTTGAAAGTAAATCTCAGATAACCCTCACAAGAGGTGGTATAAGAAGCAATTGGGGTAAAGGAAACATGCTGAGAAGGAAAGAAAGATCAGCTCCAAGAAGTAGTATCAGGGGATGTTGTGCTACAATAAGTCTTTCTGCATCAACACAGCTTATGGCAGTGCTAGAGAGTGAGACCTTTTAACAGAAAAGAGTAAGCTGTATATTCTGAATTTACTGGCATCAAAGTAAAGCATTTAAATGCTGAATTAACTTAATTAACATGGTACTGAAGAGCCCAGCTTGACACACGTATACCACACGTGGTAGTAGGACCATCTGAAGTGCATAGCTGAAGCCTTTTTCACACTAGCAGCCACCACCCACCACCAAGTCAGGGTAAGTACAGGTGTATGAGCTTGTAGTTCTAAATTTGAAGGTTAGGATGCTGATGGGATGGAGTAAGAAGTCCCTCCTGCAGATGTCCACAGAGCAGTACAAAGCCAGAAACTCCTCCTAAAGCCACTGGTATCTGAGTTTTCATTGGTATGAATTGTAGGAACCCTTCATATAGTGAAGTGCATATTATAAGACACTGGCAGGTAATTACTCAAATATTTTCATGCAGCAAAAAGGAAAACAAACATTTCTCATATATTGCAAAAAGAATTTTGCTCTGCGATAGGAAAAGTAACAGAAGACAGTTCATGACATAGACAACCCCAAGCACGGATGCTGAAAATGTGAAGATCAGTTTTGCTCAGTTTTGTGAACAGTACTTCAAGAGCAGACTATGATGACAGATTCTGCTACATCCTCAGTAATACGTTATGCCTATTTAAGAACAGTTTCTTCATTAAATTCTTATGCAACCAAAGCAAAACCCCATAAATTTTGCTAGTAAAGAGTTAAGTCTTCAAATACAAAACTGGCAATGCTGTTACAATGCAGAAAGTCTGAAATAATCAAGCAAAACCTGGAAAAAATTTGAAGCCAATCCCTTCTCTGATAGCTAGCTAGAAGAGCTGAAGTCCTGCCTCAAAAGGTGGTCCACTCTGGAAAAACAAGAAGATCAAAGTCCCTTTTGTCCCAATTACACCTCATGGCTATCATGCTGCTACACTGTGTGCAAGCAAAACTTCAAAGCAGTCTTAAGGGCTCTTTCTCTTTTCCCCCCTTAATAAATTTAACAAAACTCATTGTGTTAGCTAGTTTTGATGATCTCTGAACTTCTCTGAGAACAAAAATGAAACAGTTTCATGCTACATATTATCTGCAACAATCCTTTACAACACCCAGACCCTGCCCTATGCTGACTTTTTTCTCTATCCCTCTTCCTGCTTAGGAAATGAAGGGACTGATCCTGCCATGCAAATACTGCATATCAGAAACACTGCAACATATTTTTTCTATTTTATTAATTCCATTCCCCCCCAGCAATTAGTTGACCAATAGGCTTCCTCATCTGTAATTGAAGGTCTCATGACATTTGCAGTTTCTCTTAAATTTGTGAACAGGAATATATTCTTGTAATATCCAAGACAATATTTTGTTTATAAAACAAGAGAGAAAAGAACTCCCAGGGACTGATGGAGCCACAGTGTAATTCCATTAGTAGAGACAAGGTAAGAAGTGAAAAGGTCCCTCCCCCAGCACACTTATCTTAATGCTTCCCAAATTCTGGATCAGAGTTCAGCAGGAGATGATGGTCTTACGTAGAGGCAGACAATGAGCATGGGCAGAAGTGTAAGGCTAACTGCCCAAGGTGGGGGAGCGGGGCTCTGTGTTGTAAAGAACTCAGGAAGAAGCAGCACATCTGACAGACACTGTCTCCCCTAAATGAACTCAACACATTTTTAATTTCCTGCAAGTGGAAAAAAAAATTACTAAAAAATCCATTCTGATGGACACATAGCAGTGGTCCCTGCTCCCAAAGAATTCAGGAAACTAAGTTAAGTATGAGTGAAGAACAGTAACTATTTTTCAAACACACTACGAAAGGAAAATAGGCAGATAAAGACCCATTATGGAAAATTAAAAAAAAAAAATAATTAAAAAATCAGACATGTGCCTGACAGACACCAATGTGCTCCAAGAGATTAATATCCTTTCCTCCCTTCCTTGCAAATAATTTTGTACTTGGGAATTATTAGCACCATTTCCACACTAGTTAAAAGAATAACATGAACACTATGCTCTAGCAGAATTAAAACTTACTAAACTACAGAACCTGGCAATTAATCAACGGAATATGCAACATATTCTTTGGTAAAACAGAGAAAAAATATTTTGCTTGTCATCAACAGTAAAGTGAACTTCCACACTGAAGAATCATTTCCCAACTTCAATATTGAAAGTTGGCTTTCTGAATGTCTGATAGGAGGTATTAAATTTGCAGTCAAAGTGTAAACTTGACACTGCATTAACTTGAAAATGTGTCAACTTTAATGATATGGTACACTTCTAGAAATTGAAAATCTCTAAGAATTGGGACAAAATACACCTCACCACAGCAGAAGCTATTTTGTAATTTGACATTTCAGAACAGCAGCCTGTGAGAAGTGGATGCAAACTTTCTACAGGTAGCATCTCCTTAAAATGAACCAAAACAGGACACCAGTTAAAGTCCATTTCTATATTTGTGATTTAGTTCATCTTAGCAGTAATAATCTAAAGACCAGAAGCCAACTATAAGCCCACACAACTAGCTCTTGCAAGACAAATTTGAAGAAAAAGTTCCCTCAAACTACTAATGGGATATTGTCTCTTCCCTTATTTTCAGTACTCCACAGCAACTCGGTCCCTTTCAAAGAACATTTACTTAACTATACTCAGTTACACAGCAAGTGTAATTTTTAAGATATGAAAAGCACATTTTCAACCATTCACATTTTATTTTTGCACAGAGGGAAGGAAGCTGCATGTCACGGATTGCCTCCTTTCCCTCAGAAGTGCTGTGCTCCAGCACACACCCATTAAGTCAGGAACAAACTGAAACCACAACATTTGTTTTGGGACAATGAAGGTGTGCAAGATTTCTCTCAGTGGCTCAGACAAGGAGAACTGGTTTTAATCTACAACATGAAATATGCAAAATGCATGCTGTAAAAGCCTTTTACTTACACTAACATTTATGTCTGTATCATGTTTTATTTTAGAATAAAATTGTGTCAGCAAAGTCCTTTGATCCTTCTGTTATTAAGAGTTAAACTTTTGGGCTGGTGCCTTGCATACATTTCAAGCATGTTATGACTACCGTGTTATTTAACTACACAGGGATTATATGGGAATTATTAGAGGAAGTTTGATCTTTAAAGGAAAAACAAATACCCAATCACCTTTGTAAAATTGATTTTTAAGGTTCAGGTGGATTTCTTTTCTTTAAACATTTTCAACATATTGATCTTGACTTAGATTCACAGAAATGACCTGACAAAATAAACTTTTCTTACAGTTGCTTAAGACTGAGGTACAGTGAAAACTGTACTGCAGACTTTTGTATCAAACAAAAATATTATGGAGCACAACTCAAGGGAATATCAACATCCAAATCTGTAAAATGAAGTAATTGATGTTTTGGCTTATAGTCACAATTACACTAGAAAATAAGTCCTTTTCTTTGTTTATGATGGAATAGCAAATGTAATGAACTACTTTAAATACTATTTATTCTGATTTTACAATCTCTTGATGGTTAAGTTTCTGCTATGAGGTTGTAAAAATTAGTTGAAGGAACATGAATGCTATGCATTTATTTCACCGTTAAGACAATGTTAGCTTAATTGTCACCCGTAACCTGTAAAAAAAGAGTAATTAAAAAAAATAAAGACAAGTACATTGAAATTTAACAAGGCTCCTCAAAAACAACTTCTTGCATACTACAGTCCAACTTACCAGGGATTGGTTATTGCAATTTTTTTTTTTTTTGCAACTGTTGGTCACTTACTGCATCCATAGCATTAACATATCGTAAGAATGATGGGATTGTGTAAAAGGAACCTTTGGCCCCAGCTAGAGATTAAGTAGTCATGTCATACTCTTTCTATTCTGCCACCTTGAAAACTATTTCAAAGACACTCTAAATCCATGCTAGGGTTTTAAATACAGAGTGCTTTCAAAAGCCATCTGGAGAAGAAAGCACACTAGAAATAAGGTAGATAGCTATTTTCTGTGATTATTAATCTTTAGACATTCACAAAAGGCTTCAGAAAAACTCAACTCTAACAGCTATTTACAAAATAATAATAAACAAAAAAATCAGTATTCAATCTAAAACCATAAGTAGAATCCATTTTGACAGCTGAAAAAATGTTCACCTCTTCTGAATTTGCCAGTATTTATATGTTTATTAGGGGTTACTTCAAGGCTGAAACTACACAGTAGCAGAATTAGTGCCCATAATTTTGTTCAATACTGATTAACTGGAAAGCAATCCTAGAAGTAAATTAAGCCTTGCAACTTAACCCAACCTTCCCTGAATAGATAGGGAACAAAAAGTAGATCCTTAAATTAGTAAGAAATAAATTATGCTAGATATTTCAAACAAGAACAGAATATGTGACCAATGGGAAATACATTGCCAATTATTTGTAATTTCTTGTTATTTCAGATTTTAATAAAATGAATGGCTACACAGTTTATCTTCAACAAGACTCAGGAAATCAGTGCTATTTTACCGTTTCCACTGTATTAGTACAAGAGTGCAACTCATGGGTGGAAGTCACCTCAGGCTTATCACCAAGCAATTCTCCTATTATCACATCTGTCAAAGCCAGTTGTCACACAAACTGAGGCAGAGAAATCAGCAGTCCAAAGATTAAAAGCCATGTTTCTTCAAAACACAGACCCAAGAAAAAACTTGCAATGTCATTTCTTGATGGACCAGCTCAAGAATGACTTTCTAGGCAACTGCACTAGCAAAATCACACTAACCAGAACACACAAAATTACTTTCTCCATCACCTGAATGAAACCTACAAACTTCCTCATCTATTCCTACTGCAAAGACAGCAACCTTCTCCCTTCACCAAACCACCCCCAATACAGTCCTGCTCTAAGGTCAGCTCCCCAGGCACTACAACAGATGTGCAAAATACATCACCTTGCTAGCACAAGCAAAGAGCCCACAGCACAATACATCAGCTATATAAAACCAACTTTATCACTTCTACTCTGAGTGGAGCCACTCATGACAGCCTAAGCAGCCTAAGGATACTGAAAACACTCCCAGTAGGAAAATATCTTCTCTTCCAACAGGACACACATATTGCACAGTAACTTCCTGCAGCACAAAATTTCTGTCTCATATCCTTCCTGCAAATGTGTCAAACTATCCCATGGTAAAAACCATACAGGGTAAAAAGCATCAAAGAACAACCAATACATGATTGGAAAAAGGAAAAATTGAAGGTATGTTTTCCAAACCCCATTCATATGACTTTTTCAGCCTTACCTAACTCATTAGCAGTAGCAAATCTTGCAAAAATTAACAATAATCACTATAAATGCCTCCCTACACAGATTAATATTTCTCATTTTCCACAGGAGTACATAGCAGATGCAAAAACTGATCTCATGAAGACCATAAAATAAAACCACCAACAAATGCACAGCAGAATGAATTCATGAACTTGCACAAATTCACATAGAAACAGTCAGTTGCCAGTAGACCATTTCTCAAAAACTGAACAAACAAAAAAATCAGGACCCTCATCTGTCTCTGACATTTCAGTCTTGACCTTCAAATAAGACTTCAAATATTTCCAGAAAGTGAGCTTGCAAACTAGAACTTACAGTTTTACTATGCACTAAATAGAACAACATTGCTATCAACACTGGTCTTACAACAGATCTCCACACATCTACAACTGTGTGAACTCCCTACTCTCTTCTCTCTTCAGAGCTGGCCAATATTCTCCCTGTCAACATATTCCTCTGCCCTGCAGGTACCAGCCAACCTTTTATCTTCATTTATCAAACTGACATTTTAACATTACATTCAGAGCAACTGCTCTTCAGTCACCCTTGGTTTTCATCAGATCTGAGGGACACCTTGTGTGATCAAGATGTTACATGAAAAAGTGGATAAAACACAGCTATACCATCACCTGTAAGTACCTACTATCACAGTCAAAAGGATATTTAGCAATAAAAATGATTAAATCCTCCTCTCATAGTTCTGCAATTGTCAGCAGAAAAACTGATCGTCAATTGTGATACCATGTCAGATGAAGACATCGCTGTAATGAAGAATCTATACCCCTGGCACAGAATACATCCTTCTGTTTATTAGATGAAAGTAATCCTAAAGACAAATAAACCAATCTACTATTTGGATAAAAAAGCAACAAATGAGGCTGTCAAAAGTTTTCTTTTAGTGTAGCAGACCTAACCTACAACTTTTGCCTCTGGAACAAGGAGAATCAACAACTCAATGGCGCTGGTCACAGGTCTTTAACTGGAAGGACCAAATAAAAGAACAGGGAACAAACTGAGCTCATAACAGAAGAGAACAAAGAATTTGTAAGTATAGTATTGAACAACTGGACTCTGTCTTCTCATTTGAAGATTTAGATCCTCTTATGCAATGACCTGATCATAGCCTGAAATTGTCTTTTATCTAAAACAGCCTACCATGGAAAGTACAGGTTTGTAGTGCGATGCTTCAATAAAAAACATTAAGCTGCCAAAACTAGAAACAGAATGTAATTATCATAACAAAGTATTCTTGAAAGAGAAATGAAGATTTTAATAGACTGGTTACTCTTTGGAAATATAAATTATATCCCAAAAAGAAGCAAAGATACACAACCAACCAAAAGGTATTCTTAATTACATCTTAATGTGAAGCGGCTTTTGTTCCTAAACACTTTCTGTGACACAATTATTTCCATATCAATGATGCATTAAAGTTTTTGACAAAGCAGGATAGATGGACAAGTGATAAAAAGCTACATACACACTGCCTGTTCTATAAGCAAATGTCAGGCTAGGGAGCTTAGAAAAGTCTCCAAGACTGGGATGCCTTGCTCAGCACTATTCATAATGTTAGTTGTAAGTGAGCAGACTGCTGCCTGTAGCCCACTTGCTGAGGTCTGTCCAATACAGGCAAGGTGGACACTTCTTCTCTGTCACTATCAAATTACCACGTCCCTCCACTATTTTTTTGGTTAAATGCTTAAGCTACTCTTTGTCTATTTTGTTTTCATGTATCATGGTATAATGACAATGCATAAATTACCCTTTTGCTATTAACCTTGAATAATTCAATCCACACATCAGTCTTAATCTCTGATAGCCTCTCTTGGGTGCCGTCCCACTTCCCTAGAAGTGAAAGGACTCAGACCCCTCTACTTCTCTCTTTATATGAATGCTCGTCCCTCCTTCATTCTCTGCACTGTTGTTACCAATCTCATTGGTAACATTTTAAACAAGGAGTCCTCCTCTGGATCCATCTTTCATGTAATGCAATTACCCTTGTTACTTCCTTTTTTCTTTCTACATAGATACATTTTAGAGAAGACTTTAACATTCAGAGCTGCCCAACTTCCCTCCAGGAAAATGAGAACTAAGACCCTGAGCTGTGTGAAATGTTTTGTTTAGTGTCATCTTCTCAACATTTCAGCTTTTTTATTTTAAAAGCCCAACCCAAACAAACAAACACCAAAAAAAACCCCAACAAAACCCCCTCCCACCTAACAAAATTTTTCCAGCTTTGCCCTCAGTTTCTAGTATCTTGGCTACTTCATGTTTTTACTCACTACATTTTATACTGCAGCTTTACTAGTCTGCTGTGCTGAGCATTAAATCCACAAAAACAAGGACTTAAAAAACTGCCCAAATTATAACTACTAGTTGAGTCATAACTTAGCCTTCCTCTGCACATAAAAGTTGTAGTGATATGACTCTAAATTTTTTCTTCAATTGTTTCAATACTTTAAAATACACCCCCTCCATGTTGTACTATATAGCACCATCTGTACTCTGTGACTACTCTTCTCACCATAGCATGTGCCTCCACCATTTGAGCTGAGGGAGTAACTTGTACATTCAATAGAATCTTACCTTGATTGACTGAAGGGAATAAAATCTCACATCTCATATTTTACAGACAGTAAAGGAACATACCAAGACAATACTTCCCAGAACACAGAGTTGGCAGAAACTATCTTGCCCCATTTACCGCCCAGTCCCTTAGCTGCTCAGTTTCCCCTCTGCTAATCCTTTTACCAAACCTGCAGCTGATTTTATTCTTCCATCTCCTGGCCCTGAGCTTGCCCCATTTCTGTCTGCTGCACCTAAGACACTTCCCTGAAGGTGCCTGTATCTTTCATTTCATCTTCACTGAACAGTTTCATAAAAACCCAGCTAAAGTTGGCTCCTGGCACAGAGAGTTTCGGAGTGAGCAGTTATGTTCTGACACTTGTGAGCAGCTGGAAACAGCCTGTAAAGAGAAAGCATGAGTAACCTTATCTACCAGCAAAGCCACTGGAGCTACCTGGAAGCTGGAAGCATCTGTGACCTCACAAGCCCATTAACTTTAATTTTGCCCCATACAAGTATCAAGGCACACGTGTTGCCAAAGCTCTTAAAAGCAGGCATCTTTGTGTATGTCAGTATCAGTGTGCATACAGATACATAAATAAAATGTCACAATTCACCTGTCCTCTGTCCACGTTAAATATTTACCTGGAAAAATGTCAAGTACTTTACGACATTGTATCAGAACACCAGGGTTTAACCATGAAGGCACTAAAGTGCATCCCATTCCCATTTCTGTTAGGTGTGGTATAAAGCAAAATCACCACCAAATAGCTATTAGCAGATGAGGACACAGCGCTTTCAGAAACTAATGTGCTTCAGCAAAACATGGTTTTGTGGGGAAAACATTTCTTTATAGTGGAGAGGTGTAATTATGGTAAATATTTCAGGATGTGCTAAGAGTTGTCCACATGGACTCACCCTCTAGTGTCTGCCAACACACAACTTAAGTGGTTGTAACAATCTCCTTCACAAATCCCTGAAGAGCACTGCAAACATGATTTGAAAGTCCATTCAACACTGCCCGTCTTAGCTACCTTATTCAATTAGTTGATAATACAAGTATTGCTAACAGCTGGTTTATGAAATATTTTGAGGCTTTATGACAAAACAGAGCTCAGTGAAGACTGTGCCTTTCAGAAATATTTGCTTGCCCTTGCTGTTTCTTTGGCTGCTATTGTGCACACAGACAAAGGTGTTTCAGAAACTTCAGTGATAAAGAGGCAGTTTCAAAAGAAAACAGGCAAAAAACTGCAATGTGCTTGCTTGGTCCAGCAAATACATTTATTTGTAAAATGCAGGATGCTGAAAATAAGCATGGCTTCTATTCCTGCCTCTGAGGGGAGTGTCTCTTTTGGGAGACCAAAAGTAGTCTCCAGGGACTCTAGTTTTGACAAATGAAGGCTCTACCACAAAAGGGTATCCAAAATACTTTTTCTGCAGCAATACACAATATGCAATGGCTCACCACTACCACAGGGTGTCACAAGTTTAATAATGTTTAACAGAATTCAAAATGTTGCAAGGCAAGACAGGGAGAGTCAAATTACATCTGAACGGGGGCTGTTACCTTGGTTAACTCATCAACAGCAGCTGGGAAATTTGTTATAAATTTTAATGATGAACAGCAGCTACAAGCGGGACTGGGGGGCAGTGAAATTACAACATTTCACAATACATATCTGCTTGAATTAGTTACTTCTACTAAAATATTCTAAATGTCTTGTTCCTAACTCAACTTTTGTGCCTATTGAGTTAAGAAAATGTTACCATTAAAAATAAAAAGAAATACTTCTTCAGAATAACCACCATTTCTTACTTCCAAAGGTCAAAAGTAAATAAACAACTGATACGTTCAACCAATTATTAATACTTTTGACAGCTATGTTACTTCTTCAAAGGAATCATCATTGGTTTCAATACTGTCCCTTTCTTGGACAAGATACATTCCATTTGTGATATCGAAGCATGAAAATATTGGGTGGGGAAGAGAAGGAAGAGATGAAATGTACGCACAAAGGTGAATTTTAACTATTGGAAGAAAAAAACAAGCAAGTATCCAGTTTGGGATTTTCAAATATGTCTGTGTAAATAAACAAACACACTCCACTACATGTGTACTGCATTTTACTTATGTACAAACACACAAATAAAGACAGAGGGGGAACATTCCATACAGGGTACTATTTTATGAGTTTAATACATAAGAAATAGTATGATTCACCCTAACTTCAAAATAATTATAGTTTTTCAAGTTTCTTGAGAATGTGCTCCCAGCTCCATGCCAATAATTCACCCCATTTTCCCAAGCAATTCAGCTGGACTGTTTGCTCACATCAAGCTTTAGCAACTACTCTAATGCTTGTGTGCAATTACAGCTCCCTAAATTTTCTTTTGGAAAAGTATTTAAATGTCAAAGAAGCTGAAAATGGGTATTAAGACTTTCTATTTTCACTCAATAACTTATTTTGTACTTAACTCTGTAAATATTGATGTTTGATGAAGATAATTCAGTGCAGAAATCTTGAGGGCAGCAGTTTATAGGACTACCACACACTTCACCAGGTTTCCACTTCTGGTTTTTAATACTTTAAAGGCAGCCTACTGCTACAGACTGTGAAGAGAACGTATGACCTTAAAGCCAAATACCTTTGACTCTGCACCTCCAACCTAACAAACTGTGTTTTTATTAGATAGAGGAATACAGGCAAGAGTGCTCGGTAGATCATGGCAGAACAGAACACTGAAACACATACAAAACTTAGTTTAGGTCTCTTTCCACTTGACAAAACATCTAAATCTGTGCTCAGTCTTATAGGCACACTTAGGCTCAGTTAGTTTAACCAGAACTTAAGAAGACAGGGATTAAGCATAATTTGAAGATATCTTTTTTCAAAAAAACCCTTTAGCCTGCTTTTTCAGCTAAGTTGTATCACATTTGAAAATTAAGTATAAAACTGATGTTCTATGTATACACACAGATTGGTGTCTCTAAATGACATAGTCCAGAGAAATTCCTAGGCCATTTTTGCATTTTCCCCATATTCTGCATTCCAAAGGTAGGTCAGGGAGCATGATTTCCAGACTCGGCTTTCTGCTTTTTTATATTTGATCTTCAAAGTGACTGTAGGACGTTTAAATTTTGTTCCACCTGCCTTCTCCCATTTTTTGCTAGCTACTCTCTGCTCAATTTTTCTCTTTAGTAGGTGAAGCTAGTATGAAACAGAAAACTCAGATGAAGTCAGTGGATTTATCCTGATTAAAGATCAGAGAATCTATTTAATTTTTATTATTGCATAAAAAAACTACAAACTTGGCTGATTTTGAAGTAGTGCTCTGAGACTACTAAGTGCCAGCCTTAGCTACAACATACTCATTTGGACAAGCAGTGATGCTTTCATTTTAATATATACATATATATGTACACACTGTTAGGGGAAGGAAGAAAAATAATTTTAATAGTCTCAAAAAATGAACACATGGTAAATTAATTGTGGATTTTTAAATAAATAAATAGCGTAAGCCACTACTTAAATGAAGGAAGGGGGGTTTATTTATATATTCTACAATTACACTAATGAATTACCATTCTAAATTATAAAACTGTTTCTTCATTAACATCAAAAACATGTAAGTAAGAAGTTGCAAGACTTTTCATAGCTGCCTTCCATAGGTTTTTGTCACTGCTTTCTGCTGACGAGATGAGCTATTTCCCTCTGAGAAGTCACAATGAAATCCTCTTCCCTGGGTGCAGTTCTGAACAAGCCAGTGATGTGATCACACTTGTGTCACTACACTTTTCTTATAAAGCACAAGAGGGTTTTCTTTTTTAGTTTAAAACAGATTTAGGAGAAGTATTGCACATTCATGGAACATGACAAACACTTGTTACCGTGCAGTAAAATACTCTTCTACCCTTCACCATTAGGACAAAGAAAAGTAACATAATGAGAAGCTCCCTGAATGCTGAGAATATTTACCAAAGCTATGTGAAACACAGACAAACTTCATGTCTCTAATGTCAGAAATCTTGGATCTCTGTCTTTTTTGGTTTAGCTGTCCAGAGGGGTTGAAAAATCATGACAGGAAAATGCTGTAACAAAACCTGTTCACAGCATGGTCAGAAGAGAACAGATTCCCTTTCCCCTAATATTAAATCCTCTCTTCCCCCAAATCATAACCCTAATCAAAATATTGGACTGACAGCTTTCACAAAGAAGGAAGAACAGATGCACAGTAATGAATTTCTAATCTCCCAGGAAGCACAACACAACTGAAGAAAGCCAAAAATAGAAAGTCAGGCCACCAAGGTATCACCAGAGATGGTTATTGTTCACATTTACAGTGATCTTTCCCCAGATTCTTAAAAAACCTGAAGTTAATGGAACACAAGTAATGGCCTATTAAAATAAGTGGGAAAGGGTTTAGTGACTCGCATGGCTAATACAAAAGCATCATTTGGGGAAGCTTATTTCTCTTCCCTCAAATTTACACTTCCTGGGGGGGAGTTTATTTCCTATAATGTTTCTAATTTTTTCTCAGCTTTAAGGCTGTAATTTTTCATGCCCATGGAAAAGCTTGTATAATATGAACCACCTCCAGGCAGACATAGGAAGGCATATATTGGACTTTTATTCCTTCCTTCTCTGAGAACAGCCACTTTTCCATTCTGATGAGAATGCAATTACACCATTGTCATTTTCTAATTAACATTGTGGCATCTAAAGCTTTTAATAATCAAGCTGACACAGGAATGCTCAGAGAAAGGAAATAATTGAAACCTCTGTAGTGCATGAGAAACAGTAATATGATCATAAGTTCTGCTTCAAACCAGAAGAAAAGCTTTGGCATTCACTTAAAAAGAAAGCATAATAAATTGAAAAGTCCTCCCACTCCATTAGTTCATCTAAACAAAATATGTTAAATTAAGATTGTGTATTAACTGTTCTTCTGAATTCAACATTTACTTCAAACTGGAACAACATTCATGAAATGGCACAAACAATGCAATAATTGTTTACATGATATTTTAATAGAGAAAGCCAAGGTATTAGCAGTCTTTTATGAACACTAGGGATTTCAGGCAGTTCCTTTTAAGAACTTTTTTTTTTAAATAAAAGCATAAATTAGAAAACGCTCACAAATAAACCACTGAAGAGATTTCAGCTCCCCACCCCAAAACATTCTTGCTGTCGAGTCAGACAGCATTTTACAGGGAAGATACAGAGCTTCCCTTTGAGTAAAAAGGAAAGAATGCCAATAATTAGCCACCCAGGAGGCATTTGTTTCACAATATTTTTGCTACTCCATGGCTTCGATTGTGGTAGGATTTGTGAAGACTTACAAGCAGCCTTGGAATATAGCTTCTAATTCAACAATGCTGGCTTGCCATAAGTAACACTCATTTGTTTGTCAGAAATCATCAAGGTCATTACGTTTTCCTTGACTCTTTCAATGGGCACAGAAAAGCTAGGATTTTGTTTGTGGTACACTCCAAAAATTTGAGTTAAAAACAACAGCAATTACATAATGCTGTTCTCACTTTCATTTAAAGGGGTAAATTTGTTATTGTTTTAAAAAGCAGAATAGAATACTTATGGCCCATTTAAAAATGGCAGATATAAGTAACTGAGTAAAAGAAGAATCCTGAAAGCAGATTATAAGAGACTTAAATATCATAATCCCAGATGCAAAAATGTCATGAGAACTCACCAGAATTCTATCCAAAGACACTGTAAAATATAAATACTAGAACTACAGGAATAGGTGAAATGACTGACATGAACAGAGGTGCTTTCTTTCTGAAACAATGAAAAAAATTTCTCACAACCAAAACAAATAAAAGGTTCTATGAAATGACTATTATCAGTACATTTTTACAGTACTCAGGGTCATAGTCTGGAAAAAGAAAACACTGACATCAAAGTATGAGAAAGCCAAGTTATATCCATGGTGCAATTTTCATACAAAAGTTTACATTTCTAAAACAGGACAGAATTTTTATTAAAAGAAAGAAAACCTAGCCCTTTGTTAATGATCTCAATGGGAAAGGCAGAGAGGGAGCAGGTAAGACAACAACACTGATCTATCCACAATTGATTAGGTACTTTCTCCATGGCATGGGTATTACTGGGACAAAACACCCATGGGAAGATTCTTGCCCTTTTTTTTCTCAGCAGTTTCAATGTGGGAGCATTTAAGTTTATTGTTTTTGCTGAATTGTCTAAACACTTCTCAAATGCTTTAGCATATGAATGTTCTGAAATAAATCAAGATTGTGGTTTTGCACAATTTCATTTCCCAATCTCGAATTTTATCACAAAAATTTTAAAACTGCAACACATTTTAGAGGAATCCTTCACCTGAAATTCTCCATTGTATCTGCCAGAGTTTCAACAATGCTTATCTGCTCCAGAACAAGTAATTTTAGCTTTTAGAAATCATTGCACTCAAGAAAATTCAAGCTCTATCTCAACTGTAAAGCTTGAAACCTAGAGCTTTAAGAGGGTCAAATGAATCCTTACTCAAAATACACTTTTATTGCCCTTTCTCTACTGCTTCATCTGTAATGCAAATGCACACATATAATTACAGAAAAGAAGACAAAGTGAAAAGAAAAAGCACATTAAATTACCCTAACAAAAATTTGAATTTAATTAGTGTACATTAAATTTTACTCATCAAATCTACAGCTATCTGAAGTGGTAAAAATAAGTTACTTCTGAGTCACAAGTAGTAAGACAATCAAATTTCTTCAACTCCTGCTAGTCTCCTCAAGCACACACCTTTCATTCTTGGGCCTAAAATAATTAAGACTTCCCTGGCAAAGAATAACTTTGTTCTTTCCACTGATCCAGGGACTGAAGTCTCCATCTAACTGATAGGATGTTTTAAACAGGTCTAATTTAAAGCAATCATCATCTTTTGGAGGGAACTGATTTGCTATGACAATTGAAGCCACTGGCCTAAATGCACTCTGAAAGTACCAGTTAGAACAAAAATCATTATTCAGAACAAAAGTGCTTGAAGAACACAAATCTGTCTTCTGCCATTTCCAGATGACAGCAACCCCATCTCAAATAAAGATGTTGTTACACTTTAAACAAACACAAGGCTTTGAAATCCATCAAATTCATGACTCAAAAAACCAGACCAACAAAAAGAGGCAAAGAACTCCAAAACTGATACAGGCTCCCGAGAGAGAACAAGTGGAATGGAAAATTTTCCTATCTGTAAATCTACTGTAATTGCAGTTAAATATTTTAAAAAGGATACTTTATACACTATTCTAGTTTTGTCTATATACACTTATTCCAATAATTAAAAAAATAATCTTTGCAACCACACAGCTAGATTAGTTTCACAATTATTAAAAATAAAATTTAATGTAAATTTCTAAGCAAAGCTATAATTCTGCACACAGGAAGTCCAATTCTTCCTTCATCTTGAGGCATCTTTCCAGTTCTCAAAAAGTAGCAGCAACTCAATAGAGTAAAAGGACAGTGGAAAGAATCAGTTTTAAGAGAGTACATTACTATCATATCGTGTATACACCAATTTAGGGAGAAATTACACAAAAATTTCATAGCTGTCAAACACCAGAAGTCATACTGAAATATGCTTTTCAATTCCTACTCTACAGCCTCATTTTTGAAAGAAAAACACTCTTTATTCAAAATTAATTATGCTTTGATGTGAAATGGCTCCACTCAAAAAACAAGCAAAAAAGATCTGTTTTACATACTGGAGTTGAAGAGAAATCCCAGAAATTCATTCAACTCTTTTGATTCCAGACAACTGACAGGCAAATCAATTCTCTACAACAACACTACTTGGAAGTCCCAAATGAATTACTAATAATTTCTCCAAAGTCATACAGACTTGCTGGGTCTGAGATGAACAAATGTGGAGATATGGTGTCTGGCTAGGTGTACTTCTGTCCTGCAAACCACACCATCTTGACACAACATGACAGCTGGCACACCTGGAGGGATCAGGCTTTGCTCAGGCTCAGAGGAGGTCCAGGCATTGTCTGCCTCATATTCCCACCCCTGTTGAGTGGTGTGGGAGATGCTTCAGGTGAAAACTGAACCTGGCTTAAAACAGTCTAGAGAGAACAAGAACCTCCATTCTGACAGACCTAGAAAGTAGAGAGTCACGAAAGAAGTTTATAATTAACTGAGTGGAAATGCTAAGCAAAAGGGGAAAGCAAATGATTATTAGAAACACAGAGGAAAACTTAAAACTAGGATATACTTTCATGACTATGGACTGTGGGCTTCAGAAAACTTAGAATTCATTTTGTTAACTAAACATGAATTGTCATCTGGTTAGGAGTGAACAGCATCCACAGGACTGAAGTTGTGATAATTTTCAGCAAGTGCCAGCACTTCAAGAATAGCAACCATTATGAGCAGATATTTGGGCCCAAGAAACAGATTTAAAGAAGTCTGTTTGGGAAAGCTTAACTCACTATGTTAGCAGGAGAAAAGACAATGAGCTGAGCCATTTGGAGCATGGCTCTACCATTTGACTTATGAGAGAAGTACATGTCACAACTTTTCATTCCAGTGCAGTTAGAAGATGCAGCTTAAAAGCTACTGATAAAATTAAAAGGTGGATCTCAGTGGGAGGAAAAGAGGGAAACAAAAAGTGTTTAAGTAACAGACCAGCATGAACCACACTTACAGAACTCTCCAAGAGACCAGCATTTTCTAACTTATGAGATTATATAATATTCTTTCATATGTCACATTTACCAGAAAAGATACACTAAATAATGATCAACAGACATTTAAGAGACAGAGTGGTTTTACAGGTAAGGTAGAAAAATATGCATCTTTGGCACTTTTTGAACATAAACAGTATGCAGGCTTTTCTAAATTTTTCTTAAAGTTTTAAGGCTGAAGAAGTTCCATTATGCTGTGGAAAACTAGTTTAAAACCTGTCTACAGTCATCTACTTTTGTAACTACTAATCACAGGACTGTTACTGAATTTCTATTGAAAGTTCTTCTCTCATCACATCCCCCAGGGGTTTGAAATTCTACTGAATTGCACTTCTTGACAGAAAAGAAGAAATTACTTCAGTAGCATCTTATTCCTGTACTATGACTTTTCACTTAAATCTTCTGAAGATATTTTAAAGTATTGGCACTATGGGCAGAAGTTGAAATACTGTTTGAAGATTTGCTTCTTTTTAATTTTATTTAAATAATATCCCACTTAGGCGTTCAGAAATTTTAGCCAACCTTTTTAGCTTACCAAAATGTGACCTCTGAAATGAAACACTTACATAACTGGTTTTATAACAATAAGATCACTCCTTTAACAGCAGAAGAAGCTACCGACTTGCCAAATCCTTTTCCCCAGTATAGCCATAGCAGTTACAGAGCAAAGCATGACTTCATGTCATGGGCTGACCTACGCTGGATGCCAAGTGCCCACCAAGCCACTCTATCCAGACAGACAGGGGAGAGGGAATGAGATGTACAACGACTCATAGGTTGACATAAGGCAGTTTACTAAAGCAAAAGTGAAAGTTTGTGTGCACACAAGCGAAGAGGGGAATAACAAGGTTTATTCTCTCATTCCCATTAATAAGCCATGTCTGGCTACTTCCCAGGAAGCAGGGCTTCAGTATGAGTGATGGTTTCTCAGTAGGCAAACACTGTAAAAAAACAAATGCCCCTCCCTCCTCCTTTCCTTAGCTTTTATATCTGAGCTGATGTCATATAGTAGGGAATATCCCCTGGGTTAGTTTTGGTCAGCTGGCCTACTTGTGCCCCCTCCCAGGATCTTGCCCTTGATGGAAGGGGGAGCAATGTTGAAAGACAGCTCTGGTGCTGTGCCAGCACTGCTCAGCAGTAGCCAAATCTGATGTGTTACCAACACCTTTCTAGCTAACAAAGCACAGCACTGTGAGGGCTGCCATGGGGAAATGAATTTCATCTCAGCCAGACCCAATACACATTAGGAGGAAGAGAGGCAAATGACAGTGTCAGGAGCGACTGGGGTAGAAGGAAGGAATCCCTCAGCTTTGAATGAGCACAGACCTCCCAGAAAGGGAATTCGCAGCCTCCCTCCTGGCCCAAACAGAAAGAAAATCTCAGAATCATCAGAGAGCCCTTTTGCCCACCAGGGAATTTGTCTTTCAAGTTAGACTTATTGAAAAAGGTTTCATGCACTGGAAAGGCAAATAGAAAGAAAAGGATAGACTTATGCACTGCAGGACAAGCAAACACCCTTTCAGGGATGTACCAGAAGACAGGATATCCACAGAAGGCAGAGGGCCACTTCATGCCACCAGTGAACATTGCCATACAACCATGCTGCAACACATGCAGAAAACATTCAAGAACTTCTGAACGTCAGACTCAACTTTCAAATAAGAAAGGAGCCATGGAAAAAAATATATTTAAGTTGAGATAAGAAGGAATCATACTCATTTTTTCACTTTGTTTCCTGTATTTTCATGTATAAGAGAAATACAAGATTCACCAGGTGGCTTTGCAGTGCAGGAGCAGTCAATTCTTGCATTGCAGCTCACGGATTTACAACACATAATGCAGGTCAATGAAAGGTGCTCTACAAGGATATTTCACATCCCACCAAGGGAGAGCTATCAACTTCACATCAGAGAGATGAAACCACACATCGATATCAAACCTAACAGTAATTTCATAAAGACATAGAGAACATATCATGTCTAAAAATACAGTAATTATTTCTAAACAGAAAACTTTAAAAACTGATACCTATACAGAAATACAGCCTTTATAAAATCAGCTGTTTTCCCCGGAGTCAATAGACTTTTTCTGTTCCTTTGCAACATAGACGTAGAAGAAAAGATTTCTTCTAAATTTTCACAGTACATGGCAGCAGAGATGGTTGTAAAAGAGGTTTCAGCACTGAAAATTTAATGTCTCGTGCAGAAATACCATAAAACAAAGACAGGAATCAATTAAATTAAATTATTTAATTAATAGCAATTTGTTCTGAAACAGTTTAAAATATGAATGAGACAACCAATTATGCAGCTGCTAAATAGAACAACTCATTAAATAATTTAATTGGATTAATAATTTTCTAGTTTTGATGTAATTTACTTGTATGACACATAAGCCTATGATTTATACTCAAGGTAGAAATGATTTTGTGATTCAGTTGCATTTTTTCTAAAATTATTGTTTCTAGGTGCAAGTGTTTTTTAAACACTCAACTTATGATTATTTTCAAATACTAGGAAAGGCAAATTAGCTCTATGGCTCACAGAAGGAGATCAGTATGTATGTTGCTTTCAAATACTTGGTAAAAAAAAACCTAGGGAGGTTTTAAGTGGGATGTGCCTATACTGCAATTCTATTAGACAGGGACAAGGAAACATAAGACAACCTCTCATTCATGCAGGACAAATAGCTGTGCCAAAAGCACAAATTACACCTAATTACAGGGTATAACTCTGTCATCTTTCTTTTTATAACCTAGCCATTTACACACTTTGATTTTTTACTTCCATTTGGGTTTATTAACATCAAAGCTTTGTCATCACTTATCTGTTTCTACAGACTTTTTTACCTGAGGCAATAAATAAAAACTTCTTTGCATTTCAGCTTTTCGGATGCGAGGAAGGTTTAGTCTACATTGTTCTTATGATGCTTCATGCTTATTATACTTTCGTATGTTGTTGTAAAGTTTATTGCCCTGGGCATACCAGTCTTAAATGTACTATAATTAAACCTACTCTCATTGCATATAAACGCATTAGCACTATCCTATGATAAATTTTATTCTTACTGTTAAGGCTTTTTTTCATGTAATTACACTGTCTTGCAAAAAAATGTAATGGACAATTCACTCTAATGCATTGTTTAGCTTTTTGTCAAACAAAAAAAGGCAATAAATTTTTAATTGAGCTATACGGGTCTTCCACTCTAAACAGATTACAGCAAAAAATCCACATACATGACCGTTCTTAAGAAAAGGACAAAGCAAAGTTAGTCTTAGAAGGCTAAAATAATCTGGACAATCACATTGAAGAGATGCCTTTCAAATTCAAATCAGAGAAAGGTGAGGGACAGATTTTTACCTGAAAGCTATCATTATACAAACACAAATATATTGTCTAAAAGTCATCTGAAAATAACTTCTAGAATTCAAATTCCTACTAGAGCATTAAAAGGATATTTCAAAACAAATGTCTCTTGAATCAAAGATACTATGTTTCAATCAAGAGATGAGTTCATCGGTTTGACTGGCCAATATTAATAAGAATCCCCCTGAAAGACAGAAAACTCTACAGTTTGGAACAGTCTTTTAATGTTTTGAGGGGTTTGTTTGTTTTTTTTGGTGTTTGGGTTTTTTTTTTTTTTCATTGCTACTCCCTTTCCCCCTGTTATAGCGAGAAAAGCTTTCCTTACTTTGCTTCTCAAAGAAGGTGAATCAAGCAGGGGGCCATGTAAATGTAATGCTCATGTTATCTGGCTTCAACTTGAATATTTCTGTTCCAGGCCATCATTCAGACAGGAACTTTTAGAAAAATACAGGTTAAAGAAACAATTTTTGAAAAAAAAATTAATTTCTACCTTACTCTCAAAAGCGAGGAAATCTACAGCTACATGTCTGTAACCAGCTCTTCAAAGTCTGGCAGTAAGAAAAATTCAAAGCCTTCTCATGCAATCTACTTTATTATTTCATTAATTGAAATTTAGAAAGGTTTCTCTAATATCTCCTTTGAGCCTTTCTTGGTGGAGTTTCAACTGTTTTTACGTATCAAGGACACCACCAACACAAGTGATTATTCTTTTATTTCTTCTAAAACAGCCTCTAACAAATTAGAAAACCACACCCTTTCATGTCTTCTCTTCCTCAGGCTAACCAAATGAAGCATCCTCTAAGGGATTCTTTCCACCTTCTGTTCAGCCTTGAAGTGGTTCAAGTCATCCTTGAAACATCTCTCCCTGATTGGAATATAGTATTCCAGCAAAGAGTTTGATGATGTTAAATCAAGAATAAAGTTTGACTTTGCTCATTTTACTGGCTACACTTCAATCTGTACATCCCAGTGGCAGGACTATCTTTTAATACAATATAGTGCTATCAAACGAAAAACTCACAAATCCTTTACTGAAGGACTGTTATGATGTATTCACAAATTAAGTGTCAAGCCTTCTCATCTTCACTGAATTTCACCTACCCATTTGCAGATTATTTTTCTAGTTTTGCAAGATCATTCTTTAATATGATCTTGTTCTCCAGCACAGTCATTCCTCAGTTTTGTGTTATCTGCAGAATGACTCTGGCTACTCTCTATTTTATCATTAAGTTCACTCAGTAAAAAAACTGAAATGGAACCAGTCTCCAGTTAGGTCTGTAGAAAAACCCTGCTCAAGACACCTTTTTGTTCTTAGAGCAATTAATTGACAATTAATCAACAGAAATATTAATGCAATTAATTTTGCATTTACTGTACACTAACTCTTCCTAGTTAACATTTCTCTGCTTTACTTACAAAAATGCTACAAAAAACACTTACGAAGGGCCTAAAATAAAGTCGAAATATGACAGCTACTGCTTTTTTTCTATTGACAGGTTCAGCTGTTTTATTATAGAGAGAAATTAAACCAGCTTGATATTATTTATTCTTGGTAAGACCATGCTTGGAATTATTAATCTTTTCATTAGCTTGCACATAAGTAAAAACAGTATTATAATTATTTTTCCTTTTTTAGGACATCAGCACCAAGATAACTGAACCCTCCCTACTTGACTCCTCTCCCTGCTTTGACAACTGGTACATTTATTCTTCCTAGTCATCCAGTGTTTAATCCACCCTGCACCATTTCTCAGAGCTAAGCTGCTACTAGATAATTTAGCAGGTGACCCGCTAACTTAAGTAGCGAATGTTGGCAGCGCTGTCCCCAGATGAGTTAATCTAGTTTTATCCTTACTTCTCACACTCCCTACATTGGCATCAATTGGGAAAAAAATCTCAAGAAAGGCAACTTGGAAGCCAGAACGTTTCCAAGGAGCCGTCTACTTACCTCCATACCCTCAATAAAACCACATAAAAATACTGCATTAATTTGAAGTCATCTAAACTCACTAAGCTTGTCTTTTGTCATGTGTCTCACCGGCACCTATAGTCTTAGTGATTTTTTTCCACTTAAGTATCTTCTGAAAATCATAAACTGGTGAGGTAAATCTAAGAATTACAACCACCTGTACCACTTTTCCCCCTTCAGTTCCAGTGTTAGTAGCCTACAGTCAGGAATCAGGGGCATTCAGATACAGAATGGTAGGAACATATCAAGAGCTGAACTTTGCTTCCATTTTGAAGGTGCTAACATATACAGAAACCTGCCTCTACTATTGTGTCTTACTGTATTTTTTTAATCTAAAATTGAGGAAAATATGTTCACTTCTGTTTTAGTAAAGTGTTTAATTTCAACATTATAAATATCTTACATTTTCATTGTCTTCAGAGAGGACGGTGTTTAAATACTTTTCATAAAACTTCATTTACTTAACTTCTGGCATGTCTCACTACCCCTTTGACCTCCCATGCAGTCAAGCTCCTGCTCTCATCTTCTGGTTTTTGAAGTGCTTATTTTTGCAATTATGTTTGAAATCACAGAATCATAGAATAGTTTGAGTTGAAAGGGATCTTTAAAAGGCCACCTAGTTCAACTGCCCTGCAATGAGCAGAGACATCTTTAACATCAGGTTGTTCAAAGCCCCACCCAACCTGACCTTGAATGTTTCCAGAGATGGGGCATATTAACACCTCTGTGGGCAACCTGTTCCCATGATTCACCACCCTCATTGTAAAACACAGCTTATATATAATCTAAATCCATCCTCCTTCAGTTTAAAACCATTACCCCTTGTCCTGTCATTACAGGCCCTGCTAAAATATTTGTCCCCATTTTTCTTATAAGCCTTCTTTGTGTATTGAAAAGCTGCTGTAAGTTTTCCCAGAAGCCTTCTCTTCTCCAGGCTGAACAACTCCAACTCTCTCAGCCTTCTGCAGAAGTTTCTCTTTTCAGTTTGGTGTTGAAACTCCGATCATTTTCTTATGAATATGCTTACAAAATAACTGAGCCCTTATGCTCCTAAATCACTACTTTATTTAATTTTTCAAAGTTTGTGTTTGAATTTGAAACTAAATCAAACCAAAACTCTTACGCATTTTTTTTTTAGTATTATTATTATTTTACATTCAAATTTATTTTCACATATATATACAACATTAGTCAAGCTTCTACAATGTCCTCAGTGAACTGGATTTAGTTTACAATTAGCATATTCCTTTGCAGGAACACATCTATGCTGTGAAAAAAACATGGCAGCTGTTACACCCAGGAACACACAGACCTTACCATTATTATTAGAATTTGTTTTCCAGTTTATAATTGGAGAAAATGATTCTATGATTATTTCTGTTAGTACCTCTTTCACAAAGATATTTCCATTCAAATCCAAATCAAGTCCTGAAAACATACAGCACACTTTGTCATGTTATAGGTGATGAGCTAACCATTACAATGAACAGAAGTACAAAGAATGCATTGAGAGAGAAATACATTACAGAAGTTTGTCTTACTTGCCCTAGAAAAATGAAAGCTAAAAGGGAGAAAATTTTTCAATATAAAAACATGATGTAGTGGGGGAAGGTATTAAGTATGAAGAAAAATTATTATAATTTTATAAAATGCTCAAGTGAGGGCAAAACAGTGATCAGAAATAAAGGTAGCTTAAACATAAGATGGTCCAGACCAACATGAAATTCTTGACCAGTTTTCCAATTAAAGATTAGGAAAACTAAAGCTACAAGCCACAAAGAGTTAAAGTGGAGGCTGAGTTATTTGCAACTTGAATTCTTCAGTATATGCTGACCTGCTACACAAGGGTTTTAAATTTGGAGTCCCAAAGGACTCGACACAGCTTTCAGGTTCCTAAAGATCTACTGATTTTTCCAAATTGTTTTACTTTTTATGCCCCTTTTTCTTTCCCTCTCCCCAGTAGTGCCTCATACGCAAAAGATAAATTCACCATGTTCCATTAGGTGATGCCTTTACCTAATCATATAGTTCTAGTTCTATTTTCTTGACTTTGTGCTTGGGCCTATGGATATTGCAGAAATTTCAGCTAAAGGAGGCAATTTGCCTTCTCTCTTTTCCACCATTCCATCATCAATGAAATGTGCTAATACAGTCAATGTTGCATGAAGCTGAATGGGGAGAGCAATCACCAGCTGATGAATGGTGAAAAACTTACTAAAGGTGGACACATTTCCAGCAAACTTAGTAGAAAAGGTCTGCCCATAAAATAAATCTTACCTACTTACTGCTTTCTGCCATTTGTATCCTACTCTCATCTCTTCCTTTACCGCTATATTCTCATTTGTTTTACCTCTTCCCCTGTGATACAAATACCAGGCAAAGAAACTACTATGTCATCCTCTCAAACTTTCAACTTCTCCCTTGCCCTTAGTTTATATTGGACCTTCTGTCCCAGAATCCAGAAGCAATTTGCCTCAGGCATTTAGTTGGAATGCACTGATCAAAGAAAAACGCTTCCCAACAACTGAAGGGCCCCAAGTCTCCATCACAACCATAAATGACCTCCTGGTTATGTTGCATCTTTACTTTCTTTCTCTAAGATGTAGAAAGAGGGCAGAAAGTCATCAGAAACATTTGCCCTCTGACCATCATCTACAACTTGCACTAACTTGCTTCATCACTTCAGCAGAAATTTGACAGTGTCATCTGTCACCACAAAAGGTAACTCAGAGACCTTCACCCCGCACACATAGCACAATGGGGGTTTTTTTTCAGCTTGTGCCCACATATACTATTCTCATTGTGCACAGAAACTATACTTTTCTGATTCTAAGCTCATTCACTTCATAACACACAATGAAAAATTTCCTTGGCGAGGATCTGACGTTTTGATTCAGGACACATAGATATTTTGCTGAATATTATCATTTTAAGATTTTTGCCAGTGGGAATTAAACAAGAAAAATCCTAACTAGGAGTATAGATATCATGTTGCCTTCCCATGTGAGCTCATGATACAACAAACACTTAAGTTTAATTTTGGAACTCATTAAGAAAAAAAAAACGGCAGCAGGTAAGGTTCAAAAATGAACTACAGGAATGATTCAATCTTATAAAACACATCTAGAGCTGAATGTATTTCTCCCATCTAAAAAAGAGCAGAGAGCAATTTATTTTAGTGTTGTTCTTACTTAGAAAAATATTAAAGCTTCTTTGTTTTGACATGCATAATCTACAGGAATAACAAGACTAAACAACATGATGATGCAAGGTTCAGGTTGGAGAGGGAGCAGAAACAACAGCAAAATGGTGAACTGGTGATATCTCTAAGAACAGCAGTGAAGATGGCCTTCTATGACTCTACAACAAACACGCCAGCAAAAACCAACATAGTATTTAAGATGGAAATACATACCTGGCTCTGCTCTTTCACACCTTGCAAAAGTAATTTAAGATAGGTAGCACCAGAAAACACCACCAATGGAACTGGATGAAGTGTTAAAATTCCTATAAATCTAGAAGGCTAATGCACACTAGGTGCTCAGGACCAGGAGCCTGAAACATCAAACTTCTTGCACATGAACCCCCTGCCATGCACAGCCACACACAGCTGGAACAACACCAGGCAGCTGCCTCAAACCACGAACAGCCTTACCTGGAAGCATGACTCTCTCCCTCTTACATACAGTGCAGAAGAGATTTTTTTGTGACAAAAATCACAGTTATCTTATTTTTGAGGACTTAAATACAGTCAAATACTCAGTGTCTGTGTGTGTACATGCACAAACACAAGCACACTTACACAAAGAGCTATATATTAACAGCTTTACACAGCATTCTGTTAACTGGAAAATAATGGCACTGGTATAAACAAGCAGCTTATGAAGTACATAGTGTTAAGTAATTTTTGTGCATATTTTTTTCTCCATATGATGGAAAATTAAAACACCTGATATTTAAAAATATCTACCTGCCTTCTAACTACCCCTTGAAACAGAGCAGTAAAATTTTATTAGAAATAAAAATTGTAAAATAAAGTGCAGAAGGAGAGAGGTTATATTGATACTATTTCTTCATAAATGACATTTGGCAAAACATCACTTGAATTTTAAGTGGACGCCTTATATATTGCTTTGGCATACATAGACAAGCAAGTTGAATAATTTTTTTCATCTTTTTAAGGAAACCAGAAATATCTTACTCTCAGACAATTTGTGTTTCAGAATATTTTAAACTTAGAACAGCAACATACCTTCAAGTATCGGCAAACACACAATCCCACAGAAACCACTAACCTGGAGATCTCCCTAAAGAATTTATCTGCATTGTCTTCTCCAGTTCACTGTAGGACCAGGCAACATAATTTTTAATTGCTACAAAACTGCTATAACATTACATCCCAAACTAAACATACAATTTTCTCCAAAGATACATACACTAGAAAGAGCAAATGTACAAGAAAATATATTCAAAGCATTACTTTGAGTCATTCATTCACTACAGATGAGAGTCTGGGAAACAACCACAGTAACAATGACAAATTGATTGTAGTTAAGTAACATAAAATATTGAATGAAGATACTAAAGTGTATTTTCTTTCTTTGGTTTCTAACAATGGAAGTACACCTTGCATTAAACTTATCCCCTCTAATTTGATTAAACCATTGTCACTGTTGAGAGGGAACTGCTGGAGCACAAACATAACAATGCCAGTTTCAATTCCAAAAGCTATAAAGAAAGGCAGTAAATCAGACAAAACAATACTAGAAAGAGAAGACAAGTGGAAAAACTAGAAGCAATTGAGGGACAAAGACATCTTCAGAAACATTAGGACAGTATCTGAAGGAAATAAAAGTCGGAATTCATTAATTAAATATACAAAGTAATACAAGTAATAGGAAAAATTAACAGTAAGATTCTATATAGATAGAACACTAGTAGAGAAATGTGTGAACATGGATACATGTTTTTCTGTAAAAAATTTAAACACAGAAGTTTTAAGTGACAAATAGAAACCACAGCTGCAACAAAACTTGGGCTTGTATAGCACAAGAGGGATACCAGAAAAAGAGAATAGGTACTCAGTGACAATGGATAAAAAATGTGACCAAAAATGTAAATGTCTGGAATTTCCCAGGTCACAGCACTTGCCAGCAATGTAAGTTCAGCCAGGTTCCTCAGCTCGGCCAGTTCTGGCAAAAAAAATAAGCTCCACACTAGACAGCAGCAAGGACAAGGGAGTTTGAGATACAAATTTTCTAATGCTCCCTACAAGGTAGGGCTAATTACACACCAACAACAAAAAGGGTTTCCAGCAGCTGAAATCTAATGTAAACAAGCGGAACGTAAATTAACCAAGGAGGATGGAGGGAATTCATGCATAAAACCAGAGAGAATTAAAAGTAGCAAAGAAAAGAAAATGCTAAGTGATATGAAAGAACAAAGAGAAGGTTCACTAGCGATCACAAACAATACACACTACTAAACAATATACCCAAGGACTGATTTTAACTAAAAAATTTAATACAGGTAGAAAATGCAATTGTCTTGTTTACTCTTCTATTTAAACAGAATAGAGAAGTGATACATGAAAGTTGTACACTACCAACTAATCAGGATCCAGAAAGGTACACAATTCTCAGACTGAGTACAACTACTGCAACACAGCCATGTACACCTCAAGAGCTGATCAAAAGACCCACTAGGCGCAACAAAACAATTATCCCAAGATATATCTGGTTTTGAAGAGCTTCAGGTTTTATTCACTAACAAACTGTAGCATAGCAGCAGCAGCCACATAACTTTGATACTCAACAAAATGGTGCAAGCAACAGCCTGCCTTTAAATACCACTGACAAAAGAAAAGGAAAAAATCCAGGCAAATTAAAGGGAAGAAGAAATTGTACAGAATCATGCACAGTCCTCGAGAGCTAAGTTTGAGCATATTTCCTTCACAAGTTATGCTTTGGAAAGTGACTGGTAATCAGCAAATGCCAGACCAGGGAGTGCCACTGAAAGGCAAAGCAAGACCAATGTAAAAAGCATTCTTCAGAACACAAAAAGGTGCTTTACAAAACAAAAGAAATACTGCAGGGGTTAAAAAAGAAAAAAAAATGCATTCTGCAAAACTATTAACATTGCTGGATACTGAAGTAATGGGAGCTAAGTTTATAGATGAGCCTATAAACAATGATAACTAAGTTCTTTTAGTAGAAAAACTGTTTAAAGGTAGGAATGTTTTTTCATTAATATGATAGTTTTCTAGCATACTGGTGACTCCAACCCCCATGAGTTTATGTTTTTAAAAACAGATGGTGACAAAATAGGAGAAAGAGGAAATCCTAGCAACAGAATATCACTGTTAAAATTAGGGAACATTCGTTTCTTAGCAGAGAAAATCGCTCACAGAAATTTACAGGGAAAAAACATTTATTCCATAAAATAAAACCATTACTGACAAAAGAACTGACAGCCGTTACCTAAATAAGAACATTATACCCAACAGAGAAAGCTCAAATTCTAAGACACTCTCAAGAACATGTTACCTAATGCCCAGCACAGTTTGACAGACTAAATCACTACACTCAGTGGAGCGTGCTCACTGCTGTTCCTATTCCTAAGGACCCCTCAGAGGAACGAAGGCAGCAGATCCTGGGCCACATACATTGTCTAAATAGGATTAGAATTTAGAATATATCCTTGTTCACCTGACAACATGGAAATGATAATTTTTGCTTCCCTTACAGATGCAGATGTATTAGCAAGGTGACCCCTTAGCTGAGAAAGCTTACTGTTTAGGTTTGGTTAAATTGACTTTAGCAAAGGACTAAGTAAAAGGTGCTGTTCTGCAGGTAACTGCAATCCTTCCTGGTTTCGATATCGTCACCAAATTTAAGAATGATTTGAGCATTTCTGTTGAAATAACAACAGAAATTAAGCACAATACTTAATGCTCTTAGAAACTACCAGAATCCTGGTAGTGTAAAGCCCAACTTAAACCTATTACCTGCTTTTTAAAAAGTAACATGTTGGCTATTGTGCTTTTGACATTCATGGCTGGAACCAAAATGAGCAACTGCTGCCTGCAGTTTACAGATGGACAAAGGATCCCCTAACCCATATAGAGAAAGAGGAAAAAGGTTTTCAGCACAGCATACAGTACCTTCTAATTCCAATGCAGCTGTTTCTTCATCTTATAAATGCAATTAAAGACAATTCAGACTTTCCCCAAGTACATTTCTGCTGAAAGTTTCCAGCAGGATCAGTCATGCTGTGGTGATAAACAGGCTACTGATTCTGGCCCACCAGCATGCCAGTTTAAACATCACTTCTACATCTCTTGGTTAGTCTGCAGTTTTGGGACCACAACACAGACCAACCTCAAAAAGTCCGTAATTTTCTCTACATTGTGTGAAGAACAGAAGAAGTGCCCTTGTCTTGCAAAGACAATTTGCGCTATTTCTTGCTCAAAGAAAACTGCCAAGGACAGGATGAAATGACTAAGCACATAATTACGTTCAACCAACCTGTATGGAAAAAGTATATTCACAAACAAAAAGGAATGCTACATAAATATCTGCTGCCGCATATTTCCAGAATCAGATGTGCTAGATTTCTGAGAGATTTCTGTATTGACAATTTCCTTAGTTATTACAAATCAGATTCATTATGAAAGACAATGTTTTTGTTACTAAGAAGCTTTTAATTTAAATTTATGTTAATTATATACTTGCGATATTTTGCACTGTGTTCAATTGCAAATAACAGAATTTGGATAAAACATTACAGTCCATTTCTAGCTTCTGTTTTGACTTACACCTGAAACATTAAAAAGAGGCAGCTGTCTCAGATATCAAATGCTCAAAACCAATAGGAGATGGTTCATGATATAACCAGCTGTTAAATGTGGCCATTTTATGCTGCAGACATGAAAAGTTTTTGCATTCAAGTGAAATTTGGAGATATTCATTGGAAAAAAAAAAAAGCAAACCAGAAAGACAGTAAATCCTGAGCCAAAGGTGGTTCCTCCTTAGGCTGCCCAACCTCAAGTGACCAGCATACTAGAAAAAGTGCCATATACACTTGCCCAGATCCTCAGTTCTTCCTTGGCTGAATCTGTGTGACTGTTCTCATGTTTTTCTGAGAAAAGAATTACTTCTCAACTGTGAAATCAGAAATATGAGGGAGTTCAGTCAGCAGAGAACAAATTAAAAAAAGCTGTGGTACACTTAAGTTATATGAGTCACTTTCTTAAAATTATTGATAATCAAAATATGTCTTACAGAGAATTTCAGGTGATACACTTTTGTTAAGGCAAGCAACAACAGTGAAATCCATCTTTTTTATTCCAAGTTCAACGAAAGAGGGCTACAATCAAGTACAACTATCATCAAAGGTTCAGAGAGCTTCCACAGGAGGCTCAATCATACAGTACTAAATTAAAATTGAAAAATATGTTTGAGGATAACAGAGGAAATAATACTACCTGTACAAGTTAAGAACGATTCAGACAACAGCAAGTTTCACCAATAGTCTGAATACAGCTTCTGTAAAACATGAAAGACTAAATATTATATTATTTTCCACAACAAATAAAGGTAGGGCTTCTGTGTATTTGACGTTTCCAAGTTACTTACTGAGATCTAATAATATTTTCCATCCCTCCATTTGTGCTTACACTTTTGCAAGTCTGGAAGTGCCTGAAAGGAATTGTTTTTACCTATACATATTTTCTGTTAAGATTGTTTTCATGTCTCTATTCATAACACTCTTTCTAAATCTGTTTTCTGAATAGCTGGAACATTAACGCTGAAATAATGACTGCCTGTAGATTCCATAATCCTACAGGTTATTACTTTGCATCAAGACAGATAAGTTGCAAAAACCAAATCCAAAAACCACAGGACCAGATACAGTCCAACAACACTATTAGATTGTACATCATGAACAGCACTTGAATTCAAGTTCTGTGGAATGCGAACACCATCTAATTGGAAGAGCAGCAGCCCAAAACATTCCTAACTATATCCAATACCTGTTCTTTTTATTTTAGGAAATACAATGTTAAAAGAATGTTATAATTACCATGTAAATGAGTTCAAAGTTAAAGAGGCCAAAAATTCAACATTAATGCAGGAGTAGTAAAATTCTGCTGTGCTTCTCCACCAAACTTCAATTTATGCCCACTCTATCTTGTCCTCTCCATTAATCACCACTATGAAGTACCTGGCTCTGCCTTCTTGATCATCTCCTCCTGGAAACATGCTATCAGGTCCTCTTGAAGCTGCTTTTTCTCCAGGTTTAACAAGCCTAGACCCCTCATCCTCTCTTCAAACCGCAAGTGTTCTGGCCCCGAACCACCTTCTTGGTGGTTCTCCATTGAACTCACTCCAACTTGCCAATAGCTTTCTTGTACTTGGGAGTCCAAGACTGGAAGTGGTCTTGGGCTATATATGGATTAAAATATGGCAGATTAAGGGGGATAATCATTTTCCTTCCCTAAATATACTGTTAATACGGTCCAAGATACTTTGCTTTCTTTGCAGCCAGGGTGCTCTGCTAACTTAAGTTCAGGTTGCTGTACAGCAAAGCCCTCAGGTCCCTTTCTACAGATCTGCTCCTCAAGACAGTAATGCTTCAAGAAATTCTTCCTTTCATATGTAGAACTTTGCATTTGTTTTTAGAATTTCATGAAGTTCCTCTCTAGGTCTCTCCAAATGACAGATCTGTGTATCAACTGGCTCTCTTCAATTTGGTGCTGTCTGCAAACCTCACAGGTGAACTCTGTCACCTTCTCTGGTTCCTTGGTAAAGATACTAAACAGGACTGGTAGCATGACAGACCTCTACAGTACTTTACTGTCACTGGCCTCAAGGCCAACTATGACTCATTGACCATCACCCTCTGAGGCTGATCAACCATTTTTTTCACTCATCTTGTTCACCTGTCCAGACTGTGTTATCTTAACCTGGAGACAAGAGTATTGTGAGAGGCAGTGCTGAAGGACTCACAAAAATCTCCAGTGTTCTCCCTTTATCCACAAATCCACGGGAAAGTCAACAGGTCTGCACATATAGCATCCTCCAAGCATAAAATTAAGAGCCGTACTATAGACCATGTGAACAAAAGTTAATGTAATGGTACTCACTTACATTTAATGAAAACCAATGAATTTGTGAAAGCAGAAAAGCCATTACTCAGTAATTGAAATATCTCACAGTTAGGTTAGGTAAATATGGCACAACTGTGAGAACTGTAGTATTCTGGACAGCATAAATTATTCCTTCTGTAAGCTGTCATCAAAAGTAGAAACAACGTTTTATGCAGGAACACACAGTTCACAAAGCCAGTGAAGCCATCTTGAATCAAAGAACTACTAATAGTAACCGTAATATATTCATATTAAACCTGTTTGGAATGTCAAAAAATACATCCATTCTAACAAAATTAAATTTCACCAAAGTAAGCTACATAAGAAGGAAAGGGCTATTTAAAAGGAGCACCTCAAAACAAAAATGTTTGCACGAGACAGGGATCATCCATCAAAACCAGCAAAATGGTTAGAAACACACACCACTTACTAAAAACAAGCAGGTAAGGATAACAAAAAAAGCCCTGGGAAAGACAGCTTGATTAAAAACAAAACTGGAGAATGTTTTTTTAGGTAGAAAAGCATTTCTAAATAGCAGATATTGCTCCTAAGCAGTGAAAACAGGGAGGGGGAAGACTTCTTATAAACATTAGCTGACTACTAAAAATTGTAAAAAAGGGAAGTAAAAATAAGCTTTAAAACCAACTTCTAAATAACTCTCTCAATTCACCATTAAAACCTGTTCTAAGAACAATCATGAACATAAGAAAGAATCAGTAGGGTAAATATGTAAGTGGAACATGAAGAAAGAGCTCAAATGAAAGTACCAGAAGACCTAAATCAATTTTTTTTTTCTCCCTGATGCTCACTGTAGATTAGTTGATGGAAGTTGCCACAAGAGTCTTCCTCCATAAGGGTAGCACAAAGCATTTTAAGCAATCAGCAGAGGATAACCCTGATAAACTAATTAACAAGTCATGAAGATTACCAAATTTCATCGAGATTCACCAAAACTTTCCAAAGTAAAATATTAAATCATTGATCTAATTGCTATCATGTGAAATTTATTCCTTAAAACTGCTCTAAAAGACAGCAATGACAGAGTTAAATACTGAAACATTTAAATAAAAAAATTAGCTTTCTGGGAGCAGACAGGGAAGTCTGGTACAGGTAAGCCAGGTCAGCACCAAAGCAAGCAGTTTAAATATAATTAAAACTGCAGTTTAAACTATGGCAAAACCAACAAGATAAAGCATATGGATAAATATATGGGAAAAGCCAGCAACTTTTGCAGAGAGAAAACACTACTACTAGTAGTAGCTGACGGATTGATAAGCAGCTGTGTATGATTTCAGTGGCAGAACAAACATGGATTTTCAAGAAGTTTGGACAAGCTGCCTAACAAAAGGTAAGGGGACCTCCTAAACAAATTGTGCTAACACGGGACGAAAGGGACTATCCTCACAGAATTAAATGACTAGTTAAAAAAAAGATAAGCATGAGGAGAAAACCAGTTTTTCATGAGAGATTTTGCCAGCAGAATTCCTAAAGGGTCAATGTGATACAGCACACCTGAGACATAGAAAGCTAGTTTAAAAAAAAAAAAAAAAGAAAAAAAGAAAAAGCCTTACTAACAACAGAAAATTATTTGGCATAACCAAAAATAAATCCGATCAACATGTATAAATGATTGAACCATAAAATTACATGCAAATTTAAGACAAAGCACACAAAAAATTACACATGATCATAGAATCATAAAATCATTAAGGTTGAAAAAGACCTCTAAGACCATCAAGTCCAACCTTTGACCAAATACCACCATGCCCACTAAACCAACCATATCGTGAAGTACCACATCTACTCATTTCTTGAACACTTGCAGGGACGGTGACTCCACTACTTTCCTGGAAAGCCTGTTTCAATGCTTAACCACTCTTACAGTGAATAAATTTTTCCTAATATCCAACCTGAACCTGGTGCAACTTGAGGCCATTTCCCCTTATTCTATTGTTTGTTACCTGGAAGAAGAGACCAACTCCCAGCTCGCCACAATCTCTCAGGCAGTTGTAGAGACTGAGAAGGTCCCCTTGAGCCTCCTTTCCTCCAGGCTAAAGAACCTCAGCTCCCTAAGCCGCTCCTCACAGGACTTATATTCCAGACCCTTTACCATCCCTGTTACCCTTCTCTGGACATACTCCAGCACCTCAATGTCCTGCTTCTAGTGAAGGGCCCAAACCCCAAAGCAGTACACAAGGTGCAGCCTCACCTGTGCCCAGTACAGGGGGACGGTCACTACCCTGGTCCTGCTGGCCACACTATTGCTGATACAGCTGGTGCTGGTTGATACAATTGGTATTCCTGAACAAAGATACCAGTTGATGAATGATACCAGTTTTGTAACTAATTTGGGGGGTTTGTGTTGGGAAATGGAATCATCATCCGTGGTTCTCTGCTAAAATCCCAATAGTGATCCTAGCTTCAGGTTTCTGATTTATTTGATCATCAATAAATGATGAAAGAATAACAAAGAAAAAAAAGAAGAAAAATCACTGTGCCACTAGTGTGTCCATGTTTTTGAATACTGGACACAATTCTCATAATTCTTCTTCAACATCTTAAAAATGTGAACACAGAGCCAGAAAAGGCACAGAGAAGCCAAAGACTATTACTGGTATGGGTTAGCTTCTCAAAACAGAACAAATAAATTAATCAGAGCAGCACAACAGAAATATTTAACTAAAAAATCAATAAACTTTTATTAGAATCCGCAGCCTCAAAATGCAAAACTTAACTTCTACTAATTACCAAAAGCAATTCAACAATAAATGCTAGTAAAGAAACCATTAGATTGGACATGTCTCCCAGTTCAGTGATACAGCCAAACAGACTGGACTGATATGCTCAGAGGAAAGGTGATAATTTACGTCCACTGAGCAGAACGCTGGAAAAAGTGAACCCAGCTGTCAGTGTACCCTCAAAACACGTGAGTGGCAGAAGGCAAGAAAAGCACAGTTTTCTTCTAATGGTGACATTACAACTTTCAAAAGTTTATAAACAAGTATTTTCCTTTATTTGATGTTAACTCAAGACTGTTGCTAATGTCTCTTACAAAATGGCATGGTTGGTATATGCCATGATGTTGTGCTGTGTCTAACAGATTAACCTCTCCATGGAAGAGAAAACTGTACAGTGCTTCTTTTCAAGCTACTAACAAGAAAATTAATACATTACATGCTCTAAACACAAGGAATTGTCAGGCAGAACAGCTTATTAATATAGATAGCCTGAAAAGAGTAATTTATTAATTATCAGTATTCAAAGATGCACAAGATAAAGCACAGTTCTAATGAAAACTAAATCATCAGGCAGCCAAGCAACTAATATGAGAAATTAAGTGTATTTGCACACTTCTGCTTGAAGTGCAAGTCTTTCACGTTTTCTACTCCTTACATATTAATACTTCTGGAAAACAGTTTCTGCAGCTGGTATGTTGATATCTTTATTGCTATAGTACAGCAAGGTACCAGTCTCTTGCAAAGGCAGACTTCTAGTAAATAGCTGTCAACAAGTCTATGCATGACTGAAGTCAAATTACAAATAGTAAAGGAACAGGTTTTTGAACTTAATGCCAGCAAAATATCATGTATCTAATCCATGAAAGAATTACAGACCTTAAGTCTGCCATTATTTTTATTATCCATACCATCTACTTTTTGGTCTGCTCCACAGCTTTGTTTAGACTTACTAATCAATGGTACTTACCACTGGCACTTTAACAGTAACAGTTTCTATATATATACAACAGGAAACATTTCTAATTTTAAGTTATTTATGTATATTATTATATCTGCAAAAATTATGAGGACCTAGAAATATTTCTAGCAAAAATTAAACATCCCTTTAGTAGCAAGCAACTTGGTTAAGTCCTCTGAAATCGCTGCATCTAATTTTTACAGTTACTCATCAAATGTAGGTCTTTTTTGTCAATGAGAAAAGATTCGAATTACTGGAATTGCTTCCTAAGAGAAAAAACTGGAAGTAAAAGCCTTTTACATTAAAAAAAAATAAACCACAGTAAAACAAATCCAACCCACATACCACAAAAACACTAACTCATCCTCCCCTCCAATTCCACAACAGAAGTACAATCCTTATTTCATATACTATGCTCTGCATAAGAAAGGTCTTGCTGACTCCCAAGCACACACAACACAATATGACAGCATCAATGCTTCTGCTTGTCCTCTGGAAGGACACGTAACACCAATTTTGAACAGCTTTCTGACAGATCAGTTTAAATCACTGTAATTTTACACATAATCAAAATAAAATTACCTATATATTCATCTTTATTTAAATTACATAAACTACTAACAGCTTAAGGAAACAAACTACACAGTTATTGAAAGGTACTGAAAGAGTCATGTACTACAATGAAAACTAATCTTTTCATAAATCATTATTACACAGAAAACAATTTCTGGTCTTCTAACACAGTAAGAGGTATTTGATAAAGGAGCAGCAGAGAATCACAGTATTAATTACACAATACAGATATTTCTATATAATTTTCTCATATTTAATCATAACTACAAATTATTTTTTTATTTTTTTCCATCTCATACCGGTTTTGCATGGATGAAAAACAGGCATAGAAAAAGCACTTCAGAGCTTCCAATTTAATTAACTGTTGTTAGGAGGGTAAAGTAGAACAAGTGATTGTAAAAACAATGTAGGTTTGGTGGTGGTTTTTTTAAAATACACACAAACCTGATAAGAATCACTGTTCTTTGATACTAATTTTATAGGTGATATCTGGAAACTGCAATTATTTGTGAATTTATGGGAAAAACAAGAAATCAGAATTTGATAGTCTGGTCTTAAAAAAAATAAATCAATTATTAAGATAAAAACCCAGATCCAGAGGAACCAAGAGTGCTGTGTTAATCCTCCCTGGGCATCACATTACGCACAAATTCCACATTCAGTATATTTAAATAGGGACTTCAAGTAAAGAATGATCACAGGCAAAAGATTTGACAGAGAAAATTAATGATAAGCAATGAAGACTATGTGAATGGTCTGTGAATGGCCCAGCATAACACAGGATTAGTGTGTCAGAGAACAGTATCTTCTCTCACAACTGCTACATGCCATCACATCACATAACAATGCTAATAAAATGTTAGTCATCATCAAGCCTTATCCTTTTCAAGATGCAGGCATCAAGTACAGGCACATATGGAGAGAGTACTTCAAGAAAAGCAGGAACTTTTAGTTTATTCCTGAAATAAAAATATCACGGATATAGTAAAAAAACTCACTCATTTTTAGAAGAATGTCAGTACTTAAAAACTTAAAAAAAAAACCCTGGTAATTGACTACATTTATACATAGACACCAAAAGCATTCTAAAATGAAGGAACTTCAAATGGTCAGTACATCATTAGGGATGGGAAAGAGGTATCCCTTATAATCAAAGCACCTCATTCAGACAGGTAATACAAAACTCACTTCACTGGTGAAATACAGTGAGTGTGACAGCTCTTCCTACACAATGTTGGTCATTACTAACCTGGGGCATAGTTTTGTTTCTTCTTTGATTAGAAGAAAGTATAGAAAGGAAAGCAATTAGCTGGGCTGAGCAGCAGCCTAAGCAATTTACTGATAAAGTACAGATTCTTATGGTCTCTATTTGGGCTTTAGAGAGAATAGTAATTCTGATTACAATCTGTATGCATAATAGCATATGAAAGCATTATTTAAATAAAGTTTGTCCCAGTCCTTCCACTGTTGTTTTGCAGTCTAGCATCTCTAACCTTACAGGTCACATGTCAATTAAGCAACCACTTATTAAATCCATTTTTCTTTAGGTCATTTTCCATCAAGTTTTTCTAAGCTATTTTTTTTTCCACTTCAAAACACCAGAGATCAGGAGTGTTGGGATGCCACTCCCACATCAGCTAGCAAGGTCCATTTTTTAAAATGATTCGGAAGACTAGAAAAGGACTTTCTAAGTACAAACATTAAATTGGAGGAACACCAGACTACAGAAGGTTAGGTGCAATGTGTATGCTTATAATACGTGTTGTGCTTCTAGCATTTCTCAGGTATAAATGTTATCAAACTAGTTCAATTTGAACATTGAGGAAGTGTGCCGACCATACACAACTAGGGGAAATTCTATGTCCCAGTTAAAGGGCTTTTTTCCACCCCTGAGGAACTGGTTTGGGCACAAAACTGAACTTGTAAACCCATCTAAAAGCCCTCTTTCTCCTTTCCCTTTTCCCCATCAATACACACTAATATAATACAATACACAGGTATTTATTTCTTATAAGATCAAGCAAATTCAATTACAAAATAATATGAAATTTCAGAGGTTTTAAAACAAGCAATACCAAATGAGGTTTTTTTAATGTCTAGTGTATCTGCTTAGAGAAGAGAATAAATTATTAATCCAGGATTGGTTTCAATGAAGTGCCAAGTCAAATACAGCCTACAAAGAAATTACAGCAACATTTTTCCATATCCTGTTCATGAAATAAAACCAATTTCGCATTTTAATTAGAAAAAAACCTTTAAAGAAAGCTTTAAAAGTTGATATTAGGCAATGTACAGTCCTTGCAATTTTATTCATTAATTATTCTAAACCTGTTAATTACTGCCATAGCTAATGTTATGGCTAAATATTAATTCCTCAAAAGAAAATGGCTTCAAGCTAGTCATTAAAGCTTTTACTGAGGGAAGTCCAAGCTATCTTTAATACAGTATCTTAAAAACCCTAATGAATTACAGACAGCAACTAAACAAAATGCACATCATTACCTTCAGTGTCAACAAAAAAGTAACTTAAAAAATAACATTTCTTTCCTAGTTATATTTTGTGCATTTTTTCATTATTTATATTTTACATTTTGTACCCATCTACTAAGATGCATGTGCTCGTTATTCATTCTAACAGAAGTTTGCAGGTTAGGGTTCTGTATATTTTACTGTATAAAACACCTAATGCTACAGTTTGGTGGTAGAGCAATATCTGTAAAAATTAGGTGCAAGGATTTTTAAAAACTTAATTGTTTTAGTTATGTGTGCATTGACAACTTGAAGCACATATTTTGTGTCTTTAAGCTATACTACTTTTTGTAGAAAGAAAACATACTGTCTCCAACTCATTTTTCATAGCTAATTTTTAGTGTTCAAATAGGATACAGATCTTCATTCTTCCTCCAATAAATGCTTGTTTAATTCAAAATGCATAAAGAGAGACTGAAAGTTCAGAGTGGGAATAAAGTGGCTGAGAATGCTCTTTAGAAGCAAGAGGAAGATGACATAAGAGTGAACTGGAAGAAAGAACTAGAAAATTCGTACCTGGGAAGAGAGAACAGTAGGCCAGAAGTACCAGTGGGCCATTTTCCCATGCTACACTAACACAAGAGCATCAACATAAGATTTGGATATTTATTTTCTTATCTTTTTTTTGATAGGATTATGGAATGAACAGATAACAGAGTTGAGAAAAAGAGATGATAAGCTATTTCTCAGTGTTACTTTTTTTTTCTTTTAATGTAAACACTCCACCTTTGGTTTAGCTTCATATTAATTTCTCTTTAGACACCTAACACATTAAATGCTTGGGAAAGCTCAATAGAAGTTACTAAAAAAGGATAGCAAAACAGCTTGCACAAAGGAATTCAATTACGATTTAAAAAATTGCCTCCTATCAAAATCAGAGAAATGTGCCAAAAATGAAGCGTAACTCTTCGGTTTGCAGAACAGACTAACTAGTCTAAGGCATACTTGATAACATTTGACATCACTATTGCTGAATTACATCGAGTTGTTCTTAAAAATCCTTTGTCTTCTCAAGTGCTTATGGTTCCCCATATCTAACAGAGATGATCTTAATATCAGTTCTCCTAGATGCGTGAAACATGAAGCAGGGTTAGACAAGGGCTCTGACCAAGAGACATGGTGTCCATGAAATACTCCACCTAAAAGAAGTCTCTCCAGTGTGAGGGTGAGGAGCTATAACTATCACCAGGGTATAGGCTGGGAGCAGCTGTAAATGGTTATTTAGGTCCCATGAGTAAATAGCTTTATTCCAGAACCATGGAGAATGTTAAATGACAGCATCAAATTCAGCACAAGTTTTTTGGACCTTGGCTTCTTTTTGAGCAGGGCTGTGGAAATTTAAGGAGGACAGACATTAATGTACTACGTTCCCAGGGCTAAAAAGGAAAATGCCATCTTGTCCTTTATACTTTCCGCTGTCCACTATTTCCAGTTCTTTGCATCCACAACTATAAACAGTGTTATGTAGCACTTAAAGTAGGAAGATTTTCTAGGAAGGCAGAAGTGAAAGGCAAATCAAACAGTTTAATTTAATAATCTTATTATAGTACATATTTGAATAAGGATTAATTGCTATCAACACATCAGAAAAACAAGCTATTTTAAAAATAGATTTTGGTCATTAAACTTTTAAAATGTGAATATAAATACTCATGATAGAAATGCAGGTCATTTTATATTTTCAAGACATGGTACCTCAACAAAGTGCAGGTCACAGTTACTTGCATATATTAATATCCTTAGGTTAATTTCAGCCCAACTTGACATTAAATATTTACCTGAAACTTCTTGTTACAAAACAGCTTTTCAATAACAGTGAAAAGTAATTATAGCTGTTAGCATGAAAAGTTGCAACTAAAAGCTATAACATTATAAACATTTATATTTTGTTAAATGCTTTCATAATATTTCTTTTTTATAAGTGGGTTACACTCAATCAAACATACTAAGCTACAGTCTATACTTTCAGGCTCGCTCTGGTCATTCCATAAAACAAGTGGCCAAATCATCCTGGTAGTCAAAGACAATCTTGGAGGAATTAATTTCACAAAATGGTGCATGCTTGTCATCAAGAGATCTGAAGTAATCCAACCCTCTGAGCACAGGAAGGAGAACACCAGCCCTGAAAACATTTCTGAGTGTCTTTAAAGTTCATACTTTATGAGATGTAACACAGAATCGTATGACTAATTCATCTTGCTTTTAAATGGCCAAAAAAATGGGAAAAGGTAGAAAATTACATTGGTGGAGAAAATGGGAATGATAATATCTCAAAGCATGAAGTATGTAAACTCCAATCTTGGAAACTTTTAGGGACTGAGTTTTACTGCAGCACTTGATTACTTGTTGAAATACAGAGGTACCTTCTACTGATGGAGAATTCCTTTTTCCTTCTGTCCTTCCTCTTTGTGTTCATAAAAATGCATCATACAGTTTTCCTCCAGTGTTGCTATAAAGTAGCAAACAGCTGTAGCATCAGAGTAAATTGCTAACATGACAAGGAGACTAAAAGGAAATACCAGCAACACTTAATTTTTCAGCTAACACCAATAGTGCTAACAAATTAAAAAACATGGATTAAAAAGACACGTTATGAAGACACCTTGCTTACAACCAGGAATTTAGAGAAGAGACAAGATCCAATACCCTATTCAAAGTAACAGCAAGTTGAAAGATAGTGCCTGCATAGCAGATTCAAATGGAGGTATCCATGTCCAAGCATTCAGAAGACAAAAACTGCTGTGAATTGAAAAAGTGAGGACCAAAAAGTTGCACTGGTAATGAAATTACCCACGCTGTATGCCTGGCCCCTGGCAGAGTGGACCGCAGGGAAGATGAATTACACAGAGGGCTCAGCACGCTCAGGGAAGGGATTGCACTTAATGCCCCGGAATGTGCCTCGGCAGAATGCCCGTGTCCGGCACCACTGGCTGGAATCCAAGCAGATCCATTACCTTCCCTTTATACATCAGCTTACCACATGCCTTGCTGACACCACAGATATGCCTTTCCTCCTCCCCTTTATTTTTAACTGTAGTATCTTTAAACACAACTGAGATGCATACTTCAGGCTACACCATTAAGGAGAATTTTAAACCCACTTTAGTGCTTGGTAAATTATTGTGTTATCTTCTCAACTCTAATCTAATATTGTTCTAAAAACAGGCAAATTAAACTACTGATACACTTCACAAAGGTGCTTATACGAGTCACACTGATCCAACTGCTCTTTGAATATCGAGTTATTTGCACATGAACCCTTTAAATGTCCCTAAAAACAATTATTTTGACTCAAAAGAATTATTTTGACTGTGTCAGAAAAAACGTAGTCCTTATAGGAAATTCTTAGTAAATAGAGGATAGAGAAAAGATAATTATGTTTCCTTTTAAAATTGATTTGCTTTTTCTTCAGTTGTGGGTATTTTCTGTACCCAGTTGCACACAAATCTGGTGGAGAATTAGTGTACTTTTGAAATTCTGTGTCTCTCCTTCACTCTGGCCCTCAAAGAACCATATTTTTATCACAGATTAACAATACCATAACAATCTAAATATTTTTACTTGGGGAAAAAAAAAGAAATACAACTCTCCAGAAAGCTTTTTTTTTTAAATCATCACACCAAATAAATTGCTTGAGAACACACCTGTGATCTGAAAGATGCAGACTGAACTTTGTGTTTTGCTTTAACCAGATCATGGACTTGAGCCTGAATATTTCATATCTCAACCTTCAGACTCTCCTTATTCTGAAAGATTACTTCTCCTCTCTATTCTTGTCATAGGCAGTAGAAATTTCCTTAATATCGTCAAAACAGATATATTCCTACCTTGTAGACTACAACCACCTGTTACATTTACAGTGCGGGAAAAAAACTAATTAAAAAAAAATTCTGCCAGTTTTCCAGCAAACTTACTACCACAGGACAGTCTGAGGCTTTCTGTACACAAATGCAGATGCCCAGGACTTAGTAGCACAGTAATCATTATGCTGAGGTACAGCCTTGTTGCTTTTAACACAAGGCCTCTAAAACTCAATACCAAGCTTGCATTATGAACACAGCTATTCGTTCCCATGCTAATCAGGAGGAGAATTAGGGAAAAAACAAATTGCAACACTACACTCCCACTGAGAAAAAAAAAAAAAAAAAGGCAGGGAGCTTTTACTCCCACAGCAAAAACTCAGCCTTCCAGTATCTGAACAGGGGCTACAGGGAAGCCAGAGGGAGACTCTTCATCAGGAACTGCAGTGATAGAACAAGGACTAATGGGCACAAATTGAAAGAGAAAATTTAGGTTACATATTAGGGAGAAATTTTTTACTGTGAGGATGGTGAGATACTGGAACAGGCTTCCCAGGGAGGTTTTGGATGCCTCAACCCTGGCAGCATTTAAGGTCAGGTTGGATAAGGCCTTGAGCAACCTCATCTAGTTGGAGATGTCCCTGCTTATTACAGGGAGTGTTTACATAGATGATCTTTATGGTTTCTTTCAATCCTTAACATTCTATGATTCTATGAAAGTCACATTATTGTTCACAGTACTGAGAAAGTATCTTGGCTTTCACTGAGAACCTTCTAGCCCTTACAATTCAGAAGCTTCAAGCCTGGGGGTTCAAAAACAATTAAGAGAATCCATGTGACCTTAAATAAAAACATTCTGTTATCAGCCTGTTCAATTTTAAGGCTTGATTTATGACTTCTAAACACTTATGACCACTACATTACCTTACCATAAAGTTTCACTCTTTTTCTTGTCAAATCATTGTTTTACCAAGAACACTGCCAGTATTATATAAAATAGGAATATTGCAAGACCAAAACTGAATAAAGGAAATTTTTCCTGCTAAAGCAGAACAACAACTTTTATGAACTGCCTATAGGAGAAGTTTCACACACTAAGCAAAATAACTCAATATAAAAAATTATTCAGCTGATGCATAGGCATGAGTGTTCCTAGTATGTTAACTACACATTCTTGTGAAAACTCTTCATGGTCTCTGCTCTTTGCAAATTATGACCCCTAGGACCAAAACCTGGTCCACGATTAAAAAAGCACATCACTTTTGTCTCATGGCTACCTCAATAGAACCCGATCATTATCAGTAACTCATCATCTGTCTATTCAAAGTTTACTGAAAGAGAAGACACATTCTACAGCTTCCTGTGGTGAACAAGAGCTTGTGTAACCTTCCCAGTTACAACAGCTGCTCAAATACAAGATATGGGGCCTATCAACTTTGTTTTGCCAAACGCATTCACAGGGATACTAAACAGGCTAGAAGCATCCCATGAGCATGCAGTGATGAGAAACAATCTCTGGGTCTGAAGCAGCAAGATAACAGCCCTGTTAAGACCTCCAGAACGACAGGAAACACTGTATGCATGAAGCTTTACACACTTCAAAGAACTGTGAGCAACAATTAAATCCACTTGCAGTGGTCCAGTCAGATCAACAGCATATTTCTGATGGCCAGAAGCAGATGTAAATAACTTGAATTTATCGAGGTGAAACACAATCACACACATGAAGGAACTGTATTGAGATTACATCCAGAAATTAATCTCTACACAGCCTGGCCCAGAGCCACAGTGTCTACTTCCCATTACTTGTCACCTTCTAAGTCTGCATTCAAGGCCAAGCCCAGCGCAGTCCATTTGCTTCAGCAATGGAAGGAGCAGAAGAAGGCATGGCTTCTTGCTGGCAAGTGGCAGTGCAGAGCAGCCCCTCATGGAGCCTGCTGCTCCTGGAAGTGATGGAGGGAGAGTAACCTAACCCACAGGCTCACAAAGGAGACAGGACCCAGGACCCTCTGCACAACTTCATCCTGCAGAGCCCTGCAGGAAAGAATCAAAGACCTCTACAAAAATCTAATTAACAAGCAATTAGGAGAAGAAGGAAGAGAGATGCCACATTACACCCATACCTACAGGCTCACAAATCCTTCCCCATAAAGGATTCAGCCATGACTCTCAGGATAATCACTCCCTGTTTGCTGTCAGTACCAGTACTCTGCAATACTGGAAGTGGTACCTGCACCACTGCCACTGAGAATGAGGGAACACTGCAAGGAAAAAGTCGTCTGTACTGGAACATCATATATTGCTTCTAAAGTTTTACACCAAGGAATCTGACTGAGTCCATGATTTCTGACAATGCATCTTGATTGCACTGCTGTCATTTCCAGTAGCAGTACTGTCAAGAGATCTTCACATCACAAATTACAAACTGAGGTACTCATGATAAACATTCAGTAAACAGATGGCATATTAATGGTGAAAGTGCATTATTTTTCATAGCGGTGTTAACATAAAGAATCCAGTATTTATTGCCATACAAAGTCTGCTCAATTAACACATCCAACATTTTGATGCATCTAAATATTTAGATTTTTCTTTATATTTTGCACTTTTGAGACTGAAGAGAAGCAAGAACATAAATCTTAAAATTAAACAATAACACCATTTGGCAACACGACATTGTCAGTTTCCCAAATTTAACAGCAGCTGGGAAAAAAGTATGTCAGCAATTTCCTACAATGCTTTTCTGGGAGATTGAGTAGGAACATTATATACAACAGAATAAGAGAAAACACTGTGTTCTAGAAAAAGTAATTTTATACCCTTTACACTGTTTATCATTCATGATGGCTCTTCAGCTAAACAAAAATCTAAAGTTTTAACAGATTTTTTTAAAAAATCCAGAAACAGAAGACTTGCTTTCATTTTCGCCATTTTTGTTTTCCATGTTGAGTCCTTCCCATAGGTCACAACTTAAATCCTGCTACTCATGACCTTTTAGATCTTTAGTAGTCTTTTTAGAAAACTTTCCTGGAAAGAGTTCAAAAAGACAAGCACAAATTTCTTTACAGTAGTGCTTAACTACAGCTCTGTGTTAAAAAAATTAACAATTGTTTTTACCCAGCAGGAGAAATACTGCAGCAGTAACACACGCACATGCAATAACAATCAAGCTATAAAAACAATT
>JAWWEE010000001.1:44895713-44908108 GCA_035221455.1 Xenops minutus
ACAACACAGAAATTGATTTGCTTTGAATTACAAATTACAATACACATTTTAACTGTAACAAACAAAATAGAGCATGTTTTGCTATTATAAATTAATCCCTACGTATTGTGTTAAGAAGTTTCCATATGGAAAGTTCTGGCTACATCCAATTTCAAAGAAAGAAGTTCACTTAAGTAAAGAAAAAAGGGCAGCATGCACTGCCAGACATTTTGGTGAAGGGCTAGAAGAAAATAATTACAGACAAAACAGGTCACAGCACAAGAAAAGCATCTGCACATTGCAGAGCTCACCCAACTGAGCACAAATGGAATACCCATACTGTTTCAGTAGTTCTGTTTCCATCACTCAATTGTTTCTAATTTTTTATTGTTTTATAAATATAAATTGTTTTATAAACATCCCTGGCCTAATTTCAGAGTTTATGTAGAATTCAGAACGTGAAAGACTGCATTTCTTTGACTGCAAACTTAGTAAACCTTATCCATATTTTCCGAGTAGTTGCTGTAATTGCACCATTGAAAAAAAACCCAAAATAAGCAAACAAAAAAGTATTCCCTTAAATTACATTACGGACACAAAGGAAGGAAGGCAAACCACATCTTGCACTTGTATGAAGCACTGAAAAAAGGTTTACTCTGATTTATGCATGTTAGTACCAAAACTCTCTTAAAAAAACTCCCAGAAAACAACCAAACCAAACCAACAACTTCCCAGAATGTTCTACTGTGGACACAACTGTGCTGGTTTTGGCTGGGATAGAGTTAATATTTTTCATAGTAGCTTGTATGGCCCTATATTTTGGATTTGGCCTGGAAACAGCGTTGATAACACAGGGATGTTTTAGTTACTGCTGAGTAGGGCTTATATAGAACCAAGGCCTCTCACCCTACCCCAGCTGTGAGGGGACACAGCTGGGACAGCTGACACCAAATGACCAAAGGGATGCCCAGACCATATGGCATCATGCTCAGTATATAAAGCTGGGGGCACATGGAGGAAGGAGGGAATATTTGGAGTGATGGCATTTGTCTCCCCAGGTCGCTGTTACACATGATGGAGCCCTGCTTTCCTGGGGATGGCCGAACGCCTGCCTGCCCATGGGGAGTGATGAACAAATTCCCAGTTTTGCTTTGCTTGTGTGCACAGTTTTTGTTTTACCTATTACACTGTCTTTATCTCAGCGCATGAGTTTTCTCACTTTACTCTTCTGACTCTCTCCCCTGTCCCACCAGGGGAGAGTGAGCAAAGGGCTGTGAGGTGTTTAGTTGCTAACTGGGGTTAAACCACAACAATTCACTGAAAAAGGTAGAAAAGCTTCTCTTAAGTGGAGATGGATCTCATGAAGCACAGTTAAGAACCAGAAGTTCATCTCATGTGAACAACTAAATCAAGTATCAATTATCCTCATTTCTTCCTTATTTAGCAGTACAGATTTTATATTAATGCTTCACATTAGATAAAAGCATATAAATTGATTTGGGAAATCCCAATTTTAAATTGGTGCATGTTGTGCATTGATTTTTTCATCTTTAGGAGATTAAAATGTTTAGCCCTGCTGTTTTCACATCTTCATCAGAAACCTATCATTTCTTACTTGTTCCCAAATACAGAAGTGCTACTCCTGTATTCCCTTATGCCCAAGACCATCAAGCATATTTTTCAGTACAAAAGATGTTTTATCCATCACCTTTGCCACATTTCCAGGTAAAAAACATACATTCTTATGCTTACCCCTCAGGTTAATAAGCAAGGGAAAATACTTCATTCTGACAATTCCAGTCTACTGAGACCACTGTCACTTCACATGTAAACAATTCAATTATAAAGTAAAGGCAAAGAGCACTATCATAGTCTCCGTGACCAGTATATTTCTGATTTTGCATTTCCATTAAATGCACCAAATTACCAGACAAGTTCACAATTTCTGTTGTTACTGTGATATATCAGAGTCAGAAAGCAAATGCATGAATTGTGCTAAACTGTTTCTTTCATAGCCACAGACTACAAATATCTCATTTAATAGAAAACTGACTCTCTGCTTGCTGTTCAATAAAAGGCAGTATTGAATGCATTGACCTACTGAGTTGACTGCCTTGTTGTGATCTAAGACGTTTTTTGGTAATTAGATTTTGGTAATAAAAATTTAAAAGCAAATTTAGAGAGAACTGGTCCAGAAGCTGTATTGCAGCCCAAAACCAATTCGTGTCAGTTATGCTCTTAAGGTCTGTTATCTTCTAATTTTCAAAGTTTTATAAAAGGAGCAGCAGACCATCAGATAATATGGTCAATACGTAGCCATTAAGACTTCTCTACTGAAAAATAAGTTCATTTTGGCAACTTTCTGAAAGAATATAATACAAAGCCCATTCCACCATGGTGTGCATTCCACCATGGTGTGCAATACAACATCACAGAACTTTCTGCTTTTCTCCTTGACAAGATTTCACACCAGCATGCACAAGCAGTCAAGTTCCAAGCCCAGTCTGATCTGGCAGCAGGCAGCCCTCTGCCTCTTAGAGGGCCACCAGAAGAAGTCTTTGACGAAACTTCAGGCAGCATTCATCCTTTAAATTTTGAGAGTATCTGTCCATTTAGACTAGAAACTTTCACAATAAATAACACAACTTCATTACTAACACAGTTTTATATTTATTTTTCATTCCTGCATTCACAGTCTGTATTTTAAGTATATTTTAGACATATGCATACATATCCTTAATAATATATCAAGTATAAATTTCCATTATAAATATATATGCACATAGCTTTTTATGCATCTCAGTATGCTTTAATATTGCATTATAATTTCTTAATAGCTTATTAATATAAATGGCAGTATCTCCCATAAGAGGCATTATCAAAGAAAATTATACAAAACTCTACCAAAAAAAAAATATTTCTGGAAACACTGATTTCCTTCATTTCATGCAACTTTTCATCTGTGCTAGGGTTTGTCTCTGCAATTTTTGGAGGCAGACAAAGGAGTTTGATGATTTAGCAAAGGAGCAGGGAAGGTATTAGCACTGATAAGATAATATTTGTTAGCTACATCTGCTAGAAGTGCTTTTTATAGACTACTACAGTGCAAGACAGTCATTCTTGAAATTTCTTCTACCCTGAAAGGGTACTGAGGAACTACTGAGGAACTACTTTAAATGATGTCTGGTGTTTAAAGCTGGCAAGACTGCCTTCTCTTGTCTTTCAGTTCATAGTGTAATAAAAGTCTTCCTGAGCAGCAATAGGGAGCTATAGCCTAATACATGTATTCTGAATGAGCTTTTCACATTGTTTTATCTGTCATTTCTTTTGGATGATTATTTTAACTAGTGCCTTTCTCGAATATTAGTCAAACAAAATTAAGCCCAGTTACACTAAGTAACCTTATTATAGGAACCATAGTAAAAAGAAAATTAGACAACATTATAATGCATCAAAATTCAGTGACCTAAAAGTACCCAATGCAGAAAACAGGTGTAATGCTATTGTCACATATATCACCAGTGAAGCCTATCTAATTTTCTTCACAGCACACATTAAACTAGATTCTGAGTTATCTTTCCTTTTTCTGGCTACATTATGTTTCCAAGATGCTGAGCTGCTTGTCAGGAATTATCATATTCAGTCAGCCACAATTTTACACAAAGCTCTGCAAAGAAGTGTAATACAGATCTCTGATGTTAACCCAGCAAACACGTTTGAAAACCAATGCAAACTAGCAGCAATGGGGGAATAGTTGCTACTGCTTGCACAGAACAGATTAATTCTTACTAAAAAAAAAAGGCTAATTACCACTATGTTCAAAGTTTTTAGGGAAAAAAAAAGCAAACAGAGCTTCCACCTAATAAAACAAATTAAAAAAAGAAAACTTATAATATCTATTTTGAAGCCATCTACAGTATTTACTGGAGGAAAAGTCGTTCATCACCAGTAAATAAATGTTAGTTACTTCTCTAGGTTCTTTGTTAAAAATCAGAATATTACTTTGTGGAATTCTTTCTAATAAATCTATTTTTTGTTTTCAGGCAAGCAAGTTGCTTATCTGTTTATGTTTGCCCACTAACATAAACAGCCAAAGACTCTCAAACACTAGCCTTTTATTACATTAGCTAAAAACACAAAACCATGCAGCTTAACTCACCCCACCTGTCCACATGTATCAAAGTGCCTAGAAAGAATGTTAGATTTCATTTAATCACTGAAGTCATATAGCAAGAGTGAATTCAAGTAAAAGGTGATAAATCAGATGAAAGATAGTTAAATTTTAACCTTGACCCTCTGAGATTACATTTGACATCATGTTGTTTTAGTATCAATAAAAACACCTGCACAAAGAATCTCCGTTCACAAAGAGAAGGGAATAAATGTAAATATTTTCAAAGCCAAAATCTTCAGGATAGAAATATTTCACATTCAAAAAGCTGAAAAGGATACCATATATTTAAAGCTGTGAAACAAATGCACATACATAAGTAATACTTAAAGGTATAATTAATTATAGCATCATAGTCCTACAGATTCCATACTCTCTATACCACATTCTATTTTAGGCACAAAACATGACAATGTCTGTATGTCACTAATGCTGAGAATGATGTTTGTGATATATTTAATACCTCAGTTATTGATTTAGACTGCTTGGTGGATACCTGATACATACAGTATTTCCATGACACTGAAATACAGAATTAAACAAGAGGTAGCTAAGGTTACTCTCTTTGGCTGCGCAAGAGGAAGAGTTTCAGAAATACTGTAGTATATTTAAGGAAGAGAAGAAAGATTAGAGTAAGCTGAGCTAGCAGTCTAATTGCAGGGGAGGTGCACATTTATTGATGTTTAAAAACTGGAGGAATGTTGTTTAAAAATGCATTTTTTGAGCACTTGGTATTTTTTTAATATTTTGGGACTATTAACTGAAACTCATTCATTCTAGATGAAATAGGAAGCAACAATGTTACCAAGGCATTTAAACACACAGAACCAAAGAGATTGCATTGTAGTACTCCAGCATTCTTCTCGATGCATGGAAAACAAAGTATTTAGTGGGAATATATTCACACAATATACCAGAGTCAGAAGGAACATGCACAAATTGTGTTAAACTGTCTCTTTCACAGCCATAGACTACAGATGTCTCAGTCGCTTAATAAAAAATTTCCTGTTCAATAACAGACAGTATTGAATGCATTTACCTACTGAGTTGACTGCCTTGTTGTGATCTAAGACAACTTTTTTTGATAATATTTATTGAGATAGTAAATATAGCAGCAAAGATACAGTGGAGAGTAAACCACAAAGCTGGCAGACGGATGGAAGTGACCACGTGCCAACAAGAGTGCTGTCCACTATACATCTGTAAGGAGCTTCTCTAGTACTGAGCACCACTGTAAGGGTTCAGAGCACCTTGAATCCAGCTGGACCCCCACTCCAAGGGCTGCCAGTTTTGCAGATTCTTCAGCAGGAAGACTTAAAGGCACCATCTTGCAGATGATTCAAGGACGTAACCTCAAGATGCAGTAAAAATCCTCTAACACACTTCCAGCCACAGTACAATGATAACAGAAATCTAGGGCTGTGCAGGGAACCACTGCCTGCCTCTATGTGCTGTGTCGTCATCCACTCTGAACAGCGTAAGACAGCAAGGAGAACAATAACCAGGAGTAAGGTAAGATGCAAAAACACAGAAAGAAAACATTTTGAGGAAGTTGTCCCTTCCTTTAAGGAAGTGGTAAAACAGGAAGATGATTTAAAAAACAAACAAACAAAAACCCAATCCTTACTTAAAGATGCTCCAATGTAAAACAGTAATGGTAATTTTCATTATTTTTACATGGCATCACTTTACCACATAGATCCTAAGCATTAATAATGTAACCATTTGGTCAGGTTTGTACCAGCTGAATTCAAACATGAGGCTTCTCTGAGGCCTGCAAACCATCACTGAGCAGCCTATTTGATATAGACTACAAACACTTGCATTAAGTTTCAAAAGTGTGGTAAAGCATTATGACACAGATGTATTTTATACATGCTTAATTTTACTTTGTGAACATCCTAGTAATCTTTTATATGCGCTGTTATACCTGCATCCTCAATTAGTTTCTAACAGAACAAAGACTTGGAGATAAACACTTCAAAATATTACTTAGCAGAAGGAAAGCTACTCTAGAATTTTTGTTCCACCAAAAGCAGGCAATTATTTTCTTTTTATGACAGAGTAAGCACAGGAATCTCCCTGTATGTTTCACAGCTTAGACTGCACATATTCTTTCTGGTTTTATTTTAGAACCACATTCCTCCCTCCAGGCGATTCCATACATCATTACAAATCCTTATGCAATTTTATCCCAGGCTCTATATTTATCAAGACACCTCATCTTAATAGCAATGTTCTTTCCTTAGCTTGATCCAGACTTTTAAAACAGATTGCAAAGATATCTCCACAAAAATTCCCATTCTAACAAGATTCATCAATGTCTCACAATTCGAAGTATTTACACGTAACTTTGTAGGAATCATTGTTTATGTATATGAAATACATTTTTTTAATTTGGTGACCAATTAAAATGCTACATACAGACTTTTATCTGACCAAAAATCCTTCACATGCTATTACTATGCACCTAAATAACATTATCTATTACAAAAAAAATACTCAGAAATACACTGAGTAAGAAAGAGTAACCTAAAGTAGTGGAAGCATAACTTAAGTCACTAAGTGGTCCTGGATGCTAAGGATGTGTAAAAAGCCTACCAAAATGCCAGAGCTATGCACTTCTTCCTTCCACTGCTCTATAGAAGTTACTTCAAGGGATTTAAATAAAATGCATGCAACTGATTACATTTGTTTTGGATGCATGTGCATCTTGCACAGAAGTTAGCAATCAAGTAAATATAAACTAAATGGGTAACACGCTTATAGTAGACAGTATTTTGTAAATCATCTATTGAACTGGCTTGGAAATTCCACCTGAGAGAAAACCATGCAAAATACAGAATTTGTGTAAAATGACTGTATCTCATCTCCATATCAACTATATCAAACTCATCCCTTTGGAGACACAGCACACATGTCAAAATGTAACGAAAAAAACACAGCTTGGATTTCAGAACTTTTTTAGCAATTCTTAGCTTCCAAGTCTAGGAGTCATGAGACTTTTACTAAACCCCTAATAAACTTAAGTTACACTTCATATAAGTACTATCCTTAGATTATCCGATGAGCTGTGGCACCACAGCCCTGTAATTTGCTTAGAGGTCCTCCAGGATGCTGTTTTGCCTTTCCATAGTGGCAAAACCATGGGAGTCTTTCCTGAACAAACCAGTGTTTGAAGAATCCTTTACAGTATTCTGGTTTCTTTAAACAGTGGAAGGCAATAGTTCCAAAACAGACTTTTGTGGTGGGTACATATGTAGTCCCAAAAAACTAATCTAAGCTCTAGTTTTAATAATTTGAAATATTTTACTCCCAGTTGCTCAGAATAACAGTATTCATATCCTTGTGACACACAGTCACCACTACCACATGTGGCTGTCTTTGCTTCTCTTAAGAATTGCTAGCACTGGAAAATGATGAAACATTCAATGCAGGTCAAAGTAAAATAAAAAGTCAATGCAGTACAAAATACAATTGTTTCAATAAACACGTTTTAAATCAAACAAGAATTTCAGACACTTAAAAATACAAAAACGTCACAAATTATTTGTTAACTATTATTTTAAGCATTATCTTTGTATTTTCAGTACAATCAAATACAACATATATTTTTAAGACCTCCAGGACACAAACTGAATCTCTCCTTATCTGGAATAATTGAAGATAGTTGATGCAACAGAGCAGTAGTAGAAAAGGTAAGATAAAGAGAACCAATTACACTACAATCATGTAACAGAAAGTATTAACAAGAACATATGCAAAAAATGCTGTAAGCTGTGTTTTCCTCTTTACCGCAGGTAAGCAGTATCAAATATTTAAGTACCAACTAATGCTCCCACAACCCTAGAAAAGGAATCCTGAAACACAATAAAGTTTATCAGCAAACAGACAAGACCTTGCACACATATAACTTCACATATGTGCTAGTAACAACTCCAGTCAGTCTCATTTAGAAAACAGTGACTTAGACCCAGCACAAATTGTGACATGCTGCAGAGATGGCAACTTTTCAAGGACAAATCAAATTATAATCTTCTTTCTGAAGCTAGTGACTAAACACGGCCATAAAAGACTCAGCAGGAGCAGGACATGCTGCCTCTGGCAGCCTGCTGCTTCTCAGAATTTTCTTATCATTTGCAGTTTGTGCACATACAAGATCGATCCTACAGTCCTTTGGGAAGTTCCACATTTAGTTGGAGTGAGGAGGTAGGACTCATTGCTTCTCACAAAATGCTACAACCTCCCAGCATGTGCCATTCCAAATCCCTTTGCACGTTCTTCGACAATCACACACTTGATTCTTGACCCTGATAAAGGTTAACCTAACTGTGTGCAAAGCTGACTTGAGATAAGCAGCACACTATAATGAAAGAATCCCAACAGCTTTAGGCCATATTAGTATGGCAAATTTCACGCTCTGAGAGAATAAGGACACAGTAGACAATACTGCAAGTCTCATCAAGGTTACAATCCATATACCATCGTGTCACTTGAATTACACTATTAAAGAAGAAAAGCAGCCTATATAGTATCTCTGCAGTGTGCAGTGCAGTCTGTAGATTTTTGATCTGGCTGTGTTGGTTAGGATAACAAAAGAAACACTTTTAGTGCCTTCAACATAAATCCCCATTCTGAGTTACACTAGTAGAACAAAAGCTCTTCTCCCCTTCCCTTCTTTTTTCCCCTCTTGATACAAGCTGATTAGCTAATTTCATTCTTAAAAAAAAATAAAATTGATCTATTTTTCCCAGTACAAGCTATATCTTGTCTAGGAAAATGTCAGCGTAGCTTCACTGGTAAATAACAAGTGTAGATACAATTAAAACCTGGTAGCTATAAAAAATATTATAGCAAAGTGAACATAATTTTTTAAATAATCTTTGTAGAGTTTTACAATCGGCACTACTTACTCCAACATATACTTGTACTTTTCTAAACATTACATCAGCAAATGAAGAGAATGAAAATAGCTTCATAAATCACTTACTGAAACTGTAAAGAGACAGCTGGTATGAAAGATTACATCTGAGGTAATATTACATTAAATATAGAAAGTTTTATTATGAATATGCTAACCACTTGTAGTTGTAAGAACAGATATGTGGTGGTGAAAATGGTGACCAAAAAACTGGGCCAACAAAGCTTTAAAAAAACCCTAACCTGAAAATTTATTGTCAGAATAAGCAACTATATTAAAAAACAATAACCAAACATAAGCCACTACAAAATAAAAGACACTATCCACACAACTCACAAAAAGAAAACAGGTTATCTGACCCTCCAGCTTCTTTGATTCTTCACAGTCTTGTAGACAGGCTGAAGCTCACTCACTCTGAGCAGAACTAAGAAGTGCCAATAACCAATATGAGCAGGATTAAACCCACTCCAGCAGCAAGCAAGGACTGGAATTAAATAATTATTTAAGAAACTAGGTGTCAAAGGTATCAGTCTTTGACTTGAAATTAATCAAAAGCTTTAGATGGGAAAAAACCCTGAACTTACAGAACTTTAGCTTTGACAAGTGGTATGCCAGCTTCAACATAAATTGTATGTCTGAAATTGACTAGAAGAAGGTATAGCTAAAATATGTCTGACTAGTTTGATAGAGACTACTTTTATTAAAGGTTAGCAACTTCAATTGCTTAACCTAATCAAACAGCAAGTATTCACAATGAAACTTTGCTTCTGCAACAAAGTAAGTAATGATTGTTGCATCTCACTTAGGACGAGAATGAGAACTTACCCATTGGCTCCAAATATGCTTACACCAGAGTCCCATACACAGGTTAACACTTGGTCTTAATGACAGCACTTTTTAAATAAAAAAGCGATGCTGCTGAAAAAGCATCACATAACTAAACCTAAAATTTTCTTATGTTGGCATGGAGATACATTGTCAGCTTCACTCTGCCAAGTATTTTAAACAACTACCACCTATTTTGCAGCAATTCAACAGTAAAGACTGTATTACCAAGGAAACTGTGAAGCACTGTAGCATAATCTCACTGCACTCTCAAGAGCAAATGTTAGGCCTAGTTGACGAGATAGAAGTATAAACATTTCCACTACCTATTCCTTTATTACAATGATAAAAGAAAATTATCCTGTTTAATTTCAAATATTTGCCTTAATCTATAGTAATTCAGATACCTATGCTGCGAATGATCCTACTACATAACATACTACAAGAGGAATAAATGGGTCAATACTGTTTGCCAGCACAATCTCAAGCAAGGCTGCTTGGGATCAGTTATAATGAAAAGGAATAATAACAAAGTAAGGTTATCCTCTATTAGCATGTGAAAAGCATCTCCATTTAACAGCTTTCCACAAGCTCTAAACTGAAAGAAGGTGGCTTCAAAACATAAAATAAAGGTGACACATTTGTTTCGACACTCTGTTATGCTTCTGACTGTTTTCTATTTCTATCAATAAGAAGTCACAAGTAGCATCTAAACTGCTTAAGAGACTTGCAGGATGGCTCTTTGGCTCTATGACTCTATTCCTCATTGCCTTCACAATCCAATTCCACTTTCAGCTTATCAGCCTTAATGTTATGCTCTGCATGGTCAGTTCTTAGGTAGTTTTGAAAATCTCAGTACATTAGTTGCAGCAATATGGAATACAAGACATTTAGAAAACAAGCACCTCCAAGAATCATTTTACTGGAAAACTGAAAAAAGTTCAAATTGAATAAACTACTAAACATTTGCACAGTCTAGGAATTTACTGTCTCCAAAACCAAATCAGTTAAATAAGCCACAGACCCTTGGAGTTTCCCCTGAGAATTATTAAAAGTGTACTTGTGGGACTGTCCATGTGTTACATGGAAGTTACTCCTAGAGAACACTACAGCACCAGAACTAGATCACTCCAGTCAACAGCGCTTAAGTGATTACTCTCCACATGTAACACTTTTTATATATACCTACATACACATCTAATTAAGAGTTCCATACACATACGAAATTGATCTGTGACAAGACTTTTTAAACATAATACAATGCTGCTGAAAAATGTCACATAACTAAATATGAAAACAACAAGGAGATATGTTTCCAGCAGGATTTCTAGTGGAGTAACAGATGTTTTTTTTGCTAGGAGCTGTATACAGAAAATTAAACTTTTAACATGTGGTGTCCAAGGAGCTAGGACTAATAGCTAATCTATTTAGAAAAATGCTTATTTAATAAAAATTGAATTTTCCAAGAAGATGCCATTTAGAAATTCTCCAAAATTAACACTGAAATATTAAAAACAAAAAAAAATATTCTTTTTTCTTGACTCAAGAATAAAAGTTGCTATTTATCTGCTTGTAGTTCAGCCCGTTCTATCACTGTTAAGAGGCAAGACACCAATGCATACAAACAGCTGAACTTCCAAAAATTGTTAGATATAAGTAGGTGAATGGTACTGACTAATGCAAGCACACACTGACCTCTTCCTCCCAACCCACCTAAAGCCTCTGGCCTACAAAACACTTAGGACTTCCAGCCTTTAATTAACGAACCAACTCCAATTGACAATAACTTCTTAGCTGAAGGAAGAACAGGAAAAACCTCGCTACCTCCATGAAAAGGATAAAGTTGGGAAACACAACTGTGTTTTGAAACTTGAAAAGACTATTTTGTAAATAACAACCATCTGTCCTTGAACACAGCCTTCTGAGCGCCCACTGATCCTCCAAGGCAAATTACACTTTAGCATCCAGAGCACACATTTTGGACACAGCAAGAGGAAATGATTCTGTGCAACGCGTCTCAGACAAAGTATCACCTATAAACGCGCTACTTTGCCGAAACGCTCTTTTTTTTAGAAGGAACTAAAAGGTGCATGAGTGCCTGACAGCACCTGTCGTGCAGACGGGGCATGGTGAAAGGAAGGCCGGCACCTTCCACCCGAAAGCCACCACAGCACGCCGTGCGAGCTGGAGCCTGTGCCAGGGGGTGGGCGGCAGGCTGCTGGTGCCCGGCGGGCCGGACGGGATACCTGCTGCACCACCACTACCACATGCCATGAGTGCTCCCGCAGGACAGGGCCCCACCACCGCCCAGCGCCGCCCCGGGCCCGCCGAGCGGGGATGCTGCTGCCGCCGCCGCCGCCTTACCTGAGCCAGGACGGTGGGGAGCACACGCGGCCGCAGGCTGTAGCAGGCGGCCAGGCAGCCTCCGCCGAGCAGGAGGGCGGCGCGGCGGGCGCGCAGCGGGGCTGTGGCGGTGGCTCTGGCGGCGGCTCTGGCGGT
>JAWWEE010000001.1:44908363-44972467 GCA_035221455.1 Xenops minutus
GCCGCCAGCGCCGCTCTCCACGCCGCCGACATCTTCCCGGAACACGGCGCGGCCGCCTCGCCGCGCATGCGCATGCGCAGGGGCGGCCCCGCCGCGCTCGGCCCCGCCGCCATGGCGCCGGGAGCGCGCCGCGCCCGCGGGAGCGCGCCGGGCCCGCGCGGCGGGTCGGGACGGAGCCCGCCGAGAGGTAACCGGGAAGGAGCCGGGAGCCAGGAGGGGATCGGCCTCTCCCGCCGCCCAGGCAGCTGGCGGCAGGATGGGAGGATAATAAGCTGCGGCAGGGGAGGTTTAGGTTGGCGATTAGGCATAGGAACGTGCGGCCCGGGGCGGTGGTGGAGCCACCGTGCCTGGGGGTGTCTGAGGAGAGACTGGACGTGGCACTTTGGTGCCGAGGTCTGGTTGGCGCGGTGGGGTGCGGTGGCCATCGGATGGATTCGGTGATCCCAGAGGTGTTTCCCAGCCCAGCTGATGCTGTGGTTCCGTCAGGCAGGCGGAGGGCGCAGCAGTGACCGGCGCCCCCGGGCTGAGGGGAGGCGGTGGGGCCTGCTCCCTGCCCTTCCCTGGGAACAGCCCTTCCCTGGGAACAGCCCTTCCCGGCGGGCTGCGGCTGCCCCGAGCCTTTCCCGGGCAGGGCACAGGACCTGGCGGGCTCCTGGCGGAGAGGGAAGGCGGCCGGGGCAGGGCCAGGCGCCTGTCTGTGCCAGCACCGAAGGCCTCCCTGCCAGCGCGGCCCTCCAGCGCCAGGGGTGCCCCTGGCCACCCCCCTGTGCCTCTCGCTGAGCTCAGCTTCACCTTATCCCCTGATGTAACTCTTTTCCCAGAGCTTTAAACCACTGCTAAGTACACGAAGAGCGGGGCTCAAAACCCTGCGAGAGAGGTGGGTTAGGTGGGCATCCACAAGCAGGGCTGACCTGATGCTGTGTGCTCTGCACTTTGGGTTTTCTAGGTGTTGGAGATGGCACAGAGGTGTTGGATGTGTCGCTCGGTGTATGATCCAGATGAGAAAAAACAAAAGTGTGAACAAGTTTAGAACATCCTTTTCAAGGGCAGAGTAGAGTTTCTCATGAGATGTGGATGACAGAAGATGCTATTCACGGAAACTGTCCTGGCAGAGATGTTCACTGAAAAGCATTATAGAACGATTTGATTGGCAGTAATCACTTGCATCAAAAGACAACTATTCACTGTGTATGCCATAGAGTGATTTTTTTTCTCCACTGCCATAGTTTTAACAAAACTCTCTAGGTCTTGATTAGATTGATTGGTCACACTCAAACATTAGTTAGTTGATCACAATCAGAAATTGGGCCATCCTGGAATGTCATATGATAAGGTCATATGAGATAAAGCAGAGAGGAAGCTACATATCACTTGAATGTTGGCTGTTCAAATATCCATGTTTTCAGAGTAATTCACTTAGTGGCTCCATGTGGATATGGGAAAAGACTAGAGAGAGAAGAGCTGAATGCAATTTCCTGTTACTTCGGTCCTTGGCTGAAGGCCTTCAGAAAGTACTCAATGTGCTTTAGCAAACTGTGTCTTTCACCTCTTTCTGGTATGACAGCCAGTACTGTGTTGTCAGCATAACAAATGCTGTGGTATGGGCTCTGAAACATGGAAGTGCTTTTTTTACTCTATCCACTGACAAAAGGTGATAATTCATCAGTGCCACTAAAGCAATTTTAGTGGCATTGATTTTGGAGTCCTGAATTCAGTTTCATAGGTAATAATTTCAGTCATTTAACGAATGGCATCTCAGAATTTATCCAGTCTTCCATTAGCATGTGTTGTTCACTGAGTGTCATTCTGTGAAGTGTTTGAGACATCTTTGGGAATCACAGGACCTGAGTCGTGCATACAAGGACATAAACCCTTCAAAAACACCTTCTTTGGGGAACACAAATGACTTCTCATTGCAAGTATCACCCAGGAGTGCAAAATGCAGGGCACGAATGGTTTCTATCTCTACATAATAATGTGTATTGCCAAATCTTTTTCCTGTTTCCAGAGACCTAGAAACTAACTTACATGGGAAAAGCTTTTTTAATCCACAGATACTGCAAAACATAGGAGCAGAATCCCTCTATAGTTATACACAAACAGACGCTAAAAAATCCCACTTCTGCTGCAGAGATGTAAAACTTGCAGCAAATTACTATCCCCTATTTCTAATTCCCTCTAGACAGACAAAATATTTTCCATCCCAATCTTATACTTTGACATAGAATATTTGTACAAAAATATTAAAAGTACTTCACTTTCTGTGTCAACCGGTAACAAGAACTTGATGAGTTCTGGCAATATCTTAGAAACATTGTAAAGGATGGCAGAGTGATTTGATTTCTGAATGCCTGATCCGGTGATGTTGAGGACATGACCACAAAACAGGTAAGCAGGTTTAGTTCATTACTCTGCCAGGCATTTTCAGTGTTTCTTTAAGGAAGAACAAAAAAGTAGGTCATCTGTCTTTCCTCAGATGACATTCCTGACCTGAACAGATACAACTGCAGTGTGAATGGAGAGTTATCCTCATATGGCTGCAAGCACGCAATGCTGATGAGGAAGTTAAGTGTCCTTAGCCACCCTTTCTCTCCTTGCAGTAAGTTCACTCCATGAGTGCACTGTCCAGGAGTACAAAGCTATTGCTACACTAATTTTGCTGACAGTTGTGTTGCTGTAACCAGGCTGGTACAGTTGTGAGTGCTAAAACATACACTTAAATAGCTAGAAAACTCTTGGAAGGAAGACAAAGTCCTGTTTTGCCCCATGCAGTATCACTGCAGGGTAGTTTCTGACAGAAAGCAAAACTCACTGTGATCTGTAGAAATGACACTGACACTCTGGTAAACATAACATGAATTTCATCAGGCAAATTGAACTATGTAGTGACAAATGTCATCAGCTACTATGCCTGGCAGCACTTAAATGGTAGCTCCCTTTCCCATCCTGCTCAGTTTGCTATTTCTTGGCTCTTGTAAGCAGAAGTCATTACATTTAGCAAGCTGACATACCTGCTTTTTTAAAAAGTACTTGCTACATGTTGACTTCAGACTTTGTACTAGAGCTGTTTGCATTGATGAAAAATTGAAAAAGCAAATGAAAAGACTAGTATTTTCTGGAATGTTTAAAATGTAATTTTTCTTTAACAATGTTCCACTGAATAGTTATGTAACAATACTTAAATGCAGTCTTTTCTTGTTAGACATAATGAATAAATGTGAAGTTACAACAAAAGACAAAAACATACTACCCTGACACAAAACCCTTGTGAGTCCTATGATTCTTAGGAAATCGTGTTTAGCACAAACTTAATTTCTTTTAAGTTTCATTACAAAGTCAAAAGTGAAAAATTAAAAATGCCAAGTGAACATACGTCTCATGCCTGAAGGTCGACTTCCACATTTTAGTGTCTTTTAAGAGGGTTAGGCCAAGTTCCAGCAGGGATTCGCTGTCTGCTATTACTCCAATCCCCTCAAGAGCATTAGGCTTAGTGCCAGCATTCATTTACTCTTGTAACAGCTTAAATTAACTTCTGTTACATTCTATCTAAACCCTTTCTTACAAAGTAAGAGTTGAGAGCTGGATTCAGTCACCTGGTCTCAGGGCCACCCATCATGCTCATCTGTTTTTCAGGACTTCAAATACTGCATAAACTGGGTTGGGGAAGGCAATGATGAGTCATTTGCAAATTGAGGGAGGGGCTGGCAAGCCATCTTTTGTATACATGCCCCCATTTCATGAGAAATAGCATGGGTGTGGTCTGACTTATTTACCATAAGTACATATAACAGTAAGCTCCAGCCAAATGTAAGATTTTAGTAGGCTAGACACTGTGCTAACGATATTTTGATACTTTCCTGGAGAAGCTGAACAGACAAGCTAATCAAAAGACAGGAAATATCACTGCTTGGTTTTGCAGGTCAAGAACTGGACTGTAGATTATATTTTGCCCAAAGTCAGAGAGAAGACTGAGACAAAAGGTCTCACAAAGCCAGGCCTTCTTTAGCCCCTTCAAAATTACATTGGTTCTCTTATGAATACCATTTATATTTCACTTTAACAGACATGAGAGTCTGACTATGGTTACAAGGCAAACACTCTGAAGCAGGTAAGGATATAAGCACAAGGAAGACAGTGATAGACTAGTAATAACACAAAATAATCTAAGCATACTTAGTACAGGGTAATTGGATAGAATTGGACAGTCGTTAAAGTTGGCCAGCTGATACCTTGATCTCTGTCTAGAGTCTCAAAGGTCCTGTACCAAGGTCTTCATGATGAAGGCTAGGAGTTGACTTCAGGGATTTCCAAAGCTGTTTTGTATGCTAGAAAGACTATTATTCATAGAATAGTTAGAATCTTCAAAGGTCATCTACTTCACCCCCTCCCTCCAATAAGCAGCTCGAACACACTCAGCTAGGTCAGGTTGCTCAGAGCCCTGTTCAACTTTACATTGTGTATTTCTGTAATTACCCATCCCTCCTCCACAAGAAAGAAAAAACCCAAACAAACAAGAAAAAGAGAAAAGATTAATTTCAAGGAACCTGAAATACCTTCCTCTGATGAAAAAAGCTTGAAGAAGGCAATGTGCTGTTAGTTTACAGAAAGTCCAGTTGTTTTGTATGCTTTGGAGCTGGTGCAAATGGAACTAATTATCAAACACTCAACATTCATCCACTACTAAAACTGAAAATAAATGTGAACGTTTTATGGCTAGATAACACCATTCAGTCATAAATAAGAGTTCACAGCAATCTTTGCATTTTGGAGTACACTATAAATATGGGTTATCTTCAAATATTTTCAACTCGCTAGAGTTACTTGAAAGCTTATCATGATAGAGTCCATTTAAAAGGAAAAGAATTAAAATTTATCTAAAATATGTGTCCCCAAATACCTCTCATAGCTTTCATTTATATTGACCTTTCTAACACACTGTCTTCCCACACTCTTTGTGGCATATGTAAAAAAAAGTTCCCTCAAATTTCAGAATTACTTTTTTTAAAGGCAAGTTGAAAAATCAGAGGAAAAAGTTGAAAACAAAATTCTTACCTTTAAAATAATAAATTCGAGAATGGAAAATGCCAGTAATATAATTGAAAATATTTTAAAATACAGTTTCCAAGTTGTCAGTGACCTTTTTGTGACAAATACTTGATTCATAAAAGAAATGTTCTGCAGACTATTGAAACGCTGCTTTAATGTGAATAAAAAATGCAGGTCAAAACCGATACTCTCTTGTGAAAAAAATATTCTTTTTTTTTAGTTTGAAAAATATATTTGCTATGACTTTCCAAATAAGGCTGTAGGTCTCAATTCTGTGACGTGACATATATTATGCCTAATTTTAAGCATTTTGAAAAATTCTGTGGTCTGAAGCAAGACTACTTTGACTGCATAAAATTAGCTATATACATAAATCTTGAAGACTGGAAACTTTCTTGCTATTAGATGAGAACTGTTGTTCAACTGCTGTTTTATCTTTTAATGATAAGATATCATGGCATTTTTGCAAAAATAGGTCCCCTGAAAACCGTTTAAGTAATGGAATTACATTACATGTTTTAGCGGTTGTATTTTCCTCATGTTTCCAGTTGAATATGTTATACTTCATTTTTATTCCCTTCCAAATATTCTTCTATAGTGTTGCTAGCACTGATTAAAAGATAGACCTATATCTAAGTGAAATCCTATAATTTTAACTTTTTACCTTTTTTTTATACAGGTACCTATATGTACCATATTTATGTATGTATTTTGTCTATAATATATTAATTGTGGGTTTTCTGAAATCTTATTACTAGTGCTTCCCATGTGAATATAAAATTTTATTGTGGGGACCTTGGTGTATTTCAGGGAGCGTTTCTTCTCTTTTCTTTCATTATCTGAAATCAGTGTGAGCATTGCAATCAATTTTAATTATACTAGTATTTCACTCTGAGTTTTATAGGAAGAGCTGGCAGCAACAACTATAGTTAAGGTTGCCTAAGACTTTCCACTATATAGGTTCTGTACTTAAAAAGAGAGAGGAATAGAAATTGTACATAAGGGTACAATAAAACATGTCAAGATTAGCAAAGTTAATTTTATCTGTGTTACTTGAAAAACCAGAAGGATTTATTAGGGACTCTGACTTTATATTTTTAAATGCAATGTGTCTGAGACTGATATAATTTTAAATAATTATTGTTATGGAGTTCAGAAAATACTATAAAGATGGCAAAGACATTACTTCACAGTATTACTAAAGAAACAATTATAGAATTATCAGTATTTTAACCTGTAAAATATTTTTAAAATATATGTTTTCTGGAAATGTTGAAGACATATCATATACCTTCTTTCTTGTTTCTTTTCACAGACCGCTGTCTAAAGCTACTATTAATGACATGTTGCAGTACAACTGTGATTTATTAATGCAAGTTACTTTAATTATAACATCTTTAATACTGTTGAAGACGGTGAAGTATATATAATTATTTCGGTGGAAAAGAAAAGAATTATAAAACTCTAAATTACTGTTTTCTGTAATGTATTCCATTATTTCAAGTCGTGTTTTCTTTTTTTGCCCAGAATACTGTTTATGAGCTTTGATTGCACCTATTTTTGTGTAAGCAGGGGAAGGTATGATTATTTTCCAAATATATGTTTAGTTGTTTAGTAACTAAACTTAGTATAGAGCCTGATCTAAGCTAATAGCACAAGTGTGTGGTAGACACATACCTCCACAATAAAAGATTCTGTGATCCTTTCATGAAAAGTTTGAAAGTCCCAGTACAAAGTTCATTGTAGTCAGCACAATCTCTTTCCATAGGTGTATCCATTTGGCCCTTGCAGAGCTGAAAAAGAGCTTTACTATTTGTATAAATGTTGTGGGCAGTCTTGGTGTATTTACTAGTGAGGGATTCCTCAATCTGTAGCTACATCAAGAGAAACTGTTGGATCCACTCACAAAGCCACAGTAATAGTGGCACTAATAAAATCTCTGACGGAACTGTGGACAAAGCTGCTCTTTGGGGAACAGTTCCCACTTAACACCATTCAGGCAGGAGCTGTTGCCTGAGTACACTCAGGGAGGACCTCCTGTCCATTTTCTAGGGAAGGGAAGGGTCTTGAGAGAACTTGAGGGAGTAGGTATTCTGCAATATCTGAATTGCACATGTCTGAGGAGGCATAAGCTATACTAAGAGCAAAAAGTCGAGATACACAGACTGTCTCATGCTCACAAGGCTTAGGGAGTCTCCCGTTCACATGGCATTTACAGTGTTTATGCGTCTCAGGTTCCTGCAGCTTAGGTGTACACTCTCTGTATCTGGTTTGTAATTGAGAGATTTAGTTGGAGCAGCCCAGAGCACAGCTAGAACACCTGTATGGTGCTGATTCTGGTCCTCCAGCTCTCTTTTATGTATTACAAAAAATGCTACAGTATTGGTCAGGATCCAGTGTAATGTAATTTCTGAGGAAAGAGAGTGGTAAGACTAAATCATGTGTGACAGAGGTTTGTGCTGAATGGCAGGGGTATGTAAGATTCATCCCACTAAAAAGTGTACATATAGGTGTCTGCACCTGAATTTATCACCTTATGCTCTTGTTAATGGGGGGAAGTGTGCACCTCTGTATCATGATTTGTCTCATTCTGAGCCAGGTGTTTAAAATGGCTCAGTTGAATCTCAACCAAAGAAATACCCGTATCAGTCTTTCTGGCTTAAAGGAGAACTGAGATAATTTTTGTTCAGCTGTAAATATCTCTACTGTAAACTGCTTCTCTTTACTGTTTATGGTTGCTGCAGAAATTCTTGAAAAGGAACACTTGCAGATCTGGATGTCAAACTTGCTGGGCACATATGCTCTCAGAGTTGGCAACAAAGGAGATAGGCAGACACAGTTTGATTATGGGGTGCCACCCTGATGACAGATGAAAGCAAGGATGTGTTACTTCAGGGGGCAGCTGAGGGAAGAATGTCTTATTGCTGTTGCATGGGAGAAGTTGTGATACCCTCCCTCCCTTCCTGCGTATGAACTTGTTACTAGGCTTATGAACATCTGTATTTGGGAGTACTGGAATTTACATCTTTTTTGTGTCTTGACTTGGATGAAAATGCTTATATCCTTTGTCAGTTCAGACATTACTCCTATCATCTACTGCAGAGAGAGCTCAGAGAGAACTCACAAAGGTAAATGATCCAGTGTTCCAGAGGATACCTGCCTACTTGCCTGTGGTAGTCAAAGGCACTTAGGAGTTGCCATGCCAGGTTGCCACTAAGATTAACTGGGTGGGGCTCAGTGAGAAGGGAGCGGGGAACTGATGACAGCAAGCTATTTATTGTTCTCCACAGCAGCAAGATAAACTGCCATTTTGACTCAGAGCACCTGAGGTCAGTCAGGAGCCTCCCACTCCATAAGCCTTGAGAAGCTCCATGAAGCTGGCACCAGTGAAGGACTAAGGACCAGCAGAGTCTGTAGGTAATGTGCTGGAATCCAGGGACGATCCACGGTGTGATCTTATCCCAAAATCTACCCATGACAGCGGTCTGTTACACCTGATAATATGTCAACACTCCAAACAGCCCACTGCTCTTCCCAGATCTGGATGGATGAAATGGAAGGCAAGCTTGAAGAATAAGTATTGCATTATTATACTGAATAAATTGTAGCCTAGCAGTTGTTGTTACAGATTAAGTAGGACCTAAATGACTTAACACCTATGGGATCTCTACCTATTGTTTTCTTCTTCTATTAGTCTACTCTCCTCCTTAATCTATTTTTATATAATCTCTATTTTATTATAAGTAATACAGTGTGTATTCAGCAACTAGGTTTACTTGCTGATCACCAGAAACTCAACTACCACTGGTAGTTTAGAAGGTAATGGAATTCCAGCAGGGAGAGCAACAGCAGACTCTGTTGCTCTGAAAGGGTAGGGTACCTCATCAAGTACTATGTAGTACAGCATCTGTGGAGGGTCACTAGAGGTTGATTACCTTCTTTTTTGTATCATGGAATGCCTTAGTCTAAAATGACTTGTCTAAGATGTTAAGGCAGTGACAGAGCTGGAAATAATCCCTGAAGGCAAATGCTGTATGTAATGTATTTTCTGCAATTATTCCTTTTTTTGGGGGGATGGTTTCCATTAGATTATTGCAAATTAAAAGAATAAAATAAAATTTCTGCATTAATGAACTTTTGGCATCCATGTTTGATTTTAAATCCAAGCAGGTGTCTGTTTTATGTCACTACTCATCCACTTTCTTAAATCCACCTTACAAGTAATTTTTAAATTTTCCTGGGTACAACTCCACTGATTTCAATTTGTTGTAACTTATATTCTGAAGTCATGGGGCAGACTGTGGTCCCATAAGAGCAAGTAACAAGAAGATGTAAGAAAGCAATGGCTTAAGCATGGTGGGAACCACTACCATTAACTTTATGGCTTGTTTAGTTCACCTCATTCTAATTCCTTTGTATATAAGTTAAAAGTCCTTTATACTCCCTAAGACTCTGAGGCAATCTAATATCTAAGATTTTAATCTGCTTGAAGTCACTTGCAAAACTATTCTAGACACCAGTCCAGAACTTATCTTTTGTACTACAGCCTAAAACTTTACCCACCACGTTCATAATTTTCATCCTCCAGTCTTAGAAACAGCTGAGCCTGAACAAATAATGAATGTTCTACAGAAATGGGTTTAGACATTAAAATCATTTGTCCTGTCTTCTCCTGTGCATCCTGGAGTTACAATATTGATACTGTACAAAACACAATCCTATTGTCATAAAGTTAATAATATTGTCTGTTAGGCTTGTGAATACAAAGCGAGGGTTTATACTGTCTTCTAGCAAATCAGAGGAATGCTGAGATGTTTACTCACAAAATGTATCTTGCCTGGTTTCTCCATACTTCTCCATACTACACTGGGAGTTATGAAAGTAGAAATTATTGCTGTGTTTTTACACAAAAAGGGAAATTCTGCAAGAGAAAATTTAATGCAATTTGGGCCATTTGGTAGTCTTCAGAATCTGCCATATTTTCCTTGCCACCCAAATTATTTTAAATTATGAGTAGTTTTGCAAAGCTGTTAGTATTATTTTCTCAGCTCACCCAAAGTTTTTGCAAAACTTATTATCTATGATGAATCACAACATCTTTTATTCATATAGCTATAAGTACATTAAAGCTGTCAGGTATAATTTGCCACTTTTTCTCCTTTAGATTCAGCATGCTTTTTGAAAAGAAGCTAATTTAATTACTAGGGAATCTAAGTTTTATAATCAAATTTAATATATTTGCCCAACTTGAATTTCAAATGGGATAACATTAAAAATGTGCCTGAAGAGGAAAGAGCAGAATTGCCAGTGGGCATTAAATTAGCAGCCTGAAAAATATCTAATAATGTTGTGATCAAGACTGTTATGATGACGAGAGAAGGAAGAAGAGGAATTCTATTTGTCTTTATCTGTAGCTTTTACATGTTGCGCAAACTGAAATGAAAGTTAGAACCTCAGCCCAAAGCTTCAATTCAGGGGAAAGAGTGTTCTCTTTTTAGATTTTTTTGATGACTTACAGTGTTCCTATATAACATAGCACTGCAACTCTGCCTACAAATCTCTGAATCACTGCTAGAGAAGTAGGTGCTGTTGTTTGTGTGCATATATGAGCACTTGCCACTGTACACTGCGTACCAGACGTAATCCTGTAAATTCTGCATCCACCAAATTTCTGCTGAATTCTGGATAAGGTTTCTGCTTGGAAGGCTTCTGGATCAAGGTTTCATGTCAGAAAGTGCTCAATAAAAGGCCTGTTCAAAAACAAACAAAAGCCCAACAAAAGCAAATCTTTTCCTATTGCTCATATTATTATTCTCCTCTGAGTTTTGGTCCCCTAACCCTCTTAACTAACTTTGTGGCACAGATTGTATTTTATTTACAGATATAGGTTAAAACAGCCTGTTATTTTGTGATCACATTAGTTTCATTTGTACTATGGAGATTTTTAATTCTCAAAGGTGCTGCCAGCTTTTGTGTACACCATTTAAGCTTAGGTAGAGTTTTTGTTTTTCCTGAGCACTTCTACAGACTTTCAGATATTTAAAATATGAAGTTGTGGCTGTCTTTGATTCATCATCTGTTAAAGAATGTTGGCTGTACTAAAACTGGTAAAGGGGTTAAACAAGAATAGAAAAGAAATATTCCAGAAATCAAAATATCATAGAGTATTCCTTTCCTGAAGGTACGTTGCCACTTAGTAAACACTGAGAATAATGGCCACACAAATACAAACAAAGAAAATTTAAAACAATCTCTGAAACTTTGTTTAGTATTAAAAAACTTAATTGATGGAAGAACTTGAGGTTTGAGCATTTTTGCTGAGAACTTTGCACAAAGGGGATTGTCTCTGTATGGATGTGGTACGTCATTGACAGGACACAGTAAGTCAACTGTTAATCTGGCTCTGCTGTAGCTGTAACCCTCCACAGCTGAGAATGTTCACATCAGGAGGGGGAGGAGGAGGAGGAGGAGGATATATTAACTCCTTGCATTTCAAATGATGTGTGTGCTACAATGCAGAGTCCTTGGTGCTGAAGGTAGTTTTGGCAAAGAGGTTGTGGCACAGGGGCCATAGCTGATACAAATATGCAGGGTCTCATTCTAAAATTCTGTATTCTTTCAGTCTCTGTTCTACATATATAGATCTTTGAAGAATCTCATAGTTTGAGGATGACAAATTTGATAATGAAGAGAATTAGATTGTTACACAAGAAGAACTAAATGAACTTTTAGTACACGGGTAGGAACAAGACGAAATGTAATACCGAGTGCAAGGGCACTGGGTATTATTATTAAGAGCAAAATGCTAGAATTCTTCACTAAACGCTCAGTGATTCAGAGCTTGAGGACTCCATACATGAATAAGTATTTCTTGCTTCACTCATCAAACAGCCACACCAAAGCATGACTAAGATGAAAGGCAAGGCTGTGGTGGAATGTGGAGCTGATGAGATAGCTCCATACTGGGAGCAGAACTGGAGAGATCAAAGATGATTGAACTGAGTTGATTGCACCTTCCTGAAAAGGTAAAGATGCAGGGAAGTGTAAGAACCTTTCAATAATTATAAGCAATCAGAGGGGAAAAAACAAACTCCAGAAAACAAGACATAAAAACAACTCGCATGACATTGCAATCTCATAGCTTATGTTGTCAGCAAAATGAGATTGGATGAATTTCTGCAGACTCAACAGTAATTGCCATGCGGCAGCAGTTAGTACTATTGAAATGCTGGAACTGAAGGGAACCGGCTAGGCTGTAGTGACTGGGAATAGATGTCCTCCGAAGAGCATGAGACAGCATTCTGCAATGTGAGAGAAATCCTTGCCTGTCAGTCTAAACTGGTGATTTCTTTGGTGGACTGGAACAAGTATCTCTCATGAGATAGGAACTTTTTGTCTGGTTCTCAGTGAAGTTGAAACAGTATTTTTTTGTAAAGGCAGCCTAATGGAAATTCCTTTTTAGCAGTTACATGTGTTCTAAATATCAGCATTAGGACTTTCTGGGGTGCCTGCATTTGTGAATATATTCACGAAGGAGTTCAATGTCAGCAACAGTTCCTCTCCAGCTTGGTGTGAATTAATGTTTTGTAATGATCTGGACATAACTGACCTTGAATTGAGCAGTTTATAGTCCCTGTTGAATTAAAACAGGTTAAGCTCATGCGGTTCTTTACAATTGAGCAGTTGCAACTGGAGCCACTTGTGTGAATCTTGCCTCAGGAGGTTTGAGGTTGCTGCCTAATATTTTTGGCTGGTGGACTGAAGTAGGATTTGCATTTGCAGCCTGACAAGGGTGGCTGAAGTCCTGAGGGTCAAAGCAGCCACACTCAGCCCTGAGTCCCTGAAAACACAATAGCTGCAAGCTGTATGCCCGTGCTGCTCAGCTAAAGTGAAGGGGAGCAGTCAGACTGCCTTGTGTTTAACAGGAAAAGAAGTAACTACTTTGATCTCGGTGCTTAAATGCTGTTCAAAAGATGCAAAAAAATACCATTTTACCTTCTACTCAGGAATAGTTTAAGAACTACACTTGACAGGAATTGCTAGGAAGGCCAGTTACAAGAAGAATTTAGTATTGAACTTTGAAATGTTGTCTCATGGTATATATTGCATGCTATCTTGTTGCCTGCACCACCTTTTTGTCTCAGTTTGCTTAAGAAGAATCATGTAAATAAAAAGGTACCATGAATAAAAAAGTACCATGCTTATTAGTCTTCTTGGCAGCTCATATCTGTTCTCTATAACCTGGCTGGATTACCCATGTGACTACCCAAATACTCTAAAACAAAGATCATAGCTGTATATCCTATGAAATAGGAAACCATTAGCGATTTCTGTGTATCCTGTGAAATAGGAAACCTGTAGTGATTTAAACTGAGTTGACATAGTTTTCAGAAGGGCTAAGGAGGTATGAAATGATGTAAAGCGAGTATTTTAAATTTTCATGTGAAAAAATACCACAGATTAATGGAAGTGTAATCTCACTACATAAAGACCAGGCCATGAATTTAAAACAGTCAGGAGCTTAAAATCAGGCACTGAAATCCTTATCGTTACTTAGGCCATAAGTAAATAAATAGTTAAAGACATTGAAGAGTTACATCAAGCCCATGCAAGGCTATAGATTTGGCGAAGAGTGGCTGGGAAGCTGCCTGGTGGAAAAGGACCTGGGGATGCTGGTTGACAGCAGCTGAGCCAGCTGTGAGCCCAGGTGGCCAAGAATGCCAGTGGCATCCTGGTCTGTATCAGCAACAGTGTGGCCAGCAGGACTAGAGCAGTGATTGTCCCCCTGTACTGGACACTGGTGAGGTCGCACCTCAAATCCTGTGTTCAGTTTTGGGCCCCTCACTACCAGAAAGACATTGAGGTGCTGGAGCCTGTCCAGAGAAGGGCAATGGAGCTGGGGAAGGGTCTGGAGCACAAGTCTGATGAAGAATGGCTAAGACAGCTGGGGGTGTTTATCCTTTAGAAGAGGAGGCTCAGGGGGGACCTTATCACTTTCTGCAACTACCTGAAAGGAGGTTGTAGCCAGGTGGCTATTGGCCTGTTCTCCCAGGCAACAAGTGACAGGATGAGAGTAAATGGCCTTAAGTTGCACCAGGGGAGGTGTAGATTGGTTATTCGGAAAAAATTCTTCATGGGTTGTCAGGCATTGGAACAAGCTGTCCAGGGAAGTGGTGGAGTCGCCACCTCTGAAAGTATTTAAAAGTTGTGTGGGTGTAGCACTTAGGCACATGGTTTAGTGGTGGTGGACATGGCAGTACTGGGTTAATGGTTGGACTCTATGATCTTTGCAGTCTTTTCCAACCTAAACAATTCTAGGATTCTATGAAGAGATCTTAATGGACCTAATTTTCTCCATGTACTTTCTGCAGTTCACTTACTGAGCACTCATAGGAGACGCCTTCAGAGGTTTTGAAGGTAATTGCGCAAAAAAGACACCAAGGACAGATCTGAGACTCTTAGCCTTTCAGTCTTTATTTAGTCTCTATTTTTTGAATATTTGCCCTTACAGAATGCATAATTTAAAATAGTTTCAGTAATGGAAGTTGTTTGATTCTCTGGTCTTGAAGAGAGACTCCACTTTTAAAACATCCTTATAAATGACCGACTCTTTTCAAAGCACATTACCAGTATGGTTATTTTTCAAGTGTGGTATTTGTATGTCTTATAGATTTAGTTTTGCCTTTCATAAATGCTAAGAAATAAGCTTCCTTCTCACTGTTAATAGCCAATGCTAGTGCCTTAATTTTTAGTGGCTTTGAAATAAAATTTCATAGTGAATTCGAAAGGTTTCATAGACTTTGCATTATATAGGCTTTACTTAAACCCAAGGAAAATTGCACAGTTTGCTCTTGTTGTCTGAATACTGTACAAAGGTGTTTAAAATGACTAGACAAAAAATTATGAAATCAGCATATGACTTAAATTATAAATAAAAAATGGCAACTACTGGACCAAAATCTGCATGCAGGAAAAATTTAGTGACAGTCAAATCTACAGAGAAGATTATTCAAGAACATTTACTAAGCCCTCTGTCCTCACACTTTTACAGTCAAGAGTGGAGCATTTTGAGCAGCTGGACTGCAAACAGTCTTTCAAAAAATTCACTGTGTGACCGTGTAAGTGTTTAAGCAATCCTAGATCTTTTACTCATCTTCCTGTGCTTGGTGTACCTGGGTTTTGCTTTCATCTGTCCTTGTATAGTGCCTTCTGCAGTTTTCTAATTATGTAAGCTGTGACCAAGAATAGCCCACAAATTCTGAGTGTTTGCAATGATGAACTATAAGGGGATTTTTTTACGTGAGAGAATAAAAGATTCAAAATATTCTCAGAGCTCCAGCAACAGAGTGGTGCTGTGACAGCTTACCTAAGCAGGGAGTTTGATCCATTTTTTTTTGAGTAATGGGGTTTGCAGTGTCATCACCATTACTCCACTGGCAGACACAACCAGAGAACATCTCTTCAGAGAAGGGAGCAAACTTGAAAGCTCTATATCAGAGCTCTCCTTAGCAGAGCTCCCCCAGCAAAGCATCAGAACCAAGTTCCCAGATACAGAGCTGGAACACTCAGATGATTGAAAGAATACAAGGTATGAATTCCACAAAGTTCAAGCAAATTCCTTCTGCTTGTTCATATCAAGATTTATACAAATAGCATAACACAAGACTTGGCAAGATAATTTTCCTTCAGTTTTGCCATGTGTTTCTTCACAAGCCTGTCCCCCATTAAAAAAAGCAGGATACCTAATACTAGATGTCTGCCTGATGTCTCAACATTTGCATGCATACTTCTGTTGGCTGCAGTGCTACTGCAGTAAGGGCAAGGTAGTCACAGCCAATTTGTCTGTATCTGCAGAAGTGAGTTCTCGGTGCTTGGTTTTGCTATAAAGTCAGTCCCTGAGAATCTCTCACAGTAATTGTAATTCTCCTCCTCAAACCTAGAGCAATATTTAAAGCGGAGGAAGCACAGGAACCTCCTGAACAGTTTTTTTCCCCATCTCCTGTCAGTGATTTCACTGCAATGCCTAGAAAAAGCAAAGTAGTTCAGACAGCATCTATTTCTGGCATGAAATCCTAGTTGTGGATTCCCAGGGCTGATGTGTTTTTCAGACCCTCTGATGAATTTCTAAGCTCTCTTGGAATAACAGCTTCTGGGAGGGGACTGGAATTCCTATGGTGGATTTCAGGTTCGCAGACTTTGATGAAATCTAAACAACAGGGTGGGAAAGCTGTTTTTTGTCAAGAGCAGCTATGAAGGCAGAGAAGCAAATTCTTGTCAGTAAAGAGCTTTTCATCTCCTTGTCCCATTTTTCTGAGAAATGAAGGGTAGGATGTGGAAACCCAGTATGGATTTTGAGGGGTGGGAGCAGAGGAATGGGGATTCTTTTCTGTTCTGCTCCTCTGCAGGGAAGAGATATCCCAGGTAGGGATAAAAATACAGCTGGGTACTCAGAAGTGTGTTGGTGATCCTCATAAAAGCAATGCCTTGAGAGCCAGAGAGAGGAAGGGAGAGTCACATTGTGGGCTGCGTAGTAGCTTGGAACCACTATTGTTAGTTTCTTTTTCTTGAAAGCCTGCTTTTCACTTACTTTAAACCTAGAAGAGACCGCTGTTGCTGTTTATTAACTCCCTGTATAACAGCAAACGTGGACTGCAGCTGTTCCTGGCAAAGATCTGGAGGAGGAAAACTCCTTATCTGAAACACTTTAGTAGTTGCTGCATCACAGGCATTTCCAATTCTTCACCAGCACATGGGACAATGTATAAAATACTTCTGGTGACTCACAACAGCATGTGAAAAGATTACACTGATGGCAATTTGTACAGTGTAGTCTCTTCTCTCCACCTTCACCTTTTGCCCAGTTTCTTTGTAAACTTATTCAGATTGGGCAAACAGAAATAGCATAAACAAAAGATGGCAGTCCTCTATGGGGAATGGCTTAGTAATCTTACAGTCCCTCAGCTCCCCACAACTTTTGGCTTCTCCAGTGCAGTCCCTTTCCTCCCTGTGCAAGGCGAAGGGTCTCCAGTCTTTCTGTAAAAGCAGCAAGTTCAGAAGAAACAAGCAAGATTCTAGTCAGAGATGCTTTTGTCTTGCCCGGCCAAAAGGAAAACATTAGTACATACCCAGGGTAATTAGTTTAAACAAATGGTTATATTATTTGCTGTCCCTTCACATCACTGAATCAGAGTGCAGTTACATACTGTTGAGTTACTGGTGAAATAGCAACAGAATGATTAAGAAAATCATCAGGCAAAACCACGCAAAATATGTTAGTTATCAACAAAGTAATTGGATAGCATTTAAGTGAATAAAACAGACATAGGCATGCAGAGGATTATAATAGCTGTAGCAGCGAGTGGAGGTTTCCAAGTGACTACATTCCAAGTGACCCAACTATATTCACTACTGGCAAACAAGGACTATTTTATCATCACTATTCTGCCTCAAGGAACCACAACGAGAGGGGACAGTCACCCAAGAGGTATCAATGTTTCCCAAAGAATAGGAAATAATAAATGAGAGAGGAGAAAAACTTTGGAAGGGAAGAAAACCTCAAATTCTGGATTCTGTTAGGTGGCTAAAAACTGTATTTCATGAGAAGGATAACTTTTGAGCCTGTTGAGGTTAGATAATTACAACAACAGTTCAGAGTGAAAATGCAATATATAAAACTAGAAAATATTAGAAATGGGGAGGGAGAAAAAGTATAAAATTTATTTGCAAAATGGTAAAAGTGATAATGTGATGAAGTCAAGCTGAAAACTGCAGGAAGAAAGTCAGTCAGTGACAGTTTTTAGAAGGAATGCAAATTTTCTAAAACATTTGTACAGCAAGAATTCCCAGTGATGGTGTAAGATCTTTTGTTAGATGGAGATAGTACATTTAAAATACTGTATGAAAGGATTTGGATCTGGGAAGGAAGAAGATGACAATGGGGATATTGAAATATTTTCTAATTCATGAGCAGAAAAGGAGAATTCTTAGTAAACACGGGCTAGACAACTTAAAGAACTGATCTTCTTATGGTGTGTCAGAATATCCCAAATGAGCATAGATGTCCTCCCTTCCCCAAGCACAGCCTTCAGCATCACTTCCACCCCACTCATCCGTGGGCTTACTGCAGAGCTGCCTCCAGGTCTCTGCGTGGCAAGGCTATGCCCAGGGCTCCCTTGTCCTCACAGACGTCTCTCTCCCTCAGCAGCAGCAGCGGGCATAGGATGCCTGTCCAGCAACTGGGATGCCCAGCCCTGTGCTCCCCCTTGGCTCCCCATCCGTTGCTCAGCCCATCCCAGCTACGGGAACATGGTTAGGCACCATGACCGGCTGAAGGGACCGCGAAAGACGTGTTGTGCCTCTGACTGCCCCATCACGGCCTTGCTCGTCATCTCTTCGTGCTGCTGGTCGGGCCCGTGGCGCTGGGTCCCCCTCCCCGCAGCTGGCCGAGCGGCGGTGGCGGCGGCGCCCCGGACAGGCGCTCTCTGCGGAGCGCTCCTCCTGCGGCGCTCCCAGCCAGGCTGCCCGGGGCCGGCAGCACGACAGACCGGCACCCAGGGCACGGCCCCGGCCCCCTGCCCGCTCTGCCTGCGCTGTCCCGCGGCGGGGCCGGGCTCCGGGCGGCCCGGGGGCTCCGGCGGGGCACGGGGAGCGCGGCCGGGGGCACGGCGGGGCCGCCCCGCTGCCTTCGCCCGCTAGAGGGCAAGAGAGCCCCGCACAAGCGCGGCGGGGCGGCTGCCCGTGCCCCGCAGCCCCCGGCCCGCCGCGCCCGGCCCCGCTCCTGCCCCCGCGGGCAGCCCCGGGGTGCCCGCTGCAGCCCCGGCTCAGGACGAGCCGGGACTGAATTTTCTGGATGGCCACGGTGCCGCAGGGGGAGAGCTAATCACTTCCGTCGGGAAAGCTGTCAAGGCCTTTGGCCATTCCAGAAAGCGGGCACGAACCATCACGGGGCTGGCACGGACCTTCTCCATCGGGCTACTGCTGTGCCTGCCGCAGTGGGGGCACACACGCATCTCCTGCAGAGCTGGGCAGGTGCCGAGAGCATCTTCTCCCTGCCCCGGAAAGGTGACGATGAGCTGGTTGCCGGCTGCAGCTCCAGTCTAGCACTGGTAAGTAGCCCCCAGCTGTGGTCAAGCCTTGGTTGGTGTATGAATGCCGCCTCATCCTTCAGTTGGTGAACTATCTACAGTGGAAGTGTTCAGCCAAAGGGAGAGCCTCAGGGATGTCCTGCAGCCGCTGGCAAACCCTGCCGAGCCTGCATCTGCAAATGAGCACTGATAGCATGGGAGCATGAAGAAGGCAGAAACCTCTGATTAGATACGGTGTGTGCTTCGGCAGAAAAGGTACACGAGGCAAAGCACTGGCAGTGGCAAACACGTTCTCACAGTGAGTACTTCTGTGAGCCATGCCACACAAATTCATTCAGAGACCTCTGCGGTCACCCACACAACATGGCAACTACCATTTCCTCCCCTTTTCTCTTTCCAATCAGTAGCACTTTGGCTCTTGGCCTGGAGGGACTTGTAACACCATGGACAATCAATTCATAACTAAAACCAGCAGATACAAGCCGTGTACAAATAAACACATCACAGAAACTTCAAACATATTTGGCGGCTTTCATGCTTACATCACCCTATCTACCTTCAAGTATGACCAACAAGGACACACATTCCAAAACACTGTGTTGACACCTGTGATAATGCACTCAACTGTATCTGACTGATAATGGTATTATTACTTTTGTGCTTAAATTAAGATATCTTAAAACATGGACCCTGATAACTTCCTCCCAAGAATGGTCACATAAGTCATATTCTGCCAGTGCTTATTTACGTGAGTTCACTAAATCCTGTACACAGCAAAACGCCATAACATGAAAAATCCATGTCAGATACCCCACTGTTTCTGAGTATTACATGGTGACACTGACATTTTCTTGGAGTTTTCCACCTAAACTGCATGTTTTACACATCTCAGATGTGAAAATTTGATGAACTGGGAACACGCTCTTTCCTGTTGTATTCTGGAATTCTAGTAGGAATCTTTTTGATCATAAATACTGCTATTTTTTCTACAGTGAGAAAGCAAGTACATTCCTCTAGCTCAAGTTTTCTAAACTTGTAGGCATTTCTTATGTTAATCCAGTTAACCTGACTCACATGGCTTTTTGTTTTGTTTTGTTTTGTTTTCACAAACATTGTGTCTATTTCTAGGCAATCTAATGTTTCACAATCGTGACTTTCAGTAATTTTTCATTGCTGAGGTGACTTGAGTTTTCTTTGGAGTGTGAATTTCTGTAGCTTTATTAATAGTTTGGTGCCCTCACCACCCATTCTGCGGAAATTCTTAATCACATGTATAATGCAGCAGGTGGGATCCATCCAGTCCTATCTAGACCTCTGTCATGTAGAAGTCTACATCTAATATAGGCTTTCTTCATACACGAGGAAGAATTAAGCATCTTTAGATCATGAGTCATGTCATCCTAAAGTAGACGCCTGGAATAGGTCAGATGATTTGTGCCCTAAAATTGCTCCTATTTATCTGCGTTAAAGAACAAGTAGTTTATATCTTGATATCTCCATTCTAGCAGCCTCAACTGAGATGAGATTAATTAATAATCTTATTCATGCCTCAAAATAGCCTAAAAATCCTTATTTGTCAAGAAAACTGAAAATACCATTACTTTTTATATTATTCTCCATTTATAAAAAAGCGGCTTTTAAAAGTTTTCTGCCTCAAGACATTTTAGTAAAAATGGAAAATGACATGTGCTTCACAGAAAAGTCATAACACCACTCTTTTTAATAATATAAGTCTTTCTTTCTGCAAGGTTGGGAAATAAATTAGTTAGATACATTGAATGTCCAGAATAAGATCCTGTGTTCTTGGCCAAAATATGCAGTTTGGGGGAATGAAAAAAATCCCCACATAAACCAAGAATAAACCCCATTTTTTTATGACAGGCTGATTTATTTTTTAAAATGACACTCGAAAATTGATATGTGAAAAGATAATTTAAATCTGAACTGGTTGGCAGAGTACAGGTGAAACAGTTTTATTTTAAAAAAGGCATAATATCTAAAACTTGACAGAGGTGTCACATTAGTGTGGTACATGTGAGAACAATGTGTGCCAGGAACTCCTCAAGAAATGCAGGATCCTTCTGACCAGCTCTGCTCTCAGGAGTTAAAATCCTGCATAAAGCTGATGAGTAAGCTCTTGATGACTCACTGTGGCAGATGCAGTCTTTAATTCCAGGAGGGTATAAGCGAAGTGGGTGTGAATCGCGAGTAGAGGGAAGCTAGGGATGTTCCTGCCTCAGTGTTTTGGGGATAAAAGTGTAGGTTTTTAATGCAGCCCCAGCTATCAGCAATGCCAAACTTCTGTAAGGAGTAAGTTTGACATTACACATCACACATACATTTTATGTGAAGCAGGGTTGGAACACCACCTACTCACAGATGGGTATAATTTTGGGGATGTCCTGCATAATTCATGTGTGGCTTTGATACTTATGAGTAATTCAGACATCAAAGCCTCAACTTAGATAACACTTTTATAACACTAAACTTCCTATAGCAAATAACCTGTGGGTTTTCATTTAAGGTCCTTTAAAAAAAAAAAAAAAGGCAACTATACCAATACTTTCTTCTTTACTTTCAGATATTTTTCACAAGGTATGTTGGTGTGAAGCACAAGATAGAAAACACTATGAAGTCTGAAGTAGAAAAAAAAATTTAAATTCCACATAATACTCCTCAGGGCGACCAGAAATGTAAATTTTAAAGCACTGAAAAGAAACTGGAAGCCTCTTTCCCTGGTGCTTCTAGATGGAGAGCACACCAGATACCAGGCCCTTTGGTCACTCGGCAATATTCCCTCTGCTTTGCCAGTGGCACAAACCTTCACTTTTCAGCAGTCCAATTTCCTAACAAGCAATTTTATGTTCTCTTCCAAGTTAGCCATTATGCATGGAAAAATCTCTCCATTAATAACCGTAAAGCTCCTTTATTGTTCTCCTTCAAATCTCCTTAAAACTTCCTTCTGACACCAAACACTTGTCACTGGCCAGGCCTGTTGCTTTTTATTCTCAAGGCTGTTTTTCCCTTATCCTTCCCCCATGGGTCTGCACTATACACCTGTTGTCTTTCATCATGGGTTAAGATCATAAGCTCTTTGGGCATAGACCATCTCTCTTATTACATGTGTCTACAGTATCCGACACAATGGGACTGTGAGCCCTGAACGGGGCCTCTGGGTACTGCCATGATCCAGTTGATAAAGAATAATGATTTTTGACATGGTGAGTTCTGCAGTTTTTCCCAAGTCATTCTGCAGTTGTTCACGCTGATATAACCAGTGTGTGTGTGAGAGCAGTGTCCTTAAACCCGATATACAGGGTAAATGCTTCGAAACTATTTGCCAGAGAGCAAATGACTTTCCTGCTTTGATGTTAGGGGGTTTTCTGCTCTTGCACATAGAAATGCATGGACTGACACACAGCAACTGTTTCTTTTTGTGGGTTTGTACAGAACTAGAGTGATGTGACCCTGCTCTGAAGCTTCTGCATCCCTCAAATTGCAGTAAAGACTGATAGAGTCAAATAAAAGGGGGGGGGGGGTGGGCAGCTCATGCGCCACTGGCATGTGTCAGTTCCCTAAAGGTCCATGGGGATTCAGGACACAGCCTTTTCCTGCTGCAGTTTCCCTGCTAGACATGGAAACTCGTCTTTCTCCCGTCTCTTGTGTTTAGTCACACTGGCAAGTGGGGGGATGCAGAAAGGCTGCACCAGTCAGAGCTGGACTGCTGGCTTTTGTGGTGGGAAGGCAAGGAGAACCACCCCCTCCACTGCATGCCCATCGAGTAGGAGGACATGCAGAGTCGATTATTTTTAATTAACCCCCTTGTAAAACTCTCCTTCTCTAGAGTTTTGTTTCCAGGCTCCATCAATGACCTTCCTGGACCCCGCTAGCTCAGCAGTGCATATCATCATTCACACCATGCAATCTCTCCCCTCAACCCCCAAGATATTATGTTTCTTCTTTTCTCCCTGCCCCTCTCTCTCCCCAATATTCCCACAAAAGCCTGTCTTCAGGTTTTGCGCTCAATTCAAGGGGCTGCCGGAGTGTCCTCTCTCCCGTGCAAGGCTCTGCATCGTGCCTGGTCCTTGAGCTCTTCTCAAGAACCCTTCTTTCTGCAAAGGCAGGAGACCCTCTGTCCCTTTGCTGATTAACACAGCAGTTTTCGAAGGGGCAAACCCACAATAACATCAATCCTCGGCATCATAAGAAGAAACAGAAACCCTTTACTCCTCTTGTCGGGTCTCTCCCGACAGTTTTAAATAACTTTTTTTTTTTTTTTTTTTTTTGAGTGTGTGGGGTGGGAATGAGAACACGTACTTCGCATCGCACCCCCGTCTCCCCTCATGCCACCTCCTGGCAATCTCTTCCTTCCCTCCACCGCGTTCTTAAAAAGTGGGGCCGAGCCCGGGCGGGGGCAGCCCCGGTTCGCCCCCGGAGCGTTCCGGGCGGTGGCAGGGCCAAGGCTCGTACCCGCACCGGAATCCCCAAAACTGCCCCCCCTCCGGCAGCTCAGGGGCAGAGAGAGGGTGCTGCGGGCTGCCGGGGCGGGGGACCAGAGTGGGGAAGAGAAAAAAATGCGGTGTGGGCGAAAAGGACCCCCCCAGCCCCGCCCCAGCCCCCGAACTTCACGCAGCCCGCCGGAGCTGAGTTTGAACCCCGCCTGGGACAGCGGCAGCCCGGTTACCTGCGGCAGAGCGGGCCGGGGCTGCGGTGCGGTGCGGGGCGGCCTCGCCTCCGCCTCCCCTGCGGCGGGGCCGGGCCCCGGGCCGGTCTTGGGCTGGGCAGGCAGGGCGCTGCCCGCCCCGCTCCCCCCGCCAATGTCACGGGGGACTCGGGCTATGCGGGCATCTCCCGAGGAGCCCGCTTCCCGCAGCGGGCGGGCGCGGTATATTTAGCATCGCGTCGCTTTATTCCTCCCCCAAAGTTTCGCCCACTTATTTATTTATTTGCCGGCGAGCGCCGCGCTGCCGCAGAGCGGCAAGAGCCGCTCCGCGCCGTGCCGAGCGCTGGAAGCGGCTCGGTATTGCAGCAGGTAGGGCTGAGCGCTAGGACCTCGGAGAATCCTTCCAGCAGCAATCAGGACTACCTTAAACCCAGCCCAATGCCTCTTCCTGCGCCACTCTGCGTGCTGGATGGAGATCCACAGTCAAGAGCTGCAGCTCAGTGCTGGAGTACAACATTTCACAGGGAGCCCTGCAGAAGCAACACCTGTTTCGAGCCAGCCAAGAAAGACACAAGCACTTGTATGTTGCTGCTTTGCTTGTGGATCGTCAATAATCCTAAACCAGTGGACATCTGCTGAGCCTCCTGAGAATTCTGGATAATAGATTTGGACGTCAAAAGTTTTTTTTTTCCTTTTTCTTTTTTCCTTTTTTTTTTTTTTTTTGGATTTATCTCAGCCAACAACGTGAGATTTCCCCCCTCCCCCTTTGCAGGATTCATGCTGATGTATGCAGTCTGTTATAGAGTAAAAACAGCGCATGCCTTTCTGGAATCAGAATCCATAAATCCTGACGTAGCCTGTGCATCTTAAAAAAAAAAAAATCCCTATAACGCCTAGGTATTTAAGTTGCTATGGTCATTCTTATCTTAAACCAAATGGAGAAACTACAGATTTTTTTCTTTATTACAGTTGGATGGGCTGAAGACCGTATTGCTTGCTAAGAGCTGGGGATATATGCATTTATATAGATATACACATCTATATGTTTATAAATATGTCAGTGTGTGAGTATAAAGTGGTGGTTTCTTAGACTAACTGGTTTGACCTTGAACCTGTACCAGTCAAAACAGAATATTACTTTTATTTATGCATTTAATGGATTGAAGAAAGAACATTTTCTCTGTAACTGCGCTAGGGAGGGGAGAGGAGTGGAATATACCTAATCTTATATCTCCTGGGTTTGGCACCATCATTATTGTTTATTCTCATTCTCTAAAAGCAGAATCTTCTGATGGCTCCCTTAGGTGAAGTTGGGAACTATTTCGGTGTGCAGGATGCAGTACCCTTTGGGAATGTGCCCGTTTTGCCGGTGGATAGTCCGGTTTTGTTAAGTGACCACCTGGGTCAGTCTGAGGCAGGTGGGCTACCCAGGGGGCCTGCGGTCACGGACTTGGACCATTTAAAGGGGATCCTCAGGCGGAGGCAGCTATACTGCAGGACTGGATTTCATTTAGAAATCTTCCCCAATGGTACTATCCAGGGAACCAGGCAAGACCACAGCAGATTTGGTAGGTATTATCCTTAACCCTTTAGTGGTCATGTGATGAAATAATGGGGCAGAACTGCGGGCGGGGGGACGGTGGGGGGGGGGGTGTGGGTGCGAGGCGGGCGGGAAGGGGGTTCTGTGCTGATGGCTGAGCCGTCGAGGGGGAAAAAATGAATGTGTCCGGGGGTGCAGATGTACACGAGCGGCACCACCGCGGCGGAGCAGGAGCCCTCGCCGAAGTCGCCGGGTGTTTAGTAGCGATGTTTGTGTAGCCTCAAGTTCTGCCTAAGAGGAGACTCGTACTGGGAGGTGGTGGTGGCGGTGGTGGAATTTTTGCTCGGGACGTTTCTGCTGAATGATTTGATTTCGCGAGTTTAAAGGGGTTTTAATCATTAACCACCACAATTTAAAATTCACCGAGTTTCCTGGAGGGAGTGGCTCTCGTCCTATACGCAAATTGACGAGGGCTTTTCTTTCGTTTTCTCTGCCGATTACCTGCCCTAGTAACTGCCCGAACTGCACACCCAGTCTGGTTTGCTGCTCGGCGAGGATTTACCGGCAGCGCCCGCCGACCCGCAGCGGTGCTTGCCGCCCTCCCGAGCCCGCACCCACAGCTGTGCGGCGTTGTCGGTGGCCGGCGCCCCGGGAAGGAGGGAGCGCAGGTGGGGTCCGGAACCCGCCGGGAATCCTGCGCCAAAATCTGCCTTTCCCGAGCTGTGTGGCGTGTCAGGCTGGCAGCGAATTTGAAGGAGCATTCCCTGGATTTCCTTTCCAGAGGACGCTATTTGTGACTCAGCAGCGAGGGCTGAAGGGCTGATGGCCCCGGTCGCTCCGGAGAGCCTGTGCATGCACACACGCACACATGCACACGCGAGTCCAGTGGGCCTGGAGCTTCTTTGCTGCTAGGGAGTCTGTTAAAGGCTCGGCAGATTGAATACATGAAAGTAACTAAAACAGCCTGGATGAGCTGATTGTTTGGATTTTTTCTTAAGAAGGGGTGACGAAAATATGCCAGGTTAGCTCGCCACGCTCCCAGCTGTTGGAAGGAGTTAACTTGTGAGTGAACTAACCTGACAGCACTTAAATTCGGTCATAAAAACAAAGTCCTGTGGTGATTTCTTTTCTCTCTTTGTATTTTAATGCCAGATGTTGAACGATATCTAAGCTGTATTTTATTGCTTTGTGAAGCTGTTTAGATAATGCCGGTGTTGTAGGAGATGATCTCCAAAGGGCTCAGAAGGGAGGGGGGGCGGGGGAGGAAGAGAGGACTGTGGCTCCCGCATGGTCGCAGGTTCATCCTCCATCCCCCTCCATCCGCTGCTCCCTGACACTCTCACGCTGCTTACAGGCTCTGCCTCTCTCCCACGCCGCCCACCCGCCCGGGGTCCACGGGGGTGGGTGCGGGGTGAGGGGAGCGTCGCGTCTCTCCCGGGGGCGCAACATCCACGCATGCTGGCGAGAAAAAGTGCGGAAAGTGTTTCGGGCCAGCCGCGCAGTAAAGGGAATGGGGGCGGGCGGGGTGGGGGAGTGGGAGGAGGATTTTGCAGCTAGGCGTTTTCCTTGGCACAGGCAGACGCCGTGCGTAGCTGCTGAGCTGCCGCCGCAGGTTCCCCGTGCCCGCTGCGGTGCGGGCACAGAGCGGCGGGCGCGGCGCTGTGCGGAGCCGGCGGGGGAGGCGCGGTGCGGGGCCGCAGCAGGTGTAGGGCGCTGCGCACCGGCAGCCGGGGCGGCGGGGGGCTGGCGGCCCGCGGGGCCCCGCCGCCCCCAGAGGAGGGCCGCCAGCTGTTCCCTTCGCGAGGCGGCCGTGACCACATTATTCGCGGCGTCTATTTTTAAAAATGGCTATCCAGCCGCAGTTGTAGGAAGCTGACAATTCCGAGGGGCAGCCCTTCCACCCCTTGCAGCGCCTTGGCTTTAAATAGGTTGAATTTTGTTGGTCCTTGTCGGTTTGATCTCCCTCTCCCCCCCACCTCCCAGGATAACTCGCGCCCCAGTGATAACTCTTCTCCCATGAAGTGCGCCGGTGATGCCCCTGCTCACTCCAGGGACGGGCAGACCGGACATGGCAAACCCACGGGATGCGTTGGGGCTCCCGGCTTCTCTGCGGGAGGGAAGAAGATCTCGGTGCTTTTGTATCGATGCCGTGACATTGCTGTTGTGTTCGCGGGGAGGTCACCGAGGAGCAGATGCTATTTGGGTTTTGGTGAATGTAAAGTCTTCTGATGATCCTGGGGAGGTCTGCATCCCATCTTGGGAGCCGCTCGGGGAAGAGCGGGCTTACACGGTCTCCTCCGAGTGTATGCAGGGAAACCCTCGAGCGCGCGCGTGTGTGTGAATGTGGGGGTACGCGTCAGAAGGAAGTTTTCCTCCAGGAATAAGGAGGACAAAGAGAAAACACCGGGGGCTGCGCGTAAACTCCTCTCTGAGCTCTGCCCTGTGGGAATCCCCCTCCCCGCACACACACACACACACGCACACACCTCTGGAGAGACATCAGATAAGAGTAATTCTTTTGTGATGCTATGTTGGATGTGTGCCTATTGCATACAGTAAACCGAGCCATATTGTGTGTCTCTACTCGCCCGGTTCTGGGAGCCCTGGCATTTCGCAATTCCTGCAGCAAGATGTCCATCTCTAAGAGAAAAGCTTCCCGGGAGAGCTCGGCTCGGTGCCCCCCGTAATGTGATCTCAGGTGATCAAAGCCTTATCTCTCCTGGGTCACAAAAGAAATTTTTTTGATGCAGTCTCCTTTAGTCTAGGGCATTGGCTAGACAGTAGAGTCATTGTAAATTCAGGAACTCTGTAACAGCGGAGAGGCGTGTCTCTGTGCGTCAGCACAAGTACTGCATGCACAGCATTAAAAAAATAGGAGCATGCAGGAAAAGGAAAAAAAAAAAAGCTTGTCAGCAGGTGACCTCCGCTCCCCGGGACCTGCTGCTACAAGGAACCGCTGCGTTCATCATCTGCGGGAGCCGTGCAGCAGCCCGCCCTCCCGCCTCCCAGGCCCGCCCTGCCCGCTCCGGCGCTGGGCTGGTGGGGCGGGTTCGCGCCGGGAGGGCGCGGGGGCGGCCCCGGCCGGGGGTCCCTGCGGCTGCCCGCCCCTTCTGCTGCTGCTGCTGCATGCGGGGGGACGGGCCTGCCCCCCGCCCCGGCGTGCTGTCTCCGGGGAGAGTCAGCACTCCGGGGCGGGGGGGAAGGAGATGCGTGCGGGGAGGGCTCTGGCCCCCGGGAGTGGGAATCGTGGGCCAGTTTTTAGGGGGCTGGAGGGGCGCCGAGCAGCCTCGATAGTTTCCCCCGCTACTGAATGTTGCAGAGGGGAGGGGATGAGGGGGGGGTCGGGCAAGGGTGCTATAAGAGCCTGAAATCGAAGCAGGGCCCTGCTGCCTGGGGGAGCTGTGTCTGCGCTCCCGTCTTTTAATTGGCATCATGTGGGGGAGCGGGCGGAGAGGTGACAGCTGCGACAGGCGGGACGCATCCCGGGGTGAGCGCTCAGCCCCGCGCTGCAGCCTCGGCCGGCGGCCGGGAGCAATGGAGTGAGCCCCCGGAGTCGCCGGGAAAGCCCCTTCCTTCCCTCGCCCCGTGACCGGGCTGTCCTCCCGGCGGCTCCATCGCCAGGGAGGGCTCCGCTGCTCTCCCCGGGGCGGGCGACCGCCCGACGCGCGGCAGCCCCGGGGCAGCAGGGTCCGGCGGGTCCCCCAGCGCTCCCCTGCGCCTCGCTGCCCGTACAAAGAACTGGCTGGCAGAGATACGTGTTTACCGTCTTCGTTGCCGTCTTCGGTGTGTTAGAGTGCCAAGGAGAAGCCAAACTGCTTCAATGCGTAGATACAAAGAAAGCCTATGTGTAGGCAAAGACAAAAATGTGCAAAGGGCAAAGCAGGAACAACAAAAAACCCGTGTTAGTTGCAGAGATGTTCATTGCTTAAAAGCCAATGGAAATGCTTCTGTAGGCCTGTTCTTCAGAGCTAAGCTAGGTGAAAGTTAAAATTTCACGTTTGTGAACGATCCATCTCCTCTCACCTGCGAGCCTGATAGGAGACCAGGACCAGCCTTTATGTCAGGCTACTGTCCTGCTGCCATTCAGCACGGTCAAACCTGGATCATGTAGAAGGTGCATGAAGGGCTGATGTGGATATGTAAGGAATAACTTCCCCAAAACTTTCTTCCTAACTTCCTTGTGAAGGAACGGGTGTCTGCATTGAAGTGGTTTTGTTAAAGAAAATTCTCAGTGTCTGGTGAGAAAAAAATCAGTACCCCATGTACTGAAACAGTTACATCCTCACTACTTCTCCTCCCTTCCCCATTTTTAGCTATAAATAGGGCCCTAGCTTTTGAAGTTTGGAGCTGTCCTGATTTTCATTCGATCCAGCCTCATTTTGAAGAGGATTATCTATTTTAATATCTGGTTCAGGTCCTATCTGTATATTATAGAAACTATACAGTAAAAATACTCACAGAACTGTAGGGCCAATCATGAAATCCTGAAACTGACAAGACTTCTGTAAAACCGTATGCTTAGCCCCAGATAATCTCTAGAAGGACTTAATATTACACATAAAACTTGCTGGGAATAGGCTTCTGAATATTTCAAATGAAGAAATCTCTATTCTGACCTCAAATATGTTGATGCTCTTTACCAAGTGCCTTAAATTCACCTTCTGCACTTACAATAGGATGTGACAGTGCTTTCTTGTTCTTTTTATGTGTTAAGCAGCATGCACCCAAATATTTGAAATGAAGACAGCAATTAAAGGCTACATTTAGGCTGATGTAAAAGATGCCAGATTCACTAACTTACTGTAGTGTTGTATAATACACACTTAACATAAGGTTTAACTTCAGTTAAAATTGCTTGGTAACTTGTATCAAGTAATATGATATTTTGGTAAAAGCTTTACAGAAAAAGCCTTAGTAAGAAATCTGAAAGTATTGCATGTCCAGATATAATGGGAATGTTTAAATTGTTTCAATGGATCGATTGTATATGAGATGCTACATATACCAGATAAACAGCATGCTGCCACTTTATATTACTTAAAGGAATCCATAATTACTAAGTATTTCCCCCCAGTATTTTTTTATTTGTGCATATGCAGAGAATAATTTAAGATGTCCAGGCCTTAAGACAGGATTATCAAAACAATAAGGCTATGGTGTTTGTAGTACTGAATAATATATAAGGTAATGATCAATAGTCCCTTACAGGGAATACTTTTCATCTTTGCATTAGCTTGGCTATAAATTTTCCCTATTGGCTTCAACTTGTGCTGTGTTAGATTTATGTGATTCATGGCTGTTATTGATTAGTGCACAACTATTTTGTGGGAGATGCCAAATTAATTGTTAAAAAAATCCATGAAAGTGCTTTTTTATTGGCCACGTGAGGCTCAACACATACTATACTGTTATTTTATTATTTCAAGTACATATAGTTTCCAATAAGCTTTAAAAATAGCTACATGGTGTGCTTAGGCATGAAAATTCACAAAATTTATTGAAAATGCTACTCTGTGCTGTATTTTGTGACTCAGAATGTAGCATAACAGAGAAGCGTGCTTCTGAATGTTGCTGGGTAACTCCTGTGAGATTGTTACAGTCTTAGATGAGCACTACCAAATAGAAAGTAATTTCCATTTTTCACAAGAGTCTTCTAGGTTTATGCAAGGTTTGGCTGGTAGCATCCTCATTAAAGACGTAAGCAATTTGTAGGGAAGGCTGCTGGAAAATCCACAAACCCTCAGATCCAGATGAGCCAATGCTTGGTACAGATACTTGCTGTACTGTGCACATGGATGCTGAACCTGTGAGCTTTTCAGAAGCAGTGCTTCTCAGCAAAATATTATTTTCAAGTACACAAATGTCAGTGTCAGCTTGCTGTTATGTGCATGGAAAGATTTAATCATGTATACACTACTACTTAGGTTTAGGATATTTTAGTTTTTGAATTTGAGATGAGTAAATAATAACAGAGAGAGTGGTTACTATCTAAACAGAAATGCATGAAACTGGACTATACTAAGGATTTTCATTTCTCAAGCCTCTGGAAGATCATACTGTGAGTAAATCTTTCCCTGTTTCCTGGTTCATTGATGCCTGGAAGTAGATCTTTTGGTTCCATGTGTAACATTGTTTTATCTCACAATTCTGATTAAAATGTATTTTTTTTAGAATTTATTTTGCAAGATAAATTTCATAGGTTCCTCACTTCCATTAATTTTGGCAATCTAAAACCTTTTTTCTTTTTTTTTTCTCTGAATGTATTATCCATTATGCAAATCAGAGTATAACTGAGCTTAAGGTCTGTGTTTGGAAATGATGAGAAAGATTGAGAGTAATCTTTTCATTTGGTACGTTACTTTTGTCTGCAATGCATCATTCTAACAGGCACTCGAAGGGCTTTAAGTATCGTATTTGTTTCTCATCTTCCTTCAAACAACACAAAAAATGGGAAAAAGGACTTGAAAATAGCTGCTTGACACTTAGAGATCAGTCAATTCTGGAAAAAAAAAATCAGTTGAAACAATATATACATTGTTTGTTTTTTCCTACATTTTATAGGTATACTGGAATTTATCAGTATAGCAGTGGGCTTGGTCAGCATCCGAGGAGTCGACAGTGGACTTTACCTTGGAATGAATGAGAAAGGGGAACTGTACGGCTCGGTAAGTTCCTGCCAGCCTTGGACAGTCATGATCCTTACATTCTGTGGGCAAAACACTTGCTAGCTTTTACAAGCTCCTGGTGTGCTAGGTGTATGTGCTGTATGAGCACTCTTTCTACTCTATTTGAAACAAGACCCTGTGGGTGCCGTAATGAATATGGCAGAGGGAAAATGTGACAAAATCAGGAAAGATTAATAATGCAGATGAATGACAATTTAGATAAAAGCAGTAGAGACTGATGGCCAGATCTGGTCATTGAAGACCAAAGGACGTACTGTAAGATCTGTGAATGTGTCCTTTCAGTAGAAACCTAAAGCAAGACATAGTGGCTTCCTTTTTTGCGTAGGCAGAGAGCTTTCTAGGAATTGACAAAATAAGGTAGAGCTTGAGGGAAAGAGTGGCATATGTGGATGAGAAAATGAGAAAGAGAAGTGTGACAAAAGTTATAAAAAGTATAGGAATGAGAGCAAAAGGCTTGGTGGTCTTGTCCTGAAAGTTCTGCTGTGCTCCCTAAGGGATGGCAGCAGGAGTGTGGTATGAGGGAGGAGTAAAACTTGGTATTTCAGATGTGTGAGTTTGCCAGCCTTCCTGCAACTGATTGGTGACTGTTCTCAGAAACATGAGCTGTCTTCCAGCAGAGGAGATTGTGTGTGTGTGTATGTGTATGACGTGACCCTTATCCTGGGAACACTTGAGACATCAGATCTACACTGAAGTTCACACCCTGGTTAGATGATGGGCAGGGGGAATCTGAAATAAAGCAGGTTAACTCCCCAAATGGTAGAAGGCAACCTCTTCTAGCAGTGAAATATCAACCTCCAAAGTTTACAAGGACTAGAGGAGCAGGTATATTTGAGGAAGAGTATGGCAAGATGGAAGGATAAGCAACAGTCTAAAGTGAAGTGAAGCTGTGCATTCACAAAAGGTCATTAGAAACAGAGGAGAAGGTGACAATGGTCTACTGATAGTGAAAATGTTGCAGAGAAACACTCAAAAAGAGGCTAAAGTGATAGTGAATGGTTTTGGGTGTAGCTGAAGATACCTGTGTCACAGGGGAGTAGCACTAACTGGTGGGGGCTGCAGTGAGAGTGGAAGGAAAGACGAGGTTTTCGTGGTGAGTGGGCAAGTGAAATGGGAGTAAGAGGTAAGTCTAGCTTCCATAAATGTGATCCATGGAGGACTATAGAGAAGTGAAACCAGGAAACTCCAGCAGGGTGTCCAGGTTCACTGATCTCTTCCTAGTAAAATTTTGTGTGGGAATGGGGAAGGGGACTGTCTTCTGAGCAAAGAGCAGGCTAGAGGAGGAAGCCAGAAAATATGGATAATGGCACTGTGTGGGGGAGGCAGAAAAAGAGGTAGTAGAATGAAGGGCAAGACTGGAATGCAGGATGTGTGGACATGAGAGAAGGGGAGATGCCAGTGGGGAGAGCCAGTGAATGGGAAAGGCCAAAGAAAAGGGATTTAGCATAAATAGCAATACTGTAAAGTTTGGAAGGATGAAGAGGGAGTCAGAAACAGAATGGATGCAACAACAAATGTAAACAAGTTGGCTTTGAGGAATAAGTTGTCCTAAGTCACAATCCTTGTGCCGTTGATTAATATGATAAGGAACTAGCAAAATCATGAGTTCTTTTATGGTTCAGTTACGCAGCAAAAAGGCAGAACAACAGTAATATGAATCAGTAATGCTGATAATCATCAGTAAGAGTAATCGTTTAAACATATAAACAGTGAATCAGTTACTCTGCTTTCCAGATATTCTGGGAAAGAAAATGTGCTTATTGATAGAGCTTAAATGCATAGACTTGGGAAAACAAATGTTGCATTACTTTTCTGTGCAATTTGTATTTTGTATTTGCAATATGTTTAACTGTCAGAGTGAATTAGTAAAAACTTTCTTCACTGAAGAAATATGCACACAAAATTCTTTGTGAATCACTAAGCTCACTGCATTTATAAAATAGGTGTTCCATGAACAGCATTTCTAAAGGAGCCTGCTCTCCTAGGGGTTTGTGTCTCACAGGACAAGACACAGGTCTTCCTGACCTTCTGTCCCTGCAGTAGCACAAATTCTTCAGCCTTTTGTGTTTCTTGTATGGAGAAAGAGACAGTATTAGCTGTCCATGCTTACCAAGCTTGTCAGTTTGCAGGGATTACATAGCTCACCACTCCCAAGTGGGACGTGCAAATGATTTCTCTTCTTTACCCTGGCTCTGATTAGTTGCAAAACTGATAGGAACTTAATTTTCTTGAAGACCTTTGCTTCCTGATTGAAACTGATAGAAAAGCCAAGGAAGGAGAGGCAGGCAGGCAGATGGATGTACAATATAATTGGATAACCTCTTTTCCCTAAGAAATGATGCTAAAAATATGAAGCTGTTCATAATGGAGAATTGGCAATCTGCGAGGCTAGAAGGCAAAGTTCAGGTTAAAATCTGATGGATGATACGGCTTATTGTCAGCCTCCAGAGATGGGACATACTAAAGAGTGATGGTAATTGAATTACATTACTTCCAATGAAATATAACCTCTAATGGCTACTCAGTGTGATGATGCTTTAAAGCCTTGTCAACACTAGCAATCCTAGTGCCTATATTTCAGCAACTGTCAGCTCTCTTAGAAACACTGAGATAAGCAGGCCTCAGACCAGATTTTTGTGTAGAATTGGCTGGACATTTTTAAGTGACATTGTTTTCCTTTTGGTTTGGGTAAAAAAAATCCAATTACTTGAAGTAAGTTCTCTGATGCAATAAATGTTGCAGCTTGAACCAGAAGTCAGACACAACCCATCAATGAATTATCTCTCCGGTGAAGCAGAAGATTAGTTTAAGCAAGATTAGTTTTGAGACTGGTATGTGATAGACTGCAAAAAATTTAATTCAGTTTTTCACCTGCATTAAGCAGAGCAGTCACTTGAGTTAAGCTGTTCTGTAGCACCAGTAAGTTGTCCCTGTGCTGCTGTGCTGGGAGCTGGATCCCTCTGTCTTGGTTTCTTTTCTAAGGGCTGTGAATATCACCAGCTTTGTCATGGAGCAGGTACACTTATAACACTGAATGTGTTTCCTAAGGTGGGAAAAATGTTTCCCACACAAAACTGAATAACAGCCTAGGAAATATTTGTTATTGCTCTACATCAGCATTGTAGATCTAAGTAAGTGCTTAGATCCACAACTTGTGAGGCATTCAGTACTTGACACTATTCGAATAGATACCCTTTGTCTGTGACACTATCATATTTATATTCAAATTACTGCATGAAAAATATATTAGGTGTGAATCAAATCAGTGACCTAAAAGACTTCTATCTTTCTATGTTTGAAACATTTGTCACAGAAAGATTTTTCCCTGCATATTTGTGGTGCCACTGGAGATGGGACATATGGCAAAGCAGAGCAGCCAGGGTGAGTGATCACTGCCAGTTTTCCTGAAAGACAACAGCAAAGGCAGTTTCAGTATGTCTTGGTCCAGAGATGTGCCTCTTGGCCTTCTCAAAGGGCTGCTTTCCTTCTAGATTAGGAAAACTGAAAAACTCCTCTGAACTTCCCACTGTTACAGAGGGCAGTTCCTACTGCATTTTCTGGTCAGAAGGGCACCACGACTCTCATGCCGCGCTTAGGCAGATATGTGAAGCATATTGTGGCTGTTCTCAAGTTCCTCCTCATGACATGGATTTAGCCAGGGAAAGCTGAAGATACATGTATGTGGTACTGCAGAGAAGCCAGCGGCAGCTACCTAGCAATGCCTTGGAGGCTGATTAGTGACAGCAGGTTTCTGTCTTGTCTGTCCCTGCTCTCCGTTTACCTTGCCTTTCCTTTGCAGCCTGCAACTATGACTCATCGTGTTTTACAACAGCTACTGTGCTTGTCACAGGAAAAGAGGAAAAATGCAAACTACAGGCAGGACCCAAAGGGTGTTAAGAGAAGACATGAAGACCTTTTCCTTCTCAAGCGCCAAACAGCTCTTGCCAACATCTCTGGCAAGAACATCAGGATATGTGTTAGCTGTGCTACTCAGGGCCATGCCGTGGAGTTAGAGAGGTCTTTCTGATCAGTCCCGAGACCTTCATGCTTTCATGGAGTGTCCCCATTGTCATGTTGCCCCTGGGAATATTAAAAGTAGGCACCCATGTGGCAGGGAGTGATGTGTACTCACACCATGGAATGCCTATTGTTCCCACTGCAGCCTGTCTTCTCAGGCAGTCCTGTGCTACCTCAAGCACAGCAGGACCATGGAAAACCCTTGCCTCAGCTGCCCTGGATGTCCTGGGCAATTCTGCGGTAGAGAGCTGTGCTACATCCCATAGCTGGTATCTCTGCTCCATTGATCTCCCATGGACACTGACCTGCTCCACTCCTTTTCTCAGACTACATAAAAGGAAAAAAAAGAAATATGATGGGGGTGGTGAGACAATGGAACAGGTTTCCAAGAGACATTGTAGATGTCCCATTGCTAGAAACATTCAAAGTCAGGTTGGATCGGGCTCTGATCAACCTGATGTAGTTGAAGATGCCCTTGCTCATTGCAAGGGGGTTGGACTAAATGAGCTTTAAAGGTCCCTTTCAACCCAAACCATTCTATGATTCTATGAAATGCTGGTGCCTCCATTGCTCCTCTCCTTGTGTCATTGGCAGGTGTCAAAAGACAGCTCGGGCTGGATGGTCAGGAGGAATATTGGTAGTTGGAAGATCCGGAGCAGCTAGCAGGGAAGCTGTGCAGGGTGAAGGAGGAAGGCAGGAGTGGAGATGGTGGAGTTTCGGGGAAGGGGGAAAGGGCTAGAAAGCATGGAAGGAGAGATCATGGGAGAGTAAAGAGAGAAACTTCACGTGCCCACAAAGCAGGCAGGATAGAGCTCAAGAGCCCAGATCAGGAACCAGGGAGGGAACTCCACACTTCTGGGTTTCAGACTTACAGGGTGTGTGCCACAAGGTGATACTTAGGAATGGTTTTAACAGGGTAATAAATTGCAGTCCTTCAGAAAATTAACTGAAAGCTTGTTTTGGGACACTAAACTTGCCTTCTGCTCCAAAAATGCTAGGGAGAGGTGGAGGAGGAGAGAGAGAGAGAGAATCATCCTTGAAGAAACATGTTTTCACAGTAAGTGTGCAGGGAGGTGACAATATGCCTCTTTATTGTCCCAGCAGGGCTGCACCTGCAGTGCTTTATGCTTTTGTTTGGGTCCCCACAGTCCTGAAAGGGCTATGTAGCTATAAAGGCGGCTGAACCGAGTATTTTTTGACAAAAAAGGGACAAATCGTCATAGTTTACTGGAAATTGCTTGATGTAGGCATGGATTTGTTTGGCTCTGTTCTAAAAATATCTTTTATGTTCCCATGCAAATAAGGGAAGGGAATTGTTCAGCCCTTCAAATGGTAGGTCAAGGTGCACGGAAACAACATCAAGGAAAAAAACAGGTTGAAAGTGCATGCTTGGAATAGCATTTGGGCCAAGCATATAATCACTACAGGTATCTAAGAACTGGATAAATAAGTACATTACCCTGCTGTATCACCACACAGTCTTTTTACTGTTAACCACCTCTGATCTAAAGCTTTTCCATATGCTTTGCTTCAGATTTTTTTTTTAATAATAATCTAGATTATCTGTTTGTCAGTGTATGCACAGGTTCCGTGGCTGAGGTGAGCCTGGAAACAGGACAGTTGCAGTGTGCAATTTTTGGAAGGAGGATTAAATGCAATTTCCTTGAGTGAAGACATAGACTTCTAGGCTGAGAGTGGTCAGATCCCAGGAGGGATAATGGCTGAAGCACCAGGTTTAATGCCCTTCTGCTTGTGTTATTACTATTATTTACAATAATAAAGTGCCTTTTGATAAATGGTGTAAATGATGGAGAGGCAAAAGGCAGTTCCTATGGGCTTTTCCTATGGCAGCTGAGTTTCTGGTTTTCCACAGCAGTAGCACTCTTCAGGAAAACCTGTCACTCTCGTGATCAAAACTCTTACGGTGTCTTTTAGCTATAACAGCAACTTGTCTTCCCGAGTAAATCTGCTTTAAGCAGGAGCCTGCAAGAAGCAGGTCTGTAGCTAATTTGATGGGCGAAGTCTGAGATCTGAAGAGGCCCAGTTCTAAAAGGTGATTATGGCTCTGAATGTGAAGGAAACTTGAAACTTTGTCAGAGATGCAAAAATCCTGTAGAAACGGTATCCCAGAAAGGGTGAAACTGCAACCAAGGATTTGGAGACTAAAAGACTGTGAGTACTTGGCAGAGGGTCTGCAAGGAATGCGAGAAGGGCAGGTTGCAGGAAAGCATGTGTCTTAGAGGTGTAGAAGCATGGGGATAAAATGGAAATTGCTGCAATAAAGCTGATTTAGGCCCTGAAATGTATATTAGAATATAAACTAAAACCATTTTAAGATACAGAAATGAAAAAGTAACGAGAATCTTTGCCAGCATGGTGTACTCAGGTGGGAGTGTAAATGGAACACAGTCTGAATGTGGGTGCCAACTGGACTAGCCTTATTTCTGATACGCTTCTTGGGATGGTAACATGATTCTGGGGAATTCCTTGTCATGGGATGAATAAAGGGAGCAGTGGCAGCCAACACCCCTGCTAAAAGAAGTGGCTTCTTTCCTCTAACCATCCATCCCCTCCCTTTTCCTGGCATGAGAGTTTCTTTGCTGCCTGGGGAATTGAAGCAGGCAACTGGTAAACAAATCTGGCCAAGCAGAAGGGCTTGAGCCGCAGTGGTTCCTTCTCAGATCACCGGAAGGTGTAATGCAAAGGTGGGAGCAAGTCCAGGCGAGGGAGTGTTTGCTTCTCTAGGAGGCCATGCAGATGTTTTCCATCCTGTAGTGTGTGTGTACCTCTGGCCGCATTGTTTGTGTTTGGCTGGAGAGCTGTCAGTCTGACTTGGGTTATGCTCAGGGCATAGGAATACATTTTTAAATGAAAGAGTAAAGGAGGACCTGGAAATACATGCAAGATGAGTGTACAGAAGCAGTTTGAATAGTTTCAGGCAAACCTAGTATTTTATTTTTGGTATGAATTTCTTTTTCTAGAAATGGGTAATTGTGCTAATCTGCAAGGCTCTGTTAGGTATGACCCACAGAAGAGACCTTTTGTTATGGTGGGTAAAATGAGTGTTACTAGAAGACTTGTGTGATAGATGGTGAACACAGTGAAGAAAAGACAGCAGTGGGAAGTGCTGAAAGGTATTAGACTGAGTGAAGCATTAGTGGAGTTTTTATGGATTGGTCCTTAGACTGATTTTATTCCCTGTTTTTATTAGGGACATTAAACATATTGTCATAAAAAGGTAGTGGTGTGTTATCGAAATTTTTGCAAAGCTGGAAAGTATTTCTTGCACAGGAGGCAACCACACAGAAGGGCCTTGGTGACCTAAAGTGCCTAAAATGTTTACCTGTGAGGCTTTGGGAGAGCTCTATCTGTGCCACTACATACAGCACTGTGAGGATCCAGTCTAAATGCACAATGCAGTTGGTCATTTGTGTTAAAGGAAAAAACCTGAAACCAAAACAGGTGCAGAAAGGGCTTACTTGAATGATTAGAGAGATGAAAAGGCTATCAAATGATAGAGTTTAAAGATTGTGACTGACTTAGCCTGCAGAATGAAAATTGAGAAGGTATGCTCTTGCTCTCTGTGAATACATTGAGGTTTAAGACCAGGGAGGAAAAAAAGTCCTTGAAATAGAGTACAAGGATGGACTGGTTTGAATGGATCACAAGAAAGCTTAGGCTGGATAATGGTGAAATTTCAGGTTGTGAGGAAGTGAGATTTTGAGCTGGTCAGAGGGATTTTTGCAGGCATCTGGGAGATGAAGCATAAATACTTTCTCTGTAGTGTACGGTAGACAACACCTTCGTGATTGTGGACACTTCCTTTGTGGACGGCATAAATCTAAGGAAAGCGCTGAAACTTGAGCTACCTCATCTACCCCACCTTTGCAGATAGCCTCTCTTGGAATTTGGATGGGCAGCTTTGCTGCAAGTTGGATACTGTTAAATGGTACAGTGCTGGGGATGAGAGCAGAAATTGCAAGCAACTCAGCAAAGTATGAAGGACTCTGTAGAAAAGATAGGTCTTTTGAGATGTGATTACTGGTTTAGGAAGAATTGGTAGTTCAATTCATATGCTAGACACAGGGAGAAAGCTCTGTGGGAAACTGCAACAAAGAGGGTTCTTTTTAGACTATGGCTTCAGTATTTTTTAAATCAGAATTTCAGACTGTAGCAGCTTTCACCAAAGAGGGACACCTATTAATAGTGTCTATGAGATAGATATTACACCTCTCCTCAGCTCTTTGATATTCCTCTGAAGACTTCATTTCAGATGCTTACTAGGCCCAAAGATGATTTTATATGATAGAAAGCCCTCAGTGATCTCCCTACCTTGGTCTGCATTCTCTGCTGATCTTGGATTCTCACTACATGTCTGGGACAGGAAAGTATTAGAGTATCTTCTACATAAATTATGTATTATATATATGTGTGTGTGTATGATATAAAACTAAGCTTTAGTAAAGCAAAATCCTACTTAAACCTCAGTTTAATGATTTGCTTTCCCCTAACTAAAGATGTCTAGAGTTTTGTGTTCTTAGGGAAACGGGAGGAGGAATGCAATGTGACCTCACACCTTGCAGAAACCCCCGTCCAGAAAGGTCAGTTCTCTGCTTTCTACTGAATACTTCTTCTTTCTTCCTTGTTCCAACACTGGAACTCATCTGACATGTCAAGAGGTCAATTTAAGGATCTAAAACCACAGAAGAAAGCTTGCCTTTTTTTTTTTTTTTTTTTTTTTTTTTTTTTTTTTTTTTTTTTTTTTTTTTTGTTTTTTTTTTTAGGGTTGCTTTTCTGTTGGTTTAGCTTCTTTAAACTGGCTTGCAGCCCATTTGGGCAAGCACTGGCACTCAGTAGGGAATCAGGTGCAGTGTGGGATGGGAGAAGGGTTGAGCACTGTGCTTTTGGCATCAGGTAGTTTTTAAAGTGACATAAATGCATCACAAACCCAAATCCTACCCAGCAAGCAAGAGGGAGACATCTTCAGATTCTTTTCTTTGCAGTTGTGCAGCTCCCAGTCACTGCAGCCCTGAACATTTCTGAAGCTAGCTGTGTTAACTATCCAGAGGTGTGAAAAGGTTCAGTGTCTTTGACTGATCTGAGAATACTGTGTTGAAGTGACCTGCTAAAAGAGCATCAGCAGCAGTGGCACACTGAGATGTGCTTGGGGATTATTTGCTGCATCAGATAAAGATCTGATGTGCTCTGTTTCTGATTCAGGAGCCAGGGAGATGTGAACGTGGCACTCTCTCCCACTTTGCCATTCATCATTTTCAAAGGCAGAGGAGACAAAGTCTGCCCTGCAGGGACTTCATTAGGGATTTTGTCTAGGTTGAGATTTGCTTTGGGGTTTGAATGTGCTCAGGCTGATTTGGTGATGTGCAGTAGTGCAATTCATTTGTGTTGCATTCAAAAGCTTAAGAAATAAAGCTTGTTATAGTGCAAATCCATATTTCCCTCTTTTATAAAGCCCTCTTATTTCCTTTTCATTCCTTTTATAAAGGCAGACCTTTGCCACTACTTTTGATTTGAAGATAATATTTTGTATTTGTGTACCACAGACTACTGCTGAGGTAAAACTTGTCTTCAGGTGTGGATGCTGCATAGTTTTGAGGTCTGGCCCAGGCTGTGCATCTTTAATCTGCTAAACTTGGCTCTTCAAGATTAACACAATTATAGAGGCAACTGTGACTCAGGAGAAATTTTGTCTTGATTCTATTATGGTTGAAATGCTATTGACCTTAGTGGAATTGGGATTGAACCTGTTCCTGTAAACCCATCAATTAATTTTATGATTGTGTCAGCAGATCCCAATCAAGATACAAACTCTATTGCATTCATAATTTTGAAAATGTAAATCTAGACGAGGTTCCTGCTTGCGAGAGTCTGCAATCTTGAGACAGTCTTTCAGCATGTATACTTTTGCATAGCAAGGGGGATTTTGGCCTGCTGATGCATTTGTTAGGACAGCATCTAGTGTCTAATCAGACTCAGAACAGGGAACTTACTGGGGAAGACTTCAGAAAAATATTTTGAGTTATTATAGAATATAAAAATGTGGACTTTAAACAAAAAAACTTGTTTTTTTTGCTTCTTTATACTCTAGAAACCTGAATTACTTGGAAGAATCATGTGTTGCAGGTACCTGGGAGACCAAGACCCTGGTCTTTGAGCTCTTCAGTCACCAGTTCTGTTCAAGTTATTATTATATATATTTTGGTTTATTTTCAGACAGAATGACAACTTCTTTCATCAAAGCTGAAATTAACTGCATGACTGAAGTTTGGCCCATTGAAAGACAGGTCCACTGGTGTGTATGTGTATGTGAGGAGTAGGGGTCTCATGGAGGAGCAGAGCCACCTGACCTCCTCCAGCATTTCCCAGAGGCAGGGCATAGCAACACCAAAGATGTGTGGATTTTCTGAGAAATATTAAGGAAATACTTTTTGTTCTACTCAGAAAGTGAAATACTAAAAATTGTGTATCCAAATCCATGACTTTATGGTGGAATTGCCTCTGGGAAAAGGAATGGGGGAAATGTCTGAAGAGTCATCTCTGGAGAGACCATTTATGAGAAGTGTTTGCCAACAGAGTTGCAGTGCTGTCTGAAAGGAGAAACGTGTCATCTTTTCTTCAGCAGCCTATCTTTGAAATGCTGACCTTTCTTCCTGTGTGAAAAAGGTGGGGAATTAAAAAGCCTAATTTTAAAACAGTTTAAACTGAATGTGCAGTTGAGTCCTGATGGGTAAAGATTTAGGCTGCCAGCCCTTTGCTGTAGTGCCCACCAAAACCCTGTAGATTTTAAAATCTCTCTGTCAAGTTTGTTGGTTTCCAAGACTCCAGTGGATGTGTGGCATTTCATTGAGGTGGACTGGATCTTTTAAAAATGTGATAGCCTGTGATATTGTGTTTGTTTGCTGATTGCCATCCAGAATTGCAATGTGGTCAGTAATGTCCTTGTCCTCTGAGTTAGTACCTAGGGGGTAGTTTTCCATAAAATTAATAGCAAAATACAGAGATAGGCTTTTGTTCATCAGTCCTTGACCAAATCATCTTGCTGAAAGAATAAAAAATGAAACACTTTTGTAGTGTACATTTATATCACTACATATATATAATAAGTATATGGTCCCTGTGGCAAAGTGTTTCATGAGAGACCCTGAGCATTCTGCTATTTTTATGGTTACACCTTGTAGCTGAGAGATGAAATGCTTCTCTTACAATGGATAAATCCAGTTTGGGAGGTACTGAATGTAGAGACTTATGCAGATTACCTACCTTTTATCCCCCACTTTACAATGTCTTTCAGCATGTGAATTTTGCTGCTCCTGCAACAGGCAGCACTTTCTGCTGAAAGAGAGCCACCTTTTCTTTAAGCCTATGTTCTGTGCTTAGGGAACTACAAAACAAAGTAAAAAATACCGACAAAACACTCTGATGTTATGCTCCATCTTATCTGGATTTAAGGAAAGCATGTTTTATTTAAAAATCTCCAGTTAAAAGCTTAACTAGTATTCAAGCTCAAGATTGTGTGTGTGTAGCTGTAGGATACCAGACCTAGTTTGACATATGTGTTGTCTTTTGATAGAAGAGAATTTGTGGAGTGGGGAGCTGGGGTAGGTCAAGTTACAGCTTTCAGTAAATCTGAGCATGCCTGAAATGGTTCTTTTAGTGTCTTAAAATATTTGTTGCCTTTTTATCATTGCAAGCCTGATCCATGTTCCATTTAAGCTGGCGGGAAGTCTTTCCTCATCTTCTTTAAAAATTGGCTCTGGCCTCCATATCAGATTGCATACCACCTTGCTTTCTGATTCTTGGAAGGGTTCAGCCAAGCGTTATGAATTAGATGCTTAGATAACATTGATGACTGCACTTCTTAGCTGTGCCAGGGGAACCAAAAATAAAATAGAGGTCAGAAGTGTGACTAGTAAATGGCACAGCATGGGCCCAGTCCTGCTGGCGTGGAAGGGAGGGGAAAGCACCTGCTTGTTTGTTTGTTTTGTGAGTTGACTTTGTCTTGGTCCTGCTCTGTTGTGGTGTGGAGAAGGAAGCTCGTCAACTTCCAGAGAAATGACCCTGTGACAGCTTATGTGGCCCAAGATATGTCCCTGGAGTTTTCTCATGACTTCCAACATCATCATGAGCAGACCTTGGGTGTTCAGGTACAAATGAGTTTTCATCTTGTGCGCTTAGCTGGACGGATCTAAATCAAGCTTTTAAGGACGGGAGCATGGCTGCTGATGGGCAGCCTATGCTGGCAGGTGCGGGCTCAGGCACAGTGGGGTTGCTCATCCTATAATGATTTTGTGTCCAGGGAGGGCATACTTAAAGCTTGACAGATGCTGCAAACTTGAAATCTCAAAGAATATCAGTAAAACCAAGAGCTGAGGAGATGACAGTGGCAAAAATGGATGGAGGCCTAATTGGCATCTCATCCTCCTTCAGCTTATATCAGAAGAGCTCCATAAACAGCTCTGGGAGTGTGTAGTACTCTAACCCAGTCTAGTCCCTCCAGAGAAGGCCCATGATAGTGTGAAGAGCAAGGTAGTGGGAGATGAGGGGCAACAGGGCAAAGGGGTGAAGCAACAAAATCTCTCCTGCACTGACAGTCTCCTGGGATTTTACTCTTGATACTAGAGTCTGCTTGCTTTGTTCAGGAAGCTCTGCCTTTCTGTTCCCTGCATCCGGATGTGGAAGCACCACGGTGTCTGTGTCTGTGTAGGTCTTGTGGCTTTTGGCAATCATGATGCCAAGGGCACCAGGTTGTGATGGGTCTTGGGGTTTGTTTCTGTGAAAGATATTAATCTTCAAGCACTGTCATAACTGCTCCATGGCAGCAGCACAAAATAGTCACACTTCTTTTATTTTATAAGTGGGGATTTATGTATAAAAAACTCTCTTATACAAATTGAGTGCCTCAGGAGAAGAAAGGAAGATGAATATTCCATCTCTGTGGAAGTACAATGTGACCTCAGGTAGGGAGAATGAAATTGCCTAACTGTGGTTTTGCCAGGACACCTTGCCTGCTTTCCCTCATTTTATTAAAAATGCTGTGAAATATGAAATGTGTATGACTGGCAGCATGGGTGCCTGACTGTTCACTCTATCTCTCTGGCCCTGCAGGGTTTCAGTCTGAAAGGATTGTGGAGAAGTACTGATGCAAACACAAGAAAACCAGTCAGCTAGTCCTTTTGACAGATTTCTTTTTTCCTTCTTTTTTTCTTTTTTTCATATTTTGTCAAATTATCAAACAAAGCATTCTGAAAAAACACTGCTTGGAGAAACTCATCAAAGAAAGCTCTGTGATGCTCACAAAGTCAGACACTTAGTGTGCAGGGCTTGCCTTACACTGTGGTCTGATATGGAAAAGAAAGTGGAGCTGCTTGGACACCGATATTTGGCTTCTCATTGTGGCTGGAGTTTGTTCACCCAGCCAGAGGCTAACAGGCTTAGCAAAGGAGTTCAGACAATACCACAGCAAATGCTAAACTAGACCTTTATTTATGACAGCTCTGGATGAGTGTTAATTATTAGCTGAACATAGTATGTTCTAGAGGCTGTTTGCATTACGGCATGGGAAGGGCCAACGGCATGTTAAATGTGTGCATTGGTAGGCAGAACAGCAGAGCAAACCACTTCAGAAGAGAACAGGTGTTTTTTGTTGTTTCTCTTCAATATATATGCAGTTTTTATTAATGCCATGTAGCCATAATGAGGGATTTGCATGAAATTATTTAGGAGATTATATATTTAAATTATTTTTTTAAGGCAGAACGGATTAACATGGCGATAGTGTGCAGCAGGTATAGAGAAAGTGCTGACTTCATCAGATATATTTCCTGTTAATAGTTGTTTGGAGTTCTGGATTAGGTGTTTTCTTGTCTCTTATGAATCAGTGTAGCAGCTTGCAAAAGGAAAAATGGTACTTGGCATAGAACAGAATAGTTTGCTAGGTATGAAAGGTATTGGGATTTTAGGAATGATGGTCTGAAGAGGCTTCTTTTTGTCAGACTACAAAGTTAATTGGAGTTTTAACACCATAGAGTTATTTAAAAGAAAGAATATTGAAGTATTTTGTAAAGGACCTTGTACTATTCTTTCAACTACTAAGCAGCACAAATGTCTTATGTTCTTTAGAGTCATGAAACCATTCTCTAAGCAGTGTACATGTATTTTGCTTATTTCCACTTATTTATAATCAACTATTTCACAGAGATACCTATTTTTAAACAATCTAGCAAAACTTTCATGGTGACGGCTGTAACTGTGCACATTATTAATTTACAATCTCACTTTTAATCGATCTGCCTGGAAAAAGGATAACATTATTGTTTTTCTCCCTTGTAAGATGGTAGAGAATGCAGGAAGGGAAAGGGCTTGCTAACACTGACCAGGCATTAGCAGACTTCTGAATTAAATACCTTTGAGGTTTGTACTTGAGATATGTGCATCTCTGTAGAATTCAATTATTTGAACATTCTGAGTTTAATAACAGGTTAAAAAGATGAACAGGGGAAGAGTGGAAATGTAGTGAAATGAAAATCAATTACTTTGTAGTTGAATACTCTATGAACCATCCTCACAGAAAACATGTGGAATGTGCTGCAACATCTGATTGATATAATTTTGAGGTCACCTCCTTATTTGGCCCTGAACTAAATTATTTGAGCAAGGCAGGCAGCCTCCCCTTTCACAGGAATGCAGGTTACTTTCCATAGCTGTTTCAGTTGGGTATGTTTGGTATTTGTGTCAGCTTTTGACAAAGATGTCTAGCAACTTTAAGTATGGTGCAAAAAAATATTTGCACTGGAAAATTGATAGAGTAGTCAGTTGCTAGAATAAAAGTATGCAAAAATTGCTAAATCTTGCTTTCAACTGTGCATAGAGGCACTTTCCACAAGTCACAGCCAGAATCAGAAATCCAAGTCCCTGTGATCAGAGAAGACCATATCTTTCCTATGGTGGGAGAGTTGCCTGTCAGAAAGACTTTCCCATCCTAAGGTGGTGAGACAAGAAGGTGGTGTTGGCAGGATGAACCAGCCTCACCCCTGTGTTATGCTCATTTCTGGCTTGAATAATGGCATGCATACTGAAAGCGTGAGTGTAAGCTGGTAATGTTACACAGGGTTGTGGTAATACTTGGCTTAGTGGTGGACTCAGCAGTGCTAGGTTAATGGTTGAACTCAATGCTCTCAAAGGTCTTTTCTGACCTAAATGATTCTGTGATTCTACATAGAGGACTGTCGTGGTGGATGTTATTTTCTGTCTCCCTTGGTACTAGATGAGCCATTATCATAAGGACCTCCGAGGGCAGCCCAGGAAGGATATTACGGGATTTTAGTGTCACATGATACTTACAGGACCTGATCCAAAGTCACTGACACTGATTTACTCCAGTGATTTCTGACTACAGCCAGAATTTCTAGGTGTCCTAGAAGGAAAAGGTTTGATGAATTTATAAAGAAATTATTTAATTTCTCTGAAAAGGTGATTGCTAGTGTCCCTACACATCTGATCCTTCATCCTGACTGCACTGTCAAGTTCATGATGAAGTATTTGCCTAGTGTTTATACATGAATTTCTGTGATTTTTTTGAAGGGCAGAAGAAATATAGCTGTGTTGTAAGTGAATAGTAAGTAAAAACAGGATAAGCTTGTAAAATAAAGATTGAATTTTTAAGCTTGAAGTTCATTTAACTCATCCAGAGCGCAGTACAATGCAAACCCCCTGATTCAAGGTCTGCTAGTTACGTGTACCACAGCACTGTCATGATCCATCAAACCTGCCAGATAAAGAGAGGCTATTTTAAAATTTCTCCTTCAGGGCATGGGGAAGTACTGTTCTTGCAAAGATAGAAATTTATGATGATGCTAAAAAAAATGCAGATGAAGTGAATAATTAATGAATTCAAGACAGGACTGAAATATCTTCCGAAAATGCTGCTATTTTTAGCTGGGAGTGCTTCTGCAGTGCTTGTCATGTGATCCTATTGCCTTCTGAGAGCAAGAAAACAATTTGAATTGGTTTCTCTTTCCCCATGGACCTATATAGTCCCAGCATATAATACCCCTTAGCATCTGCTTCTGTCTTAAAGCAAAAAAAAAAGATTTTAAACCTCATGCAAAATAAAACACTAGTGAAATCTATACTTACAGATAATCTTTATTGCAACTGAATATTTTTCATAATAGTTTCTACTTTTGAGGCTGCACAAGGAGGATACTGCCATGGATATAACTTACAGCTGCTGCTGGTCTGGTAATATTCATTGCAGGTGTGTTTTTGAGCTGGCAAAGGACATAGAAACAATTATCAATTGGAGGTTGCAGGATGTGGACCACAGATAGGAGTTTAATGTGAACAGATTTGTGCTTCTTTTCCCTATAACTAGTAGAGTGTTCCTGTGCTTGAGCTACTTTGAACATTAAAAATGTTATAGTCAAAAATGCTCCTAAAATAAGTCGTTGTATCCACACAGGGAGTGATTTCTCCAGTGTTTAATATGTGAAACCTGGTCCTGTGAGGGATTTCTCCTTCCTGAGTGGTAATGAGGTGCCTATCAAAGGAAAAACCAGAAGCTGCTCACTTGGTGCCTTTCCTGCCTCCTAGAGTTGCCACAGGCTGAATTTAGGAGAAACCTCGAAGTCCCAAACCTTTAAGCAATGAGGAGGACCCTGTACACAGTTTGTACAGGTGCAGAGGAGTACTGGCTTGCTTTCCCCTCTTGCATGGGGTTTGCTTACCCCACGTGGGATGTTTCCTGAGTGGCTCTTCTAAGGTGTGTAGGGCTCCTTGGACCTGTCTGGGACTCCAGTCCCCAACCCTGGTGAGCTGCAGAGCTTTGCCCTGGGAGCAGAATTCTTGCCAAGCAAAGCACCAGTGAAACAGCTGGGCTGAAACACGTTGCTTTGGGAAAGGGTTGTGAGCTGAGTCTCAAGCAGCAGAGATGGCCCCAAAGGCACCTGCAGCCCCAGAGCAAGCTGCAAGCTTTGGTGATGGTGGACTTTGGGAAGCTTCTGAATTAAGCCATGGAAAGTAGCTCGTTGGGGGCACTGGAGCTTGAGCTGTGGCTCTTTAGTTGTGTTCAGGCACACATTTATGACTTAGATGCCATACGTGTTTGCTGCGTCTGGTTCTTGGTCTCTGTTTTCTCTTTTCTGTGCATCTATCTAAAAGCATTTTTTAAAGATTTAATGTGTGTGAAACACATGCATTGTATGGAGCTTTGTAATAATTAGAAATTGATCCTCGTCTGGAAGCTGTGAGTTTGCTTGACTTAATTGTTACTGAACTGAGAACTGTTGTTATGAAAAAATGTATTGGATTATGATTATGATATTTTTTTGTGCCAGCTGAAAAGACTATTTTCAGGCTTATTTTTCCCAGATGTCCATCAGCTCTTCCATGCTAGAGCTCACCACCTTTTTTCCAGTGTTCATATGCAGTCACTTGTGTGGGTCCTTTCTAAAATGAATCTGCTTATCAGGTGTCTAGATTTTAAACAAAGCCCATCTATTTAGACCAAAAGGTTGTAGAGGGGTACATACAGACTGAATAAGTGGGTCAACTGGAAAGTGTGGAATTCTGTGGCCAGGGGATATGATGAATGGTTGATGTCTTCAGGGGGTCCTGTGAGTTGGACAGGACATGAGAACAACCCTGGTAAGGCAGGCCTAGAGGACTTTTCCATGCCTAAATTAATCTCTCAGCATGCAGGGTTTGTGTTCCTGTTCTCTATGGGGTTGTGGCTCTGTGATACAATTTGCTACCCTTATTTGTTTTATTATTTTTATCTTTTTAAGTTAATGAAATGCATGGAGTTCTCCATGCAAGGAAAAGAGAGAGATTCTAAGACCCTAGATTTTCTTAGAGCTCTGCAAACCAGTTCTGGTTTTCTTTACTTTTATCTGTTTGTTTGAATGGCTGCATTCATGATTGGAGCAATTAGTTAACAAGTCTGGTAAGAACTTGTGATCTGCTTGGGAAGAATCAAAAACTGAAATATCTGATTTCAGCCTTGTAGTTGCTGTGTTGATTTGGGGAATGAGGCTTTGGGAGAATAATTTTTACTTCACATAGAGTTATTCACCCTTGTGACTGCATACTGAAATACCTAGCAACACAGCTTTACAAAGCTAAAACCAGGAGTACTGAAATAGTTAATTTTGCAATTTAGCAAGGAGGTACCGATTTTAAGCCACGAAAATAGTAATTCTTCAACAAGTAGCTTGTTTTAATGGCTATCTCCTTACTTCTCTTTCTTATCTTTCCACAGGAAAAATTAACCCAGGAGTGTGTATTCAGAGAGCAATTTGAAGAAAACTGGTATAACACATATTCATCAAATCTATATAAACATGTGGACACTGGAAGACGATACTACGTTGCGTTAAATAAAGATGGGACTCCAAGAGAAGGGACTAGGACTAAACGGCATCAAAAATTTACACATTTTTTACCTAGACCAGTGGACCCTGAGAAAGTACCAGAACTATATAAGGATATTTTAAGCCAAAGTTGACAAAGACAATTCCTTCACTTGAGCCCTTAAAAAGTAACCACTATAAAGGTTTCATGCGGTGGGTTCTTATTGATTAGCTGTGTCATCACATCAGCTCCACTGTTGCCAAACTTTGTCGCATGCATAATGTATGATGGAGGCTTGGATGGAACATGCTGATTTTGTTCTGCACTTAAAGGTTTGTCCTCCTGGAGGAGAGCCTATGCCCACTCGCTTGATTTAGTACGAGAGGGAGCGCGAGAGAGTGAGTGCGAGAGAGAGAGAGAGAGAAAGGGAGAGGATGAATGGGAGTGAGAGCGCGAGAGAGAGGAGCCAAGGGGAGGAGGAGGGTGAGGAGGAGGAAGGCCTGATGCATGCTGGGGAATAGACACGCTTTTAAATTTTTGATCAGTTGTACTTCGTCATATATCAGCATAGCTGCCATACTTTGATTCATCAGGATTTTTGGCTGGTGGCCTGCTCAAGTGTACGCTGCATTTACAAAGGCATGGAGGGTGCAGTCTTACTTAAACAAGAGACTTTTCAGTTAATTGCTCTCTGGGTCTCACCCCACTGAGTTTAAAGCAAAGACCTCTTAGTAAAAAAAAATAAAAATAAAAAGTTAAATTTATTTATAGAAATTCCAAAGGCAACATTTTATTTATTTTATATATTTATTTATTATATAGAGTTTATTTTTAATGAAATATGTACAGGCCAGATAGGCATTTTGGAAGCTTTAGGCTCTGTAAGCATTAAAATGGCAAAGGCCACTATGAACCTGTGGTAAATTCATGCAAGTAAATATAAAGGTGCATGGATAAAAAAAAACAACCAACAATAAAAAGGTAATAATAATAAATTCTAGTGACCCTCATGTACTAAAGGCGACAATCTCTTTTGTGCCCATGTTCTTGTACAATTATGCACACCACTCATGACACTGAGTCCTCACTCTTCTGACTGCTTGTTTCATAGCTTACCCCAGAGGATTAAAGAGAAAACTGGGTCTTCAACTTTTTTTTTATGTCTCTGTAATATTTCCTCTCTGATAAAATGACTTCTTACATCATTGTAAATTTCACAGCTGTGAAAAATATAGGGGTTGGAATATATTCTACTTGTTAAAACCTATTGCAGATTATACCAAAGCTAAATGATAAATATGCTTCTTTTTTTTTTTTTTTCTAAAGAGAATGCCAGAAACAACATAATACCAACAACATTTGTACCAATTTTAAGATTCCACAAATAGCACATAAAGATTTCAGAGGGCAAGAACCAGGTTAACAGGATCATTCTTGTAAACATGTTTATTTGTGCACTTGACTATCTACTATGAAATTATACAAGTTCCATAGGGGTCATTGTACTATCTTTTATGGAAAATTGCTTTCAGTGTGAACTGTCATAATACATGATACTAGCACCCTTCCTAAAGTAAAACTTGCAAAATGAAACTAATAAATCTCTATCAATAATGACAATGAGGGGGACAGTATTAGACTTATTTTTATTGTTTTTCCTAAAGTATGTTCAAATATTCACGAACCATGAGTTAACAGTATGTAATATTTAAGGGTATGTAGCATTTTATGTTAAACACACAAAGACGTTGATTAGCAGTTACCATTTGAAAATTAAGCCTTAGGAAGAGGCTTTTTTCCCCCCAGCATGCTGAAAAAAAAAAAGATATAAAAATCACGTTAAGGTCCATATGATAAATGCATTTTGTAGCAGTTGTCTCCCTTAGGATTTGAATCCAGTGCCATTGAGTGTAGCCTTTGCCACTGGATATGTCGGGAGCAGGGCTGGTCCTGACACCCTGGCTGTTTGCAGAGGCACAGGGGCTGAGCACAAATGTGCTTTGGAGGAGCAATGCATAAGTTTGTAGCCTATTCATAATTAAGAAATTTTTGCTCTAAGGGACTCTTATTCATCTGATTTATATTATTTGAAATTTAATTTCCATTCTGGAATAACCTCTGGCTCGGTGTCCTGAACAAACATGTCCTTTCTGTACTCAAGCAGATAGGAGGGGCCATGTCTCAAATGGCGATATCAGTAACCCTAAATAAAACATGGCATTTTATTATAACTGTTTATAAATTATAAAGATACGTAAATTACATTAGTTGATTAGTAGGATACAGTTAGATGTACTGGTCTAGGGACTGTTATTGCCTGGGAATTTACAGCCTTCAGCTGCAGCCCTCATGTTTTTCTCTAACCCTTGGGGGCTGCTGAGACCTGCAGGTAGTTTGGCTGCTGCGGGTCAGTCAGATTCTGAATTCTTTGTCTGGGTGATGCAAAGACTGTAGGAGAAGAAAGAGAGGACTAGGGTTCATGGCTCAATGTTAAATGGATCAATCCTACCACAAGGAAGGGAGGTTACAACCCTCTGCTGTTTCAGTGAATCTGACATACACGGGGAAATTATTTGCAAAGCTTAAAAATACTCTGAGTTGAGGCCACAGTACTAGGCCATGGTTAGAGTTTTAATGTTAAATTGACTTGGATTTTTAGTCATAGGCAAATCATTACTACTAGTTAACATGTTTTATTTATTTTTTTTTGTATTTTTCTAAAGAAAGGATTAAACTCAAGAAAAATGTTATGAGTTTATGGCAGACCATATAAATAAACTGTAACCGATTTACTCGAATAAGCCGTAATGGTGTGTAAATACTGACTTCATGTAAATATAGAAACATGTAATTTAACTTAGGCATTATTGCAAGACTGGAAGGCCCAGGAGCTGGCAGTTTGCCACTGCTTGCAGGTTCACTGGGTCAAATTTGGCCTGTTTCAGGTAGCAAACAGCAGATTCTGTTCAGTCACTGGTGTAAAATGAGTTATTTCTGTTTGTTTTCTGATGGGGGTTGGGCAAAACCATTGTCACCTGGGTGCTGCTTAGCTCCTTTTCCAAGGTGTGAAGGGATATGGATGCCCTCCTGCTCCTTACGTGATCGTGCTAAAACAGGGCTGGAGAGAGTTGATATAGCAAAGCAGGGAGGCTTATGGAGCCTCTCCCCTGTGCTGTGGACAAACAGAAGTCTTCATTTCCTAGTGCTGTCCATCTGGCACCTTTCTTGAGCACTAAATTTCACTTGGAGAAAAATCTGAGGGAAAAAGAAAAGAACAATTGGTGTTATTTACTTGATATTCTGTAATGGTGTGTAAATACATACAGAATTCTGTAATTTGTATAAATATATTGCTATAGAATTTTGAAAATTGGTATTATTTGCTTGATGTCCCTTCAGAACATTTTCTTATAACCATGCACATGTGTAATAATGGGATGGCAAAAAGGTGTCCTTATTTATTCCTAGAAAGTGTGTGAGAATATCCCAGGAAGGAAGAAGTCATGAATATCTTCTATGTCTTTTTGCTAAATTGGAAAAAAGCAGCAAGATATCTTTTTGTCAAGAATTGTATTAGCTTTTCACCTGAAGCAGATCTGTCTGGGCAAGCAGCAGGGCAAAAAGGTCATGGAGATCCAGACCAATGTTGTGTAATGGGCTGGTTTTGAGCTGCATCTGGTAATGTGTCAGGGAGTGCTCCCAAACTTAAGTGTGGTGAATGAAACCTGGCAGAGCTGGGCAGTGCACAGAGCAGAAGGAGAAAAATCCTAGGAAAATTGCCTTAAATATTCCCCATTCGTTGCTGAACTTAACCTGCATACTAACTGGATGGGGGGAAAAAAAGGTGCTATTTATCAATGAATGAGTGTAAGACATGGAGGCTTGAAATGAGATTCTGGTCTAAGAAATCAAGCACTGCTACTGTCCCCCTGAAAAAACCAGAAATGTGTGTTTAATAACATACAAATATGAGTGAGTTGAAGAGAATGCTTCTGAGGCAGTGTCTTAAATTTCTGTGGGGACAGAATATGGCAGGAGGTAAGAGAAGATGCTTCTGCAGCATGTCTTTCAGAGTTCCTTTTATCATCATCTTAACTTACGCTCTGCTCTGCCTTTTGTATCAAGTACAGAAGTGACCATAAGGTCCAGCTTTGTTACTCATGATTATAGGAATAGAAATAGATGGGCTGTGAGCCATGCTGAATACCTTTTTATGTGAACTCCTGTCCCAGTGAATTCTCACAAGGTCTCTCTGAGGTACACTAGCAAACCTTGAGATGTGACCAGGCTCCTTACAACTGCAGAAATTGTGAGGTTCCAGATTCTTTGAAATTTTGAAGAAATCTGTGGAACTCAGTCCCCTACTGATGTAGCTGTGTATGTGTAGGCAGCCATATCTGTAGATACAGAATCTGAGCAAAGAAGTAATCAACAAGATTGTCCTCAGTATTTGATTCCACATGGCATATCATTTACTGATCTGAGAATAAAAATCAAAAGACTTCTGTTTTCCATAATTTTTTGTCTGTTCCTAAACTATTAGAGCTCTCCACGGCTTGTTCAGAGGTCAGTTCTATCCTGTCTTGGTGTTATCTTTCACCTTACCATAACACTACAAGGAGGTTTTGCCATCTGGACCTTAAGCAAGTACCAGTACTAAAACCTCCTCTCCTCTTGTCAAGAAGCTGGAACAGCCTGCCCTAGAGTTTATTGTTGAATTCTTTGACATTGAATTGTGCAGGGCATGGCTAATTAGCATCTTAAATTTAGGCCTGAAAAAGTGTATCCATCAAGGATAAGAAAGACAATTAGTGATTACAAACAAAAAATGCTACTGTGCAAGGTGTTTTCCCAGCTCAGTTGCGAGAAATTTGAAAGCAGAAAATGTTATTGATGTTCAGGAAATTTTAAATGAGAATAATAAGCAAGTTCCACGTGCAAAACAATTTCTAAAACCCAGTCTTGTTGCCTTTTTTCCTGATGGTTGCATGTCTTTAATAGCTTGTGTGTGTGGTTTTTTCTACTCAGTGATATATTGGAAAAGACTTTTCTTTTTCATTCACGATTTCTGAAGTCCAGCTGTCTTTGTATAATTTTTCAGAGTTATTCTGGTCTGAACCCTGGGGCAGGAAAATAACCATGTGATCCTGGGTTAGGATAGGGCATGACATGCATTGCAAAGATGCTGCTGTTGTGCTCAGGGTAGCGGTTACAGTCCATAGGATGACCTTGTCTGTAGCTATCACATGGAGAACGACAACAGTATTTCTTCCTTAATACATTGTATGTTGCTGTTATTGTAGGAGAGATCTTTAAAATGATCCTAAGGTCATGCCAGCTTTTTTAAACCAACATCTGTCTCTTGAACACTCTCTTAAAATTATTTTGTCATGGAGAGCTGTATATAAATTAAAGTTTAGCTACGTACTGCTTAGTTATGCAGAGGGGTTTCACCTCATACTAGAAAAAAACCAGTCCCTTTTTCTTTAGGTTGAGAGAAGTTATTTTTATGTGCAGTACTCACAAGTAGCAACTACAAGATACTCAAAAAAATTCTGGAATTAGACTGAACTGTCAAAATGTTTCTCACATTTCTGTTTTCTTGAGAAATCACAGACCATCAAATTATGGTGATATGCAAAATATGCCCTGTGGATTTTTTTTCATGTCCAGAGGGCCTGGATTTATGTATATCTTACTGTTGGAGGCAGTAAGTCTAGGTGAAAAGAGCATTTCTGTAATGTTGGAACTCATTCATTTTATTGACAACCTCCCCCTCGCCCCTGCAAATAGTAGCTTTAGTTAAAATTGTTATTGTTATTTCTACCCTTGTTGAGAGAGTAGATGTAAACATTGAAACAGTGTCTTGAAATTCTCCCTCACAGCTGTGCTTGTGAATGCACACTTCTTTCTTTTATATTTCTTATGTAGTATGATTTCTATTGCTTTTTAGAAACCTTTATGCTTGTTATGAATGTCGACTCACTGAAGTAGGCGCAGCCAATTTATGTTTCTCTGTCCTTTGGTTAAGCCAATTTTTTCTTTCTGGACGTCTTATATTCTGGCAGGCAAGGCACTATCTTCTCAGCTAGGGCTCTTGTTTTTCTTTTTCTTTTCTTTCTGCCAGAATCCATCTTTTTATTCATAGACTGTAGTTAATTTCACAAACCTTCAGAAAGATCCTGCATGGTAAGACTGTGCTTCCATCTTATCTTCATTCTAGGGAAGCAGAAGACTCACTGCTAACAGTTGTCTGTGCATTTTCATCTTTGAGATGTTGTTTGGTTTGACTCCAGAGCTTACATCTTCCTGTTTGGGATGATTTGGGTCTTTATCTCACTGTGTCCCTGATACAATCATTAGAAGGGTGTTCAATATATAGTGTCAGTTTATTCAGATGAGGTATTTCTCCTTTCACAGAGTGTTCTGTGCAAACCTTTGTGAATTATCCCTTAAGATCAGTTAATATCTAAACTCCATCATAGACATCACCTTACTAATTTGAAGTCTCTTGATCAGCCACTTTGTATTACTTTGTGCTGGCAACTCATTGAATTATAATGATTTGACATGCGTGTTAAAGATGCACAGCTTGGGTGTCAATTCCTTTTATTGCAAGATCTGAACTGTTCTCTGAAGAATGAAAGTCACGTACCTGTCCCAATTCCAGTAAGGATATTTTCCTCACTGGCATCAATCCAGCTCACTGTCCTTCAGAAGAACGCACTTCTTTTGGCCTCTTCAAGGCGCATGGAAATTACTCCCAAATGGGCTGCTGTGTCACCTGCTCTCCTGTACTAGCTCTTTTCCTTTTATTAAAAACTCTTCTCTTCCAACCAGTATTCTTAAATTGTTTCTTCCTATCACCTTAATCTTCCTCATGTGGTTTTGTGGCATTTGGATATTGAGGAAGGTACTGTCAATGAAACCTTCATTTTGTAATTGTAACTGAGTCCAATGTAATCTTATTTCTAATCAAAACAGTCTTTATCCAGTAAAAAAATTTGGAAGAAACAGTGAAGGAAGAGAAAACTATGTGTTGCTACCCCTTACCTCAAGTGGGTTTGAAGGAGAGCTAATGTGAACTCGGTTATTCTAAGATCCCTCTTAAGAGATTTCAATACTCTTAACTGTCTTTCTATAATGTTTCATTACTTTCCAGTGGATACTATGATCCTAGCAAAAGCTTTTCTCAATGTCTATGAAGCTGATGTACAGTGAATCTCATGAATGCTCTGCTAAGAGGATGTTGTTAGGCACTGCCATAGCCACTGACATTTTCTCTTTCTTGAAATCAGCCTGCTCTTTTCCTAACTGAATGTCTCCTGCTTGTTTCAGCCTCTATAGCAGTCTGCTTGCTAGGCTGCTGCTTGGCATAGAAAGGAAGCTGCTGTCTTTTGGTTTATTGTACTGCACAAGTAGTTTCCTCAGGAAGAGACTACCTTCCTTATTCCAGGACCACAAGAAGGAGTTCATGCTGGCTTCAGTAGAATTTCCACATCTTAGCATTTCCACTTGGCCCATATTCCATGCACTTAATTAATGTTTCTATTTTTATGGCCTTATTATCTATCTGAAAACTGCAATGCTGATGCATGCCAGAAAGCTGTTCTGAGCAGACTGGTGTTTTCCTCCTGGACTGTCTTTATGTTGGTACATACATACACAGGTACTCTGCTAGAAGCATCTCGTAGCCTTCCTTCTCTTTAAGACGTGCTTGGTTAGATTAAGGTAGGATTCTCATCCCTGGAGTATCCCTGATCTTCTGTAGCAGCATCATGGAAAACAGGCAGTGTTCTTGTCTCACTTGTCAACAACTCTCTGCTAATAAATTTGGTCATTGTGACATGTTAAAAAACTCCCCAAACTAGACAAACAACAGGCTTGACAGTACATGTGAACCAGTTTATATCCCCTTGCTTGCAGTGCTTAAATAAGCAATTAAAAATCAGCCAAGATACTCTTGAGTTGAAATTTTGAATTCAAAGCCATATTACCTTTAGTCATAGTTTCAGTTGTGATAATAGTCAGGTGAGTGCTCCAGAGCTCACAAAGTAGTGTGCAGCTGAACACCCATTTCTTTCTTGATGGAAAATGTGATTTGTTCACAGAAATGTAGTCTTGGAGTCCATATTCAGCTGTTACATGGGTATGCAAAGCCTCTAATGCACAATAACAGTGCTTTTACTACCCACCTGCTGCAGATGCCCTTTAGACCTTCCCCTCAGCTGCTGTTGCCCAGCTCCAGGGTTAACTTCCACTGAGGCAAAGTTCTCACTGAGAGAAACTGCAGCCTTGAAATAGGGGAAGTGATGTCCCTGTGGAACAGAGAGAGAAGCAGCAAAGAGAGATGTGTTAAAACCAGGATTCATCTAAGAAGGCATACAAGGAAGTTCCTGGGTTTGCCAGGGGGAAGTCAGCAGAATCTCAAAGGAGGGACAGAGACATACGTAGCACAGAAATACAAACGTCTGTTTCCTCTCTCTGCTTTGCATATGTGCTGCCCCTCTTCCCCAAATACATTCTCTCTTCTTCACTTTCCAGCTATCAGGAGTTAAAGAACTGATGATTCTCAGCAACTTTAGAAGATCATGCCTTGCACACCTTCAATGAGTGATCCATCTCAAGAGTTAGTTACATAATGCAAGCAGCACTAAAGAGTCAAACCAGAGAAGAGGGCTTGGTTTGGGGTTAGGGGACCCTTCCTCCATATATGGAGGTCTGTGACAGCTTTGCTGTTGACATGAGTGAGTGCTGCAGAGCCTAGTCTGCCGAGGTGTGTGCTGGGATGTGGTGGTGACAACAGAAGTGTCTGCTGAGCAAGGGCCATGCCTGGTGCCAGGAGACATCTGCATTCCTTCTTTTCAAAATCCCCAGGTGGCCACAGAGAGCTACTGAAGATGTAGTCAATTTGTTCCTAATTTGTCTCTGCATGAATGAGTTTAGAGCTAAGCCCTGGCTTGAAGAGAATTACAATCTGTATGGTCAGTGTAACTTATGAAACTAAGGAATTAGGCTGAATAGTGAGAGGAAGTAGGCTAGCCTAGAAGTTTTCCTCTCCTCCATAGTCCTGCTCCTCCCAGACTCAAATTAATGATTTTTGTAGAGGTGTTCCATGCTAGGGTCATAGTTACTCACTGGTTTGTCTCCAACAGCTAGTTAGGATGTATTAATGGAGCTATAGCCTGCTGTAGAAATAAGGAGCATGAAAACAACATTGTGAACAACACACAGAGTAACAATTGCAAAAAAGTAAGATATATGTGCTTCTAGGTTGGCCTAAACCAAGAATCTTAACACAAAGCAGGGCCACTTGCTGAGCTCAGGCTTCTTCCACCACTGCTGTCCCCAGGACCTGCTGCTTCTCTCTGTGAGCAGCAGCAGGCAGAGTGCCTTGATGGGACACTCCCCCTGCCCTTAACTTACCCCTCCTGGTACTCTGGGGGTAGGGGCTGTGGTACAGGAGGAAGGACCCCTCTCCCAGCCTCCACACACTCAAACAGTGGCACTGGTGGGCAGGACCATTTCAGTGTTGGCATTAATCCCTAAGCTCTCTCTCAGCAAAAGCTCCCTGAATTTCAGAATTAGCATCTGTTTTAAAAATAAGCTTTTCTCCTAGAGTTACGATTGATCAAGATTAATGGGAAAATTTATGTCCCAATGAACTATCAGACAAGTCCGTGGGTCAATGAGTTTTTTCCTCTTGTCTTTATATTTTGCCCTTCCTAGTAAAAATATGCAATTGCCTGCTCCATCCCTTCTTGAGGAGGTCATTGGTTCTGAGAAGGCGAGGATGGGGACATCTCCAAAAAATGTGAAAACACACAAGTAATTCCCACTTTGTGATAAGTAAGTTATACAGCAGTTTTAGAATTTAGCTGCACAAACCACATCAGTGCAATGGAACTCAAACAGTAATCGATGAGCCGATACTTCAATTTGTGTTGTAATTTTTGGACAAAAATACCTAGCTCTCTTGTTCCTGTAAGTTGTTGGAAAAGGAACTTAAACAGCAACCAGTAAAGTGCATAGCTACTTAATAGTGAGCAGAAGCAGAAAAAAGGCAGTGGCTCTGCCAGTTGGACCCTTCTGTTTCAGGTCACGAAGTAGCTATTTTATTTATACAGTCTTGGAAGCCCTTTGTCTTCCCCTTGTTTTATTTGCTGCTCCTATCTTGGTTCAGGTCTCAACATCCCTGTCCTTGTCCTTCAGGTAACTGTAGGATGTTCATCTGCCCTTGCAGGTCATTCATTGTAACTATACTGGTAGTTCTCCAGATTAGACCATCTCTGTTTTTTGCTATCCCTCTGTGCAAAACTGGGCACAGCATTTCCTGGTTTTTTACACACTGCAGACCTGCCCCATCTCCTTTATTAAAAATAAAGGGGCTGCAATGAGCAAAGTTCCTTTCAGTTATTGGACCCTCATCCTCTTCCTTGTCCCTGCTTTAATGTATTAGATTAGAGCATTATGTTGAGTTATTTAAGCATATCAAAAGGTGGAGATCTGCTAGAAGTGCTTGGTTGACAGGACTAAATCTCTGCCCTCACTGCAGAGTGTGATGTAGGAGAGTGTGATGCAGCAGAGTGTGATGCAGCAGAGTGTGCTCTTCCTGGCTCCTTCAGAAGAAAGTGACCTTTGGTAGCAAAATCCTTTCTCTGAAAGCAAAAACCCCCATTCTTTTGGTATGTTAATTAATCTGTAGCTGGCAGGCTTGGTTTTAATTTGTGTTTTTGACAACACATATATGAGTAGAAGCAGTTGAAAAAGGGTCCATATTTCCCCTGGAACCTGGACCAGGGGATTTTTAGGGGAATTTTTCCTTTTTCACATGCCTTGACTTTACTGGGGTTTTTGAACTGCCAGTTTTTGGTTTGACCTGCCTGAATCACAGGAAAAGCTGGCTGAAAAGCAAAGTACAGAGAAATAGGTAAAAATATAATTTCTCTTCTTGTGACATTTATTTCTTTTGTGCTTGCTCCACACTGCAGTTAGTGGGGAGGCAGTAGCTGTGAGCATGGGCACGTGGCAGTGAGGTGGGCAGTGTTGCAGCCCAACAAGATGGGCAATGCTACTGCTCTCAGAGCCTGTCTGTGTGAAACAGGCTTATCCTTATGTAGGGAAGCCTGAGGCTTGAGGCCAGCACACAAAATGGTCCTTGACACCCAGCCTCTCTGAACCAGCAGTGCCTGAGGGGCTGGAGGACCACAGAAGTAGAGCCAGTTGCTTCAGCAGTGAGAATGCAGGTGGGGCATCTCAGGGATACTGGGAAGGGTCCTGCAGGCTTGGAGATGGGCTTTAGCTCAAGTCCTAATTAGGACATTCTTTGCTTGCCTTTCTTTTTGCCACCAAAAAGTACCTACCTAGGCTGACAATTTGGTCCCAAAAGTCAAACTTTATGGCAGCTGCCAGGCATAACACTGGGTCTGATCTGATGTGCCAACTACAATTTTCTTTGCTGCTGCAGTGAGTAAGGAAAAGTGGAGCTCCTGACCCCAGGAAAGACCAGCAGCGTGAGTCAGGATTTGGCTGAGCAAGTTCCCTGTGGTTAGGTAGTTGCCATTCTGTAAATGGCACTCAGCTTCCTTTCCTGCTGGGGCATTAAAAAAGGCAAAGAAACTATAGAGTTCTGCTGCTGTAGATACCTTTCCAAAGAGATTTTCCTTCTTTCTATTTCCAAACTATGACAAAAGAGAAAGATGCTCAATGGGCAGCGCTGCTTCTGACTAGTGTATGGCTTATCAAACAACCTGAGCAAACTCAGACTGTTTAGTTTTGTTGATTAGTCCAGGGACTGTCATAATTGTCTGTCTCAGACAGCAGCGGCCACCCGACCAGGCTTCAGCAAATAAAATACCACGAATACATTCTGAAAAATGTGAACATAATACTCATGAAGGACTATTAATGTCTACAGAAACTATGCAGGCTGCAAATACACCTTCATCCTGACCTACAACATTCCTCTTACTTTAGTCCTAATGGAGATGGCCAGTTATGGTTTTATGACATAGATTATGGGTAAGCTCCTGTTGCTGCTTTGTGCCAATCAGAGTTTTGCTTTTGGCTTCAGCAAGGTCTGAGTTTCTCTCTTTTTTTTTTTTTTTTTTAATTGTATCTAAAAAGAGGGAAGATATACAAGTTACTCTACCAACCAGTTTAATTATAAATATACGTAAAGATCACTGTTATTTCAAGGCAGTGTGTATTTTTTTTTGAACTTGACACAGTAAATCCAAAAATGTGTACAACAAATGTGAAAAAACTCAAAACTCTTTTCTGAGGACTTTGTTCAGCAACTAGAGTTATTTCTTATCAGATTTTTTAACATTTTAAACCCTGTAAATTGAAAAGACTGCATCTCAAAGGCATAGGAGTCCTCACTTGCTACCAATGGAAGAACAATAACAATCAAAACCTTTTGTGAGAAAACTTCAACTCAGCTAGACAGTTCAAGAGGTAAGTCCTGCCTGAAAAATATAGTTTGAATACATAAAGTTTGGACAATATACCAGTTAGATATTTTCAGTAAGACTGGAGTCTGAGCTCATGGAAGACCACGCATATTATTTTCGTTTTCCACACATTTTTCTTCCACAGGGGCAAAACAAGATGAGGAAATTCAAAGGGGGATTTTGGAAGTTCCTGCAATCCACTAGGAGGTCTAAAGGACTGAGTTAAAAAATGTTGAATTGTTTTGTTATTCTCATTATGGCAGATTAGAAAGAGCAAATTTGTGAATTACTGTCTGATGTGACATTACTTTAAAACTGAAGGAAACAGGAGGTGGCATTTCCCCATCACAGGCCCAACAGTCATGTTAAGGTGGAAACCATCTGAATGTGGCTACGATGTGTCTGATGTATCCTACTTTGATGTGATTTCATTTGCAGAAAAGGAAATACAGGGAGCTGATACTTGCATGTCTGAAGTCTGAGTTGCACAAAGGACTCTGTTATTAAAAGAGTTCATTCCTGCCTGCTCCATAATGAGTCTGATTTATCATGTTTTCCATTTGACTTTATTCTCCATTCTCATTATTGTTAGTGTAGAAATGGTATGTCCTGTATAGGATCTTCAAGTTTTACCCTTGTTGAACTACAGCCTCTAGCTAGATGGACAGAAGGATGGACATCTGCGGACATCCTGAGGTGAATGATCCTGCATCCAGAGCTGTGCTAACAACACTGAGATATCCCCCAGGGGAAGAGCAGCACTGTGGCTCTCCTGAATCTATTCACCCCTTAGTTGTTTGAGCTTTCCAGTGCAAATGTTCCCCAGGAGTATCTGTCCCCAAACCACCAGTAAGGGTTATGCTTTCAAGAGAAGTGGCCGCAGGTCACTGTTTCTAAGAACACCAGACTTGCAAATTCCTAGAACACTTTTGCTCTGTGTAAGTAAGCTGGGAACATTGTTTTGCTAGACAGAGTATGCGAATGACCACCCAGTGCCCATTTACTCAAGGCCTTTGGTATGTGAATAGATTTGCAGCGTGGGGCTGAGTATTTCTTTTTGTTAACTTAGTGGAAACCACTTGGCATAGGAACATGTTCGAATCATGATGCAGGCGTTTGAAATTTGTACTGGTGGGGGATCCAGCTGCTGAAAGGAACCATGAAACCAAACTTTTCTTTCTTTCTTTCTTTCTTTCTTTCTTTCTTTCTTTCTTTCTTTCTTTCTTTCTTTCTTTCTTTCTTTCTT
>JAWWEE010000001.1:44972567-45030968 GCA_035221455.1 Xenops minutus
CTTCCTTCCTTCCTTCCTTCCTTCCTTCCTTCCTTCCTTCCTTCCTTCCTTCCTTCCTTCCTTCCTTCCGTCCTTCCGTCCTTCCTTCCGTCCTTCCTTCCTTCCTTCCGTCCTTCCTTCCGTCCTTCCTTCCGTCCTTCCTCTGTCTGTTTTGTTTGCTAGACAAGGTTCTAGAAGGTCAGTGCTGCAGGTTTTCCATTTCTCCTCTGACAAAACTGATCCTGAAAGTTACCTGTCCTGATGTACCAAAATATTTCTAGCCCAGACAGGTCATGAAATGCTGAGCCACAAAATGCAGAAGATACCTAATTGATCAAAATAATTTTTGCTATGTTACATTTTGTCAAATATCAACAATTTTTGGGAATTGAGCTAGGTGTATTTTCAGAAAGCTGCTATATTTTTTCTCCCTCCAAACCCCAGTGGCCTCATTGAGACACTGCTGCAGGCAGAACCTGTCTGTGCAAATGGTCACTGAAGTGACCATGGTATGGCCAGAACTTTCAGGTTCAGCTTCCTTCAGGTTCATAGGAACCTGTGTTTTTGGGTTTGTCTGGCAAAAGGACACAAAACACTACAAATAGGAACTTTTTTAATTACAGTTTTGTGAAATATCAAATTTTATAAAGCTAAAATTCAGCACCAAGTAAAATCTACTTTAATGTATTACCTTCCTTTGTTAAGAGCATACACTTTAAAGTAGGACTATTCCCAGCTTGCTTAATGCTTTCAGGTCCCATTCTTGGTTTAACCCAGTTTTAACTGCCACAGCAGATACTGGAGCTCATGACTGATCATGAGGCTTTTATTTCTCAGAGTTTCAGAGTGCAGCCTTGAAAATGTATAGAGACCTAAAGGAGGAAGAAGAATGATGATGCTGGAGGGTAAAATCTACTAGTTCATGAACCAGGGGCTAAAGTGAATCCGTTTTGTCCCCTAAAGGAAAAGGATTTAATTTTGCATCAACATGCTTATAGCTGATAGAGATCTTCAGGGTTTCCGAAGATAGGAATTTTTGCTTTAAATTTCAAACAAAAGTGCATATAGTTCCATAAGCTTTTAGGTAATCAATAGAATTTTATATGTGACCTTCAGTATTATGAGTCATGGTCTTACAGAAAACTGGTGTTTTATAAAATTTAGCTATAAAGATCTGTTATAGATGGATTTTTTTTTTAACTAGATCTAAAAATAACTTCATACACAAGTGAATTAATTTTATTATAATTCAAAAAGGAAAGGAAAGCCCAGTGTAGGAATGGTGTTCTCGTGCAGCCGACCAGATGAGAAATTTGAGGTTACAGAACTAGGAGTAAGAAAATTATCTGCTCCTATCTCTTTCTCACTGTCTTACTCTTTGCATGAGACTAGGGAACTGGAATAATATGAGAAACCTGTCAATCTGCAGGGTGTCCTGTACTGAACATTGGTTAAGACTGAAGAAGGTTTTCTGCAGTACTGAATGAACAGAATGGGATGATAAGCATATGAAAATATGAACATTTCCTATCTTGCTGTTATCCAGAAATGGGTTTCAGGACAAATTTGGGGAGAGGCTTAGAGTTATCTTTGTGGCCAAACATATCAGAAGCTGTCACATTGGCTTATAGACATTTTTTTAGAAGTGTTTCTAAGCAGCTGCATAAAGGAACAGAGCAACAAATTGTCTTGAGACGGAAAGGGGGTAGAGGTCCCTCTGCCACTGGTGTCAGCTGTGAGTTTGGACAACCCCTGTGGATAAAAGTGGCTCAGCTGAGTAACCTCTGTGCTGCTGCTACTCTTCTTTGGACTTGTTTTCCCCTCTCCCCAGCACTCTTTCAGAAATAATTACAGAAAGGAAACTAAGATGAGTATGCGCTTCTGCAGGCTCAGCTCAGTTTGCTGTTATACATAATTCCCTTCTTCCTTATGTGCTGAACTGTCAATGTAAGCAGTAGGTTGTTTTTATATTTAGAAAGTAATGTATTATCTGAGTGGCAGTTTGTCTGGCACGTGGTTTGCTATCTTACATTGTCCAGCTTTGTGTGCCTAATTTTAAGAGGCAGCATTTTCTACTTGCAAAAGAACGTCTCTGCGATGGTTTCTCCAATTCCCATTTATTAGAGGTTTTTATTGAAGAAAAGGTTCCTGCTCATTGTGCACAACTTGCCTAGTACAAGCTTCTTTCATTGCCTTAAAAATGTCAGATTGACTCCACGGGAGCTGACACAGCATCCAGAGTACCCAGCCATGGTAACGCTGTCCCCTTTGACATCAATACCGAGGTATTGAGAACTTCATTACAGCCCCAATAAACACAACCATCAGGAAAAGACAGGTGAGCAATAAAATACAGACAATATTTTTTGAATTGATAACCTGGGAGAAGCCTCATTGCTCCTGGTGGATGTAACAAGATGCAATTCAAGCTTAAAGTGAGAATGAAGTGGCTTTTGCTTTACAGATTGTCAAAACAACAGGAGCTACCAAAGAGGCTTAATATCCCTGTTGGACTGGTGGGAAGGGGCTGCCCAGGGAGCCTGTGTGGACAAACCTATGTGACGATGGCTGCCTGTATGGGACTAGGGATGGAAACTGGAAGGGAATTGTAGAAGCAGTCAAGGTCTGTGGGTGAGTGGAGAAGCCTTTGAGATATTTTGAGGTGCCTTGAGGGATGGAATAATCACTGGGTCAGTGAGCAAAGAAACCATCTCCTGAGGTTTGAGTACTGCTGGGTTCAGGGCAGAAGGGCTTTATGTACAGTCTTTAAACAGGAATACAGCAAAAAATAAAAGAAATTATTGTTTGTGTCATTATCTTCTCAATGGAAACAACATGTAGGACACTGAAATTTGGCTAATTACTTAAGCTGCAAAAAGTCTGTATTTTAAGGAACAGCGGGGGGAAGGGGATATTCAGAGATGGCAAAGTATTTTTAGAAATGGGGTGTGAAGAAGAAATAACTGGTGAAACTGCAGGAGAGGAAGGGGGATTTTTCCCAGTAACTGCTAACCATGAAGCAAAATTGAAAATTATCCCTGTATCTTTTGTACACAGCAGAGGTTTGGGAAGTTAGGACTAGAGGGTATTTCAGTGAGGCAATCTTCAAACTAGAGATACAATTACTAGCAGGCATTTGTAAGAAGACATGGTGTCTAGCCTTCAGTCAGAGCATATTCTTTCCACAATTAAATATGTGGCCTGTCACAGAGAAAACTGAGCTGGCTTTGAAAACACCAAGAACAACAGGGCTTTTGGAAATAACTTTGGAAATATTTGGAAATAATGTGTGTGGGTGCAGGTCCCGAAGGTGTACACCTCAAAACAGTTCCATCCACTGTGATGGGCAGTGTGGAGAATGCAGCACAGGGGTCTGCATTCTGCCAGACTGGGGTGGGTTTTGCCCATGCAGCAGCAGCAAAGCTCAGCAGAGCTGCAGTGCAGCATGGAGAAGGCTGCACCACCAGGGAGAGGCAAAGACGGGGAATAATCCAACTGAGAGTAACCTGGCTGACTTACAGTCAATATGCCTGGCACCCATCTCATTTTTGCCCTGTGTAGGGAATTTTCACCCACAGTGTGATGAGTTAAAATACTGTCCTCCTGATGTGCTGAATGTGCTGAGCCTGCTGTAGGGGGTGAGATGCTGCAAGCCAGGCTGGATGGCTAGAGCTTCCCAGAAAGGTGGTAGCTGACAGCAGGCAGCACTACCAAATGTTTTTTCTCAGCCTTTAATAAAACTGTGAGATTCTTTTTACAGCTGTGCAGTCCTGAAGAAGCTTGAGGCTTGCATGGATTTACACGATGGCAGAGTTTGTCCCTGGGCATATAGGAGGGGGAAACTGTTAGCATTCTTGTACAAAGAATATGACCAGAGACAGCTGGCAACCTATTTCTGGTACTCACCACTTCAGTTTCTCAGATGACATCTGAGAGCACCTACCAGCATTTAATTCTCATTAGTACATTCTCGACAATTTTTGTAGTTTGCATGATCTGTGAATTCTGCACCTCTTTTTCTTCACTATGCATTAGGAAAAAAATCATCATAGAAGATACCCATCCAACTGTTTTCTCCAGCCTTGAGAATCCCACTGCTGTATGCTTTGGTTTGCATGCAGCCAGCACTGCCTTTAAATAGATGGTGTAAGACTACTCCACCCTCCCCTTCCTTTGTTTCTCTGCTCTAAACATAAAGAAGTGAGGAATGAGCCAAAAACTGCCTCTTATGTCACAATATATAAAGAATTTGTGGCACCAGTCAATAAACTAAAAAATCTTGAATGCTATGATTTAAAGTAGTATGATAAGGGATGTCTGAAGTTTACCAATACATGATCCAGGGGAAAAAAATAGGAAGGAGGTGGTTCATGTTGTCTACTTCAGGCTTATGTGAGGCTTCAAACTGAGGTACAATCCAGCTTGCTTCAGGCAGGTACCTCCAGGGCGTGCCTGAAGTGAGATGGAGACACTTTCTGGAGGACAGCCTTTCTTTGAAGAAAAGGATGGAGACAGCAGTCTCTGCCAGCTTTCTGAAGAGGAGGAGGGGAGGAGAGACTGGGCTAATGGACAGTATCCCTGGTGATTTCTACCTGCAGTGAGATGGAGGAAGACAGCTTGTCCTGGCGATGAAAGGTCACATAACTGGTGGGGAGGAGGAGACAGAGAGCCCCCCAGATTGAGGGGGAGAGTAATGGTCAAGTGGGTGGTGAATAACTGTGAGCTGGATGGAGGCAGCTATTTAAAAATGGACTGAATGTACAACCAGTGTATGACGACTACCTGGCTTTCAGAAATGAACAGTTTTACTCTCCTGCTTTTGCTGTTCTTTGTGAAGACTGTGCTTTCTGTGCTTCTGCTTATTCTATATTATGCTTTTCCTTTAGGCTTTCCTGAAATTCAACTTTAATCTTGGAAAAGAGGAAGAATTTTGATTCAAATGTGAGTTTGTGAGAGAAAGAGGACTTGTGCAAATCTATCCACAAATCTAGGTAGATATTTCCCTTTTTCAGCAGTTTCTTATACTTAGCCTGCCTTTAGGCTGAAGTCCTCACATCTTGGGAACAAACAGAACACTATCAAACATTCATCTTATGTTGAAGAGGGACACCTGGTAGCATAACCCTTCACAGGGTAAAGATAATGTGTTTCTATCAAACAGTACAGTGAGTTTCTTCTTAGGGTTTGGTGAGTATTTTTGGTCTCTGACTAAAAGAAGAAAGAAAATGAGTTTTTTTCTTACAGCAGAGAATCAGTAGGGAAAAGGTTGGTATAAAAACTGATCTAAAAACATTAAAAGTCACTCTGGCACATGGCAAGAAGGAAAGCAAGCTGCCCTTATGTCTATCAAATTTTCCTCCTACTTCCATCCTCCAAGGTCAACCATCTCTGCGACAGAGACACGGCTTATGTCGTAGAGGTGGAACATGTGTTTAGATCTTTTAGAGAAGATCTAAAAGAGAAGATGCCCTTTGCATCAGCTTTAGGTATCCCAGATCCTCCCAGCTCTGCCACAGCACCAAATGGGGCTGGCTACCAAGGACTTTGGAGGCCTGTGCAGGGATCTCTGCGCTCCCCACTGGACACTTGCTGCCTGGGGTAGGTCCTTGTGTCTCCCCTGGCATCCGTGATGGGGATCCCAGGCTGCTGAGCAAGGCAGCTGACTCAGCCTCCTGTCTCAGAGACTTGCTTTCCCCACCTGCTTCTGGACTCCTCTCTGTGGGAGTGTGTTTGGGGGAAATTCCTGGGCTCCAAAACAACATTGCAAAACTATTTACACTGCAACTAAAATGGTGCTAGTTTCCTCGCTCCCTACTTTTCAGCAAATAGAGTAGCGATGAAGTGTACCTCCCCTAACCAACAGAAGGAGCAGCACTCATCTAGGTGCCAATAGTTTTGGGGTACAGTGCCTCCAGCAGCGCAGCACCCGGTGCCTGAGAGCTCTGTGGGATGCTCTGCAGGGAGGCTGCTGCAGTTTAACTCTGTCCTGGCATGGCTATAGGACAAGTATGTTGGGATGCGAGGCAGGACATGGACGGGAGCAAGGGGCCCGCAGCAACAAGTAGGAAGCTGCTGCAAGAGCAGCAGGACTGTGGCATCACTCGATGCTGGCAGGAGCTAAACCAGAGTGTGGGCACTGAGAGTCTCAGAGCCTCATTTTCAGAGGCTTGCTCTGGTTGTCCTTGGGGCTAGGTCACACACTGTGGTGGTCTTTTGTCAGAACTTTCCACAGTGCAGAATAACGACCCCCATTTCTGGTCAGTAGAAGACTTGTGAGTGGCTTGGAAAACAGCTACCGTGAGGGCCAGAGCAGATGGGGCAGAGACATTCCAGCCATTGCCTTGGGATGTGTTGTGACACCCAATCCGGCCCCCTTAGAGGGCTCCATGCACAGCTGGACTCTCCCTAGGGGCTTTGTGCACAGCTGGACTCTCTGCAGGGGTTCACCAACACACTCTCCAACCACAGTGAGACTCAGACCTTTGGCAGCGCCTTTGCTGGGAACCACTGTGTAATCCTCAGAGGGGAAAAGTAGGCTCCAGGTGTCAGGGTGAGCCCAGTGCCCTGTGCATCAAATTTCTTCTGCTGGAGAAGGAAACCTGATGAAAGGCCATACATGGATGTCAGTGTCATTTGCAGGACAAGGTTCTGTATTGCATTTCTGATTTGCTTACACTCATCCTGTGTTTAAGCCCCAGGCTGCAGATGACCACTGTAAGATGTGTATCTTATGCTGGTTTGGAGTCTGGACACATATAGTTATTTTTGCACTGTCTCCATCAAGATGCAAATCAAGCTCCCAATTTTGAGCTGAGAGGGTAGAGGATGAACAATTCCAGCTTCTGAATGGGGAGAAAAAGCTGTGTCCTCACCCAGACCCTAGTGCCAGCCTTGCGGAGGAGGGGGCAGAAAATGTACTGCTTAGAGTTTCTGAAGTTATTCTGGAAGAAAATAAAAGACAGGAAGCATACAGTAGGAGTAATCCCAAACCAGGAGGGAGGTGAACTCTCTAACCCCGGCAGGTGCTTTCTGTCAAGCTTTCATGGAATGAGGGTGGTGATGTGCGTGGAACAAGAGTAATTAAGACTATGAGGACATGATAGGAAAACAACCACTGGGTTTAATAAGCTTAGACTGCTCAGCTGCCCACGGGACACTGTCCCTGCCCTGAAACTCCCCATGGGGCTGTGGTGAGGGTTCCAGCCCTTGAGAGATGTCCTTTGTCCAGCCCTTGTCCTTTGGTGGCAAGGACTTATGTATTCTAATGATGCCTCACACCTCCTCTACACCCTTGGAACAGCCCAAAGGTTTTAAACCTGTCCCCTCATGTGCGCTCCTAAACACTGGAACAACATCTCACCTCACCCTCCTAGCCCAGCAGGGTTACTCTCATGTGAATACGTTTTCTGTCTTTCACATAGCAAGTATAAGTCCTGAGTTCAAACAACTCCCAGGCTCGAGTAAACCTAAAATTTAAAAGGAAAAAGCACAAAATTAGCCTATGATTTTCTAATGATACCAATATTTCAAATATTGCAGAGCCAAACCCATCCTACCCCTGCTGTTTGAACTCTGTAAACTGCTCCCCCACCATTCTCCCTTCCAACCTGTGATCTGCTGTGTATCTAATCTCACTATATTGCACAAAGTGTTTTCTAACATCCAAAGTATCTTCCACTGTTCTGAATACTCTTATCAACATGTTAGTGTAAGCAGTAAGTCTGGTTAGGCAAACAAACACTTTTTTACACTAAGTTGTACTTAATAGCTGACCAAAAATTCACCATCTCCTACCAACAAAATGCTGAGCTAGAACCATCTCAGGCTTTTCCAGCACACCTCCTGAATATTTACATCTGTAGAGTACACAGTGTTTGCAAGAGCTCATGTTTATTTATCCAAGAACACTTACACAGAAAAGCTTCTTTATGACTAGCTGTACATTTTCCTTTGCCAGTTTATTGACCTTTTGCAATGCATGGTTATTTGTTTGGTAAAAACTATAGCATTGATCTTAAGCTGCCCCATGTAATACATTTTGGCAACTACTTTCCACTTAAAATAATATTTTGGGTGTCAGAAAGCCCCTCTGGTCACTGGGAAGCGGTTTCAGTGAATCCAGCGCAGCTCAGTAGTAAGCAAATATCACTATCTGATGACACTCGCTAAGTGCCTGTAAGAAAATGCTGGGAGCTCATTTGTTAGCACACCCCCAGTGATCCCACCAGCACTTTGAAGCTCTCCTAACAGTTTTTATCCTTAGGCCAATGAGGCAGTGCAGCTGGGTGTCCTGCTGCTCAGGTGGTCCTGTCAGGTGCTGCCAGCGCAGGGCTGGTTGGGCGACAGGCACACGCAGCTGCTGCCTCTTCCCTGGCTGACGGGACAGCTTTCAATCCCCTGGCCGCCTAGTCTGGCATTTCCTCAGAACTAAGTATATTTGTCCAAGAGCACTTCCGCAGAAAAGCTCCTTTATGCTTTGGTACATGTCTTCCCTGCCAGCATCCTGACCTTTAGCACTCACCCGCAGGTTTGCCTCAAAAGAGTTCATTTCAGCAGAGTCCGAACTGCACAGAGGCCAGTGGGCATCAACCTGGGGATAGACCCCTGTGTGCAGAGCCAAGGACCACTGTGTCCACTAAGCAAAGCCAAACTGCTCAGAAGCAAGGGAAGGCAAGAATGATGGAGGGAGGCACATAGGCAGACTGTAGATGTTGGTCCACCTACCTCTCCTTAAATTGCAAGGGCAAAGAGTCTTTAATTCAGTCCTTGGTATGAATTGAGGTTACCTCCAAGTTTGAGTTAATTAAAGGAGATTTCATGTAGCATTTGTTTACTTAGAGATGAAACTATTTGTGCAAGAAAAAATTTGAGATAAAGACCTGAATTTCTATTTCATTACTCCACAATTGCATATTAAGTAACACAGGAGCAGAAACTGAATCTGGTTCCAGTGCTTCTGATGGCCCTAAGCCCAAGTTGCAGAGTCAGAACCACTGTTCTTCAGCCCAGGGAATAACTAGACCTTGGAGCTTAGAGTGGCTGAAGGAAATAGGGCTGGAAAGTGGTATTTCAGATGTCTGCACATGAAGTGCTTACTGTGCCACTGGTGGTATGTCTAAGTCCAAGATGGGAGGTCTGCATGAGTGCCCAGGGAAATAGGCTAACAGTGAGACCTGGTTGGGATGGTGAAGTGGAAATCAGTGAGGGTCAACAGAGGGGATCAAGAATAAAAATCCACAAGAATAAATGAGAAGTGCAAGAAGCATCACAAGATAAAATACTACTTGATTTTCCTTTTTCAAAAGGCAAGGAAGCCATGTAGAATAATACAGTAGAAAAATTAAGGTTACATAATTGAGAAATGGAAAGACGAAACCTGTTAAAACAATACATACACATGAGCAATCCAATTTTGTGGAAGGTGTCCCTGCTCATGGCAGAGGTGTTGGAACTAGATGATCTTTAAGTTCCCTTCCAACTCAAACCACTGATCCTATGATTCTGTGATGAGCATGACAATGAGCAATTAATAATTTGAAAGGCTTCACTTGAAAGCTTTAAATCAAGACCAGAAACCTTAGTGTACTACCTGTGGCCTCCCTAGAAAGATACTGCTTTTAATCGAGGAATCATCAAGGTAAATTCTGTGCTGAGCTTCATGCAGAGACTCCAGCTAGATATCCAGAGCACTAGAGCTGGGGCTGCTTTGGCACGGTCTGGGAATGCCATATACTGACCTGAGCTGATACCTGAGCCTGACTTCTCCTCTGCTTCTGGATGAGAAGAAAGGGTGCAAGAAGAGCAGAAGCCACAATGAGTGCTGGAAAAGCAGTGAGGAGGTAGAGTCATCCTGGGAACCTGGCTAGGCTATGTGCTGAGTCTCTTCCCTAGGTTTATGCAATCAGAACTTAAACCTGAATGCCAAGGACAAGGCATTCTGACCAGTGAGCCCCTGTGTCTGCAGAAGAGAAGTATACTTTGGGGATCTATATATGTGCAGAGGGTACCAAGATGATATCAATAAGCCACTGCAGGAGCCAAAGGATATAAATGTCATCAAGCTACCAGTGGAGGAAGGTAAGAGAACCACAGCCCTCTGTAGCCTGTTTACCCCAAAACTTTTCCCTATTGCTGATAAAATAATACTTTTATTTTCAAAAGTTCTGAAGTCTGACTTCAGTATTTGCAGTTCTTCCTTTGAGAATACCAGAATGAAACTGGTGAGCTATCAGGTAAGTGTGACTAACACGTGTGTGCTCTGTGTCTGCTCTTAACTACTTCAAATTTAATTTTAGTGAGGGAAAACCCTAGACTTGAGCCCTTTGGGGATATGCAGAGCCAGGGAGTAGGTATTTGCCCAGCCAGGACAATCATAACAGTCCAGCCTGACTTTTAAACCATGTAAAACCTCCAAAGTGCAAAGCAACCTGGAAAGTTCACTGGGAGTTGATGGTATTCAGCGCCTCCCAGGTCTGGGCTGTCAAAAAATGGTTTTAATAGCATATTAAGTATGAGATGCTGGAACGTGATCAAGACCTAACACAAGGAAGTAGTTTTTAATTAACAAGTTCCACATGCTATGTATGAAAAGTAACAGCCATTAAAATTTATTGGAATTAAGTTGCATATCAAAACCCCTTCAGTGTTGAGTTTAACTGCTTTAATTTAAAATGAACATTTCTACATCAAGGTGGCACTAAAGAAAATTTGCTTAAGTTTGATTTTTATACTACTAAAAAGGATTTAACAGCTTAGAATACATGCTTTACTTCACACCATACAACTGGTGAAAATTGGATTAATTATACTGCTTTCAGCAATCTTACTGTCATAAACCATTAATAATTTAGACTCACAGGGTTTGTTTTGTTTATTTTCAAAAAATCATTTTAACTGTAGAATGCTAAAATAACATGTATAGCAAACATTTAAATTTATATGGTGAGTTTCAGCCAGTAAAAACCATAGCTAGAATGGAATTAACTGTGTTTGGATCCTAAAATTCTAGAGAGTTTCATCAAAACCCATAATATTAAACCAGAAGGGTAGCTTGGTTTGATTTTGCTGAAGTTTTCAAGCTAACGTGTTATAACATTGCTGCAATAAGTACTAGAGAGGTGAAGTCAGGTTTAACTGCATCCTCACAGTACCATTGTCTCTCTATTCTCTCTAGCTTTTGTGTGTCATTTAATTAGGCAAGAAGATACCTTTTCATGTTCTTACAGTGTCATAGTGCTCTGCTGCTACCGTTGAAGGACTGGAATTTGCTAGTGGATCAGATGACTGGATGTGCATATTTTGAAGTCCAGTTCACAAATTAGATCACAATCTGTGGTTTCATACACTTTTCAGCAGGTTTTAACTGTAGGACAAAAGCTTATTTAGAACTTGTATTTAAAAATTAAATAACCTAGAATGAAGCTGTACGGAGGGAGAAAGCAATAGACAAGGCCATAGGGAACCTCTAAGGTCAGTGAATCCAGTCTTTGCTACCGCAGGCAACCACATCACAGGCCCCCTTCAAAACGGTTTCACAAGTCTTCAGAAGGCCTTCTCCACTCTGCAGGGCCTTTGATATTGAATTCAGACTAATTGTATGGCATGTACATTCCTAATTAAAAGGAGAGGGAGAAAAAAATTTAAGCCCAGGCTGACTGAAGTTAGTGTTTACTGAATAGTGGAAACTGTCATTCCACCCACTAAAACGTGATTAGTCAGAGCTTGCTCTGTTGCCCAGGATAGCCAAAGACAGGACCTGCTTTGCAGGCTCATGTTGTGCACAAATGACCAGGCACCATCCCTAGAGTGCAGCCGTGCTGCCCACATGCCTGTGGTAGGAGGTTGTGGTTCAGCCTCCTGTCTGCTGCTGCTGCATTGCCTGTCCCCAGTATGCCCAAGCCACCACAAGACCCATAAACATCATCAAATACAAGTAAATATTGTCATTTTTTGGCTGGGATTCGGAAGCTTTTGATTTAGAGCTTTCTAGCTTTTCTCCATGATCAGCAGGGCCCCAGGCTGCTTTATGAAAGTGATGGCTGAAAGACTGCTGTGTAAGATCTACTCTTTGTGTCAGGAGCTTCCTGGCACACCAGGCAGCTTCCTGTGGGCAGAGAGGTTCTTGCATATGATTTTTCTCACAGTGTTTTGTATCCCCATGTCAGCATGGGCTTAAGATGTATTCTGCTTATATGTCCCTGCTGCAGCATCGCTGGCTCTTGTGCAAGACACTGCACCCAGGTCTCAGGAGGATTCTTTGACTGACATCTTGTTTTATACAAGGCAAGCTGCCTTTCTGCAGACCCAGCTCTCTAGCTCTAACGTATGGTCTGATGATCACTCGTTTGAATGCTGAACACTTCACGCTTTCCTAACTCTTGCTCCTTCCCGGGCACTTTTCCAGAGCCCCAGAAATGCCTGGCTGCTGCAGATGCTGCTGGGTCCCTTGCCATTTGCTTAAGCAGGGGTGCCCACGTTACTTAACGGGATCACTGAGATCTGAAGTCCCCTCCTCCAGCATAATAAGGTCTTCAGAATTAGTATGAGCCTTAGCAATTTTATGTTCTACCCTAAAAATTATACTTTGAAGCCTCTTGTGCCCATGCCTTGCACGCTCATACAAGCCCACCAGTGCTACCCAGCACCTCCCATGCAGCCAGCCACCCCTTGGCTCTCCCCTCTCTCCCTTCCACCACTGGTGGTCAGGCCCACCACTCTGCCATGCCAGCTGTCTGGATTAATTGCACTCTCTCTCTTTCCACCTCACCAACTCCCCATCTGTTTTTCAGCTACAGCTTAAATCCCTTTTGGTCTAATCCTGAATCACTGACTTCTACAGGAGCTTGTCCACTGACTGTTCCTGGGAGCAGGTCCCTCCCTCCTTCCCTCCCGCTCCCTGGCTCCCAATGATGTTAGCCTGTGGTGCTTACTGCTGCAATATTGAAATTCTCCTTGTCAAGGTCTGGATCCTGCAATGTTGTGGGAACCATGGTTTTCATCTCAAAGAGTGCATACATAGCCATATTTTGGAGGGGGGAGCTATTAATTTAGTTGAAATCAAGACTGAGTTTAGAGTTTTTCTGGACAGCATTCAAAACATGTAGCACATCGTAGGGTTGAACCTTTCTATCTTAAACAGTACTACAGGCATGCTATAATGCACAGTATAGCCAAGCACATAGGGAGCATTGATCCTTTCATTTAATTTAAAAGGCATTTTATTCACCCTAGCAGTTATTCAGTGCCATTATCTATTTATTCAATTTAGTTAACTTAATGCACCATGATTTAGACAACGTATTTGGACTGGAGACAGAGACCATCATGTTAATTGAAACTGCAACACGGTTCAGTTATTGTGTAGTCATGAGAACTTAATTGTGTGATCAGAAACCGTTACTTACTGCTGGTGACTCTTTTGTATCCCAAACACTGGCATTGATTGTAAACCAAAAGGCCAAAAATTATACGTAAGAACAATCTCCACAGCTTAATCTGTCTTCTGGATCTTGAAAAGTAGTAACACAGAATGCCCTGTTCACCAAACATTTCTCAAGGCACCGCTTTTCACCCACAGATGAAGTGATTAACCATCACATTTATGAACAGTTTGGTTGTGCACTTTCCAAATGTGTACTTCAAAGTGTCTCTGTTTTCTTGGTGTTATGATAGATAAAGCAGGTACACATGAGATACATCTACTTCCACAAACACGAACCCAAAGGGCCAGAGTACATGCACTGCAATTACAGGATAAGCAGAGAGACATTAATGTAAACTGTTACTGAGGAATGTGTGTTTGGGCAATTGAGTCTCCCTTTTTATGTGTAGGAACCAAGCAGAGAAAAGGATCAAGGAAAGCTTGCAGGTGAGCACAGAAATCAGCAAAATAGAAAAGCAGTATCTGGGAATTATCTGAAACACCTAATCCACATGAGAAATTACTGCACCCATCTTTTTTAATAGGTTGATAAATGGAACAGGGTAGATTACACCAGCAAGGAAACCAGTATCCTTGTTGAAAATTTAGAAATTTATAGAAAAGAGAACAAATGGTAATTATCACTTGATGTAAACCAAAGGAGAAAGCTGAGCTTCAGGCACTACCATTAAGTCTGCTTTTAAGGTTTGATCTTGCAAAGCACTGAATATCCTCAGCTCCCCCTGAAAGCAAAAGAAGTTGAATGTCTTCTGCAAGAAGTGGAGTCAGCAGTCTTAGATGATTTATTGTATTCAAAATACTGAAGGTTATTTTGTGACATTGGAGGTAAGTTCTAGAAAGATCTGGAAGGAAAATCAAAATTCTGTGTGAGAGAAAAAGCAAGCTGTGACATTGCGGCAGTGAGAGCCTCAAAGGGGCTAGAAGGGAGAAGGGGAGTTACCAGGGATCTGGTTAAATAAGGGCTCACAAGGAACCCCACTGTGAGGTACTGGGCTTCCTCCCATCCCCCAAAAAGGCAGGAAACAGATTTTTGGTGATGCTTTCTCCAGGAGTGCACAGGTGCCACCCATCCCTGCTCCCTAGATCAAGTTCTGCTCCCCTGTTCTGCCCAGGAACATGTGTGGGTTCTATGTGTCTGCATGTGTTAGAGTTTGCAGGAGGTCCCACCCAGAAAACAGACAAATGAATTTTAGTGAAAATGGAAGCAGCCCCCTGTGCTTTTCATGATTCCCTGTACTCCCTTATTGTATCTAGTTTCACATTTTACTGTTCCACCAGGAATAAGCTGAAACCAAGAAGGAAAGTAGGAACTGGCAGTGATGTGCTCAGGTAAGGAACCAGAGGAAAATGGGTGCAAGGGCTTGCTGGGGTACCTGGAAGCCTTCCAGACTTGGCCCTTCCCAGTGCCAGCTTCACCTGTCCTCTGCTTTTTGTCACAGTCATCGGACAAGGCACAACTACCTCTCACTGAGATACCTAATCCAGCTGAGTACACTCTCCCCGAGTTCCTACCCTACAGTCCTTACCAGGAGTAACATACCATCCTAGGCATAAAACCTCAGGCTGGTATGTGCTTTTTTTGCCAGCTCTGAGGGCCCAGACCACTTATGTCCTGCTCAGTGTGAAGGCTTTACCACAGATGGAAAGCATACATCCTCTACTCTGGCTACTGCTACCATGATGTATAGTGCAAGCCTGATCTTGGCTTTTAAGTATCTTTCCTTCATTCTCCTTTGGCACTGGAAAACTCCAGCCATTATAAAATTACTTTTTCCCTGTAAGGTATTGCTAGAAAGATTGAAGGGTGACAAGAGACCTTTCCCCTCCTAGCTATGTTGGACTGCCTGGATTTGACTGCCCCAGCTGCAGGTGCTTCCTGTCTGTGTCCCCTCCTTCTTCTTAGTCCCCTCAGCTCATCCAGCCTCTGATCCTGGAGCTTCTTGTACAGAAGAAACACTGGGCTGACCCCAGGAAAAAAAGCAAGGCTGGGACTTCAGTGGTCACTGAACAGTCATGCCAAGAGTTTTTGGAGTTTTTCTGGTTGGGGGGCAAAACTTCTCCACTCTCTGATACACACACAGCTCCCACCAACTTGAGTCTCCTCAAGTCTCCTAGGGTTCCAGCAGATCCAAGCTGAATCCAAGTAAGCTGGTAGATACAGAAGTACTGAGTTCAGGATCTGGAAAGCAGTGTAGCTTGGTTGGCTACTGATTGTTAATGAGTCCTGTCCCTCTACAAGATTCATTAACTTGACCAAAACTCTGGGCAGCTACATTAATCTGGAGGGGTCTGTGCCACTTGCTGACAGACCTTGCCTGTGCTGATCTTCCTGTCCTACCTCCCAGCAGGAACTGAGCTCAAGGATTGAGGATACATTTAGAAAATAAGAAGCTTAGGACCAGCAAGTGTTTCTACATCCAGCTTGCAGCTCAGAGACCTTGTTTCAAGAGCTATATATACTGTACAACTTGAGATCTCTGCAAGAGCCCTTTAGCTATCCTGCCTGCACTGTGAAAAGAATTAGACTATTTAGCAGTAGCTGCAGCATGAAATGGCATGGGGAAACTATCCACAGAGGAACAGGCAAGGATATATGTTTACTTGCATGTAAGATAGACAGATATAACTTGGAAGAAAGAGGAAAATGAAGAATGCAAAGTGAAGCCATACCTGGAATTCATGGGACTATCTGCAAAAGTACTTAAGGGGGCCTCTGTTGGGTTAATTCTTTCATATGTCGCCAGAGAAAATTATAGTCTGGTTATTTTTTTCACATTAATCTTTCTACAGCAATCACCACCTTCTTCTTCATAATCTTTAAATTAAGGCATGTATTAATTATTTATACAGCTCCATCCGTGTATGTGGATGCTTTACAAAGCAAATAAAATGAGGTCTTGTTCTCAGCAAAGCATATAATTTAGCACAGGCAGAGGCAAAACAGGCAAAAAATTTAGGCGTGGAAGCAGCAGTGGAGAAGAAACTCAAGACAGGAAGGACTTGCAGAGGAGGTTGTTTTTCTAGAAGAAAAGCAATGGCATTCAGTGGCTGTGGTAGGCTGTTTGCTGGGAAGTGGAGTTTGAAAAGAATGACAAAGATGGGGGTGTTTGGAAATCAGTTGGGGGTGTCAGTGTGTGAGGCAGAAGAAGGAAAGTCCTGAGCAAGGGCAACAAAGGTCATAGGGGGACATGGTTGGGTTGTCCAGGATCTCTGGTGTGACTGAGACAAGAACCATGATGAAGAACAAAATGTCTGGGCGGGGACCAAATGGAAAATTTCAGACCAGGTGGTTTTCAAAGTTCCAAATCTGTTTTGTGAATCTCTACCTTTTCTGTTTATCAGCTGAAGACTGATGGTCTGTCCACAGGACTTCTTAAAACTCATTATGTAAATGAAATAATAACAGGCACACAGACACAGGAGGATGGGCTGCCCTCCATGTGTCATTGTTCACAGCTTGTGCTGTTGAAGAAGTCAAGGTTCAAGTTTTACTCCTGGATTGTTGCTGAATTTCCCATGAGCTGTACATTGGAAGGTATGGCCTTTGCTTCCAGACTTTGTTCCCACCTCTCTGCACCTTACTGAGCTGGTGCTTTCCACTGGAGCAGAGGTTCAGCAGGAGAAGAGAGGCATGCCACATGCCTATGAGTCATTTCTGCTTGTCTCATCTGCATCTGAGTGTAGTTCATGATGCCCACCAAAAGAGCCAGGCAATTCAAAATGCAGGTAATTTGTAGAACCAAGGAACCAACTCTCCAAATTTTCTTCTTAATTTTGAGAAAGTTGGAACAATTTTGCATTGTCTCAGAGTTAGTACAAGCAGCTCCCCTATCCCCTCTGCTGAGATGCAGCTTACAGCTTAAAACTCTTCCTCCTTGGCCCCTTGGGACCTGCAGCCATTCAAAAATGCCCAAGTAGAGCTGTCAGAAAATTTACTGCCACTAAGTGCATCTGGGGAGTGGGGGGGGCCTGGGGACACCCACCTGGGGAGGGTCCGTGGGCCCCCCAGCTAGCATGCTCTCTCAGGGTAATGATCTGTTTGTGGCTTTTGGATGCCCAGTTGAAGAGACACCCAGCATGAAAACTACCAGAGATTGGATATCTTTGCTGGGAAATGATCTTATCCCATGAAGCTCTGAGATTTAAAAGAAGTTCCAGTTTGACATATCCTCAAGATGTATTGCCACTTTTCTTGGGAAAAGCACTGAAAAAGAGCTCTCCTGAATCTCATAGTTGTCACTGGACTCACTCATGATGAAGAAAACTCATGCTCAAACTTCAGACTAAGCCAAACCTCTTTTTCCTGCTAACTGGATGCTTTGAACACCAACATGTTGCAAGGGCTCTTTCCCTTCCTCTGTTCCCAGACTTCATCTAGTGCTTCAGAGTCCCTTTCTGTAAATTTCAATCAGAACAGGTAAGTTTCTGCGAAAAACAGTGATTTTACCAAATTGCTATTTTCCAGCAAAGAATTGCTGAGTTGAAAAATCCTCCACCAAATCTCTGGATAAGAACCTGAGAAGGGTTGCCATGAACTGCCGTCTGGACATTCCTTATGAGAAAGTCCTGCTGCCCTTCTCTACAGAGACTTCTCACATTTACAAAATAAGAACATTTATTTATTTATATCTTGCTACCTCTTCCTATCAACCCTTGCCCTCCATGTACAGTTCCCATGGTACAAGTATCCTGTAAAACATTTAGCTGTTGCGTCATGGCTACACTGAGCTCGAAGTCTGTCTGCACTGATCTGCATGCCCTGGCACTCCCTTCCTTACATAAGGGTCTGGTTAAATCCCAGGTGTGCTGGAGCTCAGCCTGGTCTGCTTTCCCAAGTCTTCATCCCTACAGTGCTTTTTGAGCACTGCTGCACAGCCCTGGCACCCTGGCCAGCCCAGGGAACTGCAATAGAGAATGAGAGTGGTGAGACCCTGTCCTCAGGCAATGCTTTTGGGTCAGGCTTTCTGGAAGCCTTCACTAAGATAGAGCACACCAGAATGATGGAAACGGCTTTTAAATGCAAAATCCAATTTCTTTTGAACAGCATCAGTAACAGGAAAATTATTAAAAATAAAGCTTAAAAACTTCTCCTCCAGGCTTGTCTGCATACTACTGGCTTGGTGACTTTTGGAGGTGCTGTGACACCATACAGCCTTTCTGTGCCATGACAGTGAGCTCCATCCATCCATCCATCCATCCATCCATCCATCCATCCATCCATCCATCCATCCATCTGTTGTCCATCCCAGGTGGGTGTGTCTGCTCCATGTTGCTTGCAGTGCTTTCCCAAAAAGGGCTTTGCAAAGTGTCGTCACATGAGGAATACCAATCCATGGCTCTCCTGACTTCCTGGTTGCCTCATTCCATGTTTCCCCATGCTTTCCCCATATGCTCATGGTCCTGGGAAGGCAAAGGGTCCTCTCCCTTACCTGAGCCCCACACAACATCTAAGGCAAAAAAGCTGCCTTACTCTTCCCAACCAGCTACACACCTTTAAAAAAACATTGAATTAAAACAAATAAAAAAGGTACTGTCCATTGCAGCTAACAGAAGGCCCATCAAATGGCACGGCTATATTCTTGACAATGATAGAAATCTGTGTTGGTAGAGGTGCTTAGCAGCACAGGCTTTGTGGCTGGATATCCTTGTGGTGACTCTTGGAAAAATTTTACAAACTCAGAATTGCCACCAGCCTGTGAAACATGTGACTCAGAGTCTCTTACCCAGTTTTATTTGCATCTATTTTAGAGCAGCTTGCTGGGGCTTCTTGTAAAGAATATTCACGATACATATGAAATTATCACTCAGTGTTTTGCCCCAAAGACAACTTTTCCTCCTCTTCCTTCTCTGTCTTTTCTCCCTCCTCTCTAAATACAAAATGAAACTGAAATAAATGCCATCAACAACAACAACCTGCAAAAATATTTGCTGATTTCCTGGAATAACACCACACAGGCTCTGCATTTCACTGGAATGGCCTGGGGAAAGGCTAGGGTGTGCTCTTGACAAATTGTGTTTTTTTCTGTAGATGTTTTCTGAAAAATTACATTATTTTACACAGGTGAAATCAGTCTCTCTGAATTTCTCAGTGCAACTTCTCTCCTTGCGTGACACCAGTGCTCCTCTGTTATGCATGAGAAAGCTGCTGTACAAGTGATGGATGAGTCAGCCAAGAAAATAAGAGATGTCCTGACCTCAGTTAACTGTTAAAAATTTTTTTCATGATTAAATAAAAAAAAATTGATTTTTATACATTTATGCAGGTATAACGTCAGTCCTCCCATGAATAGCTTTGAATTTAGTAGTTTACTAGGTAAGTTTGCTATGCATTTTAGCTTTTAATTATTTAATTACCCTGCAGTTCTTTAACCAAAGATACTTTCCATAGCAGCTTTCTATGTCACGTTACTGGTAATATACAGAGACTTAAAGTAACACATACCTACGCACAAATCATGGGGTGTGTGGGCTTGACATTGTTTTAAAGGTCATCTCTATTTACCACCAAACATATTTTCCTGCTTATTTAATAATGGCACTTTTAGATAACAACATGAAAAATATTTCCATGTCATAGTCAATAAACAGCTTTTCTAATTAAAAAGGTGAGGAAGGTTTATATTTGGGGGAGAAGGGAAATAATGGATACAAGACACAGCTGCTGATATTTGGATACTACTTTGTGAGTGTAATATAATACTAACTACTCGGACATAAATCGTGTGCACTCAGCAGTCCACTAGGCAACTGCTTGCCTCATGTCAGTATTTTAATTTTTCTTGGAAGTGTGAGCACACTGGGAACCTGGTCACTTAACAGCTGGATTATGGCATTGGTGTTTTCTGAATTCTTGAAATTTATTGCCTGTTTAACGGCAATTCACATGCTTTCCTGGTGAGCACTGTCCTGTCATTTCTTGACCACTTCTAGTTGGCCCCGTCTGGTTTATGTGCATGAGAATGGGCCTGGATCCAGTAAAATATTTAAGCATGTGCTTCACTCTGAGTACCTGATAAAGGAGAGGGCTTGGCAAGTACTGACACAAACACTCCTCTAAGTGCCCGTCAACTATGTCTGAGAACTCTTCGACCAACCTGGCTGCAAAGATGAGAGGAAGAACTGATGCTGTGATGGGCAGAGTCTATGACAAGAAGAATCTCAAGCAGGAGAAAGAAAGAAGAAAAGAAGTACAAGCAGGAGGTAGCTCATCTCCAGGACAGCAGTTAGCCATACACTGGAAGTGCTGAGCCACTGACCTTGCCACAATGCCCACTATAAATCCCGGTGTTCATGTTTCTCACAGCTGGAGGCAAGACCTTCTAAGTGGTCCCTGCCCATTGATGGAGAAAGTGTCTCCTATGCATGAGATGCCTCCCAGCATCATGTCAGCAGTGACTTTCATTAACATGCCCTTCCTTTCTGTGCTGAAGTCAACGGTGGCACTGCTGCACAGAGATGTTTCCCAAACGCAGGCCTTGCAAAAGTCCACCCCTTATTTTCCTTGGGTCTGCAGCTTCCTTAACCTTCATAACCCACTGGCACCTCCATGATCCTGTTCTTTGCCCATCTCAGCTCCACCCATGTAGCATCTCCAGTGTCGCACTACACTAGGTGCCTCAGTGAAAACCAGGCAGAAGAAATAAAATACATTTCCTTTGTGCAGTTTATCATTCAATAATAACTAAATTTGTGATTTTGTGCATAATTTGTTATTGCTAGCTTTTAAATGCCCTCAGTATTAATTTGTTTCCCCCAGTGTTATTGATAGAGCCCATTCAATAAAACCATGAAATGATTGTTGTCACATTGTAACTATGCCAGTACTCCCACTTTAAATAAATCTTGGCTAGGTCCTGGAGAAATGTATTGAAAGGAAACAAAACATCTATGTCAGGCCTCATCCACTGTAACTGGTTCAAGAGAAGCTGACTGCATTCACTCAGTTGGGCAATTTAAGCTGATTCGTAACCTTTTCCATTGAAAATAATAGTAATTGTGCTTTATTGAGGATATCCAATAAATGTCACCTGTGAAGTTCTACTCTGTTTACAGGTGTTCAGTGATTTTCTCTCAGTTTCACACAGTTAAAATTAGTATTTGAACTAGTTAGACAAAAATACTTTAAAAGCAAAGAAAGAGAATACTTTCCACATGAATAATTTCTATGTTTTCTTTGGTCTTTTAATACAGTAAAACTGGACAATTCATATAAGACATGCAAAATATCATGTATTAAAACTGCAATTTTACTTTTGAAGAGAATGTTGTATGGCAATGATTATGCAGATTTTCTTTCCAAACAATTTAATTTAAAACATATTTAATTATATTTATTATATTCCAATAATTTAATAAAGTATGACTTTAATTTTAATATCCATAAAAATATAAAACTTTTAATATAGGACAATTCCTTTAATTCCACTAAGGAAAAGCACTGGAGCAAATTCTTTGCCAGAATACAGATACTCTAAAAAAACCATCTTTCTTACCCCACTGGAAATGTTGTGCTTAAGCGCTTTGAGTTATAATAAAGTGAGTCTGAATTCTGTTTTTTTCATGATTGCACTACCAAGGGCCAAAGTATAGAGAATTTTATAATGAAAAGATTCTTTTACCTATCACTGAATATTATTAACTGGGGAACCGGTTTCTAAGAAGATGAATACTCTTTGAAGACCTTTCTTTTCTCCTCAGTCTTTTGAGGTGTTTTGTGACCTGATGCTTCCTTCCTTCTACATCCTAAGTGACTTGATTTCCCAGTTGCCTCAATAGGCAGGGATAATGTTGGCTCTGTATACTCAGGATTTATCTCCCCAGTGCATTGCAATGCTATGTAAAGTTTCCCAAGTAGCTCTGTAGACATCCCCTGTGTAAACATATTTGTCATCAGCAAAATATTTGAAAGGTGCTATATAAAACTAACTTTATCTAATTCATTTGAGGAAAGTGTATAAGATGTGTGTGTATTGCCAGGGATCACAGAATGATATTGCAACCAAATTTCCACACTTGTCTTTGTCGTGACTGTTTTTCTTTTGTTTCTCCCCCCTCCCCCAATAATCAGCATATTTTCACTCAGAGATTTGTGTATTACATAGATTAGCATCTTTTGAGGCAAGAATCTCACAGGCATTTTAAGCAGCATGCACAAGCATTTGAGGTTATATACCTCATAAATAATGAAATTAGGATGCACAGAATTCATACAATTCAAGCTATCTGAAGGCTTTGTCAGATCAACATTTAATAATAAAAAAAATTGCTTTAATAAAATTTCCACGTGTGGCACTGGAGTTGTTAAAGTTACAAATAAGGAGATCTGAAGTTCTTAGAAGAACAACGATTAAAAGACATAGTGCCTCAGAGGTGTTTCATTTTCCAAACTTGAACAAATCATGGTAGGATAGACATGAATGATTTTCTTGTACTCTAATTCTGATGTAAGTCATTACTACAGCAGGTTGGGTGCATTTTCTCCTTTCTCAGGGGTAAGACTGTGCAAACACAAACCAGAATTTTTTCCCTAGAATCCTTTTGTGCAGCTCTCAGGCCAGTCCTACTGAGGGTGAGGCACCACCTGCTGAGTGGCCCTGCAGTTCTTTAATTGGAAAGGCTTGGAGTTGGGTCATATTGATAAAAAATAACTAAAAAACACAAACCCACCCAACCCAACTAAAAGCACACCCCAAAAAACCAGCCACAAACCCCAGATAGTTTTGAATTTGCTCCAAAGCTCATGTCTGTCTGAAATTTGCTGAACTGCTTTGGGACAAAGTCACAAAATGGGCTTTGTCTTTTTCACAACCAGCACTTTAAGGAGTTATCCCACACCTACTGGAGCAGACTTGGCTTTCTGAACCCCAAGTCACCAAAGGAACTCAGCTACATAGGAGGTGAAATTCAGAGATGAGACAGGTTCAAAATGCACACGTGCAACTTCTTCTCTGGTTTCCTGGCAAGCAGGTTACTTTCTGAGACTGTCTTCAGGCAGAGAGGTCCCTCACAGGGAGTAACACCCGTACTGCTGTTGGTGCAGGGCTCAAGCATAGGACTCCTTCTGCCACTGGGTTAGGCTCACGCAGAGGGGTTAGTCACCTGATCCCCAGAGTGGGATTAGGACACACATGTGCAGAAACACCTGAGCTCCACACATGTAACTGACACTTGAATCCTCTTTTTACCAACAAATACATAGCTTTAAAGAAGGGTGGGTGGAGAGGGCAGGAAAAGCATGTTCACAAAGTTGTGTAAGCTCGTGTCTGTGCACAGCTTGATAGTTGCAATATCAGTTATGCTCCTCAGCTTCCAAGAAACAGCTGACCACAAGGATGAAACTTGTGTGGGAGGAAGAGGGAGCATGCTTGGCAGCTGGCCTCAGACACAAAAATTGCTGCCACAGGAGGACAGGTTAGTAACAAACTGGACTTATTTGGAGCACAGAGTAAGATTTCCCAGTTTCAGCCTCAGTTCTTTCCATGATAATAACTCTTAGAGGGGCAAAAGCAAGGGACAATGGTGAGATTTTGCTCTTTGTGAAATTTTCCAGATTTATAAGGTACTTGGTTGCAATTATGATGGGAAAAAGTTGTTTTCTCCTACAGATCTGGGAGGCTTGTAGTCTTAACCTGGTATTAAACTAACCAGGGTTAGTTTAGTGCTAGATACCTGTACTCTCAAAGGACTTTGTCCCAGTGAGAGCTACAGTAACCCTGGGGGAAGGGAAGACTATTTCTGGATATATTTTAGGATTATTTGGAAATAATAGCAATAATTAAAAATACTGGAGTCTTATGGTTTCACAAAGAGGAAGCATTAACCTTGGGTTACTTTGGAAGAAACAGTATGTTAAACAGAATTTTATGCCTGTTTAAAAATGTTTATGAATTTAAAGTCCGATTTTTCTTTTCCTTGGGCCTTTACACGCTGCTGATATAGAAAGAACAGTCATCAGTCATTTTTAGCTGCTGCTTTCATAAGTAGGAACCAATAAAACATTTTAGGTTGGACACATACATGTTATGTTTAGAACAACCACCCACTATCTACCATATGCTGTCACACTCTCTTCACAGAATGAAAGACTGAGTTTCCCCACTTCTTTTAAGGTGTTTCTCTTTAATACCTTCCCCCCTGCATTTAATTTATTTTAAAATTTACAAATGACAGATGCTATTTCTTTTCTAAAGTAGACTGAAATGCAAGAACTCATTGTTTCATGGTCATGGTATTGTAATGCTTCCAGCTTTATATTACCTATGCTATGAAAAAAGTTTACTGAAATGGACCAAGCTCTACAACTAAATTGAAAATCTAGTACAAACTACCTCATTATAGCATATGAATGAACCACAGAGTACCCAAGTGTCTGAGGCCCAATCCAGCAAACTGCTTTGCAAGCATGAGAAGAGTCTTGGGAAAAAAGAGAATAATTGTGCAAGACTGCAAAGGTTTTCAGAATACACTGTAGTTATTTTTCAAGATTGGGCCAAAATGCTCATGACTTTATGAAACCCATTGTTAATGAAATAATATGAGATTCTTCATGTTGTGGTCTTATCTATAGGTTATTTTATAATAGCTAATATTTTCTGTATTGTTGAGGCTTATGAAAGGGCAGTAAATGGTAAACTCAGGCTGTGTGTAGCTTTATGTCTAGTGTGGTAGGGTAGGGCACTGAATTGCCTGTAAAGAGTGCTCCTAAGGCTCCCCCATGAGCAGGGAAACTACTGGGTCTATCCAGCAGGGTTTTAACTGCTAGCACGGAATTCACAGAAGGGTTGATCCCTGGTTTGTGTGGGCTGAGAAAGTGTGAGGGTAGACTAAAGTTAAAATTGATCCACAGTCCTTGCAAGCATGGCAGGATGGAATTTGTGGGAGACACATGGTGGAAGGGACCACACCACACATGTTCTGGTGCTAATGTGGTCATTGTGAGTCTGACAAACCTTCCTTCCTGAGTCTAAGAGAACAGTTAGCCATATGGCTTTTCACTGAATCACATCAATGTGCAGAATACTTTTGAGATGAGATGGACATTTTACCTCTTCAAGACAGCTTCTGTATTTCTAACCCACCTCATTAAAATGGATCTGATAGGTCTGAGGTACCCCTAGATGGTGGGGAGACTGCCTGGTAAACAGGACAGTGTTCCGATTTTATTCTCTGACACACTGTCTTTTCCTACCCATCTTATGCTCTTGCACTTTTTTCTTTGAATATTTTCAGACCCCTTGCATATACATGAGCAGAACAATACAGATTTAACCTGTGTCCTCAGAAAGTGGGTTAAACCACAGGCTAGAATATGGCTGGTTGCTGCACACTGCTACGGGAACAAATTGGAGGACATGGTGTGACTTCAGCTTATGGAGAAAGCAGTCATACCCTGAATATGCAAGTGATTACTTTTTGAAACAGAACTAGCCTCATGGAAAATGCTATTTATTGCTAAGCATTCACAAAGGTTACTGTAATTATAGAACCATTAGACAGAGGATCTGTGGGGCAGGGTCTTTATCGACCCTGAGAAGCAACTAATGCACTCTGAGATACTCTAAGCAATGCCACTAAGCCTCATCAGACTGTCCAGTGAGTCTACATCATGCTCCCATGCTCACTGAATCAGCTAGATATATAAAGAAAGTAATCTGAAGAGCAATAGCTGAGCAGTAAATCAGATGGTAGGGAAGAAAGTGCATTGCATAGTTGTAAAATGTGATTTCTCTGAAATCGTGTTTTTGGGAGAGCCTTTCAATTGACTGGTTGTATTACTGGATTGGTTTAGCTCAGAGAGAAGTTCATACTGGTGCAGCACTTTCTCTGCAAGAGAGTAGTTGGTGTGATGCTTGTGATCTGCCATTCTTCAGGGTCTGGAAATGCAGTCCCTGGCAGAGTGTCAAATGAGACAATTTACCAGTAGGGCATATTTACTCTGCTGATAGTAGTCATGAAAGACCTTCCCACATCTGTTCTCTACTTGCTCATCATCCTTCTCTTGCCTAGATCTCTTCTAAAATGCCTCTCTTTCCATGTTGCCTACCAAAAGGGAGTATATTTACCAAAAAAACCCCACTTTGCTATTGAGGAATCATGCAGGTCGCACACCTTAATTAACTGTGATCACATGTTGATAATCTTTAGCTTTCCTTGCCTCAGCAACTGAATTGTTTATCCATGTCACCAATTACCTGTGTAAAACTGAATTAAACACTTTAAGACAAGGGCCAAATAATTTGATTCTTTTGTAGGGCTTAGACCTGACCTCACTTAAAAACCTTAAATCAACACACCATTCTTTTGCAGAGGAACATTATTATAACTCAAAACACTGATAAGGAGGGAAACTGGGGGATGAAGTGGCTTCAGTGCTATCCAATATGGCACTGTTGGGTCTAGGACTAAATAGACCTCCATTTCCTTAGTTCAGAGCTGCTGGAACCCTGGCTCATTTACTTAACAGGTACTTGGGAGCCAGCAGAGCCTCAGGATTCATTTTTTCCAAAGTACCTAATCATGTATTTCCATCTTGCAATTTATCCATTAATATTTAAAGAAGCCTCTAGCAACACATTTTCAAGAGCAGCTATGTCAAACTGTCATGGTGCCAATTCCTTTGCTGAATTTGCTAGATGTTCAAGTGGAGCATGACAGTATTTGTATGTGAATTCTAAATAAGGATTAAAGAATGATTTATTCCTAATGTTACTGTTGCTGCTTACATGGGGCCTACTGCAAAGCATGTGTTGCAGTTTTGTTACCAACACAGACCTTTTTGGGAAAAGTTGCACAGAGGAGGTGGCAGAATGAAGTCTCACCTGTGAATACTTTAAAAATCACCACTTATTTTGTGGAGTCTGAAGAGAACACTATTCCTGTGAAATCAGAACAAGCAGCCATCAAACTTACAATTTTGGTTGCGATCACTGTCCTTAACATTGGAATATTCCTATGCAAAGGCAAAGGAACGTTACGAAGGGCCTTAGTCAGCCTTGAGAGTGGAACACCTGGCAAATAAGTACACAACCTGTGCACGCATGTGGAGGCTGGGAATCATATCCTTATCAAGTAGGTGAGGGAAGGGGGAAAAATCTATGTTGATAAATGAAAATAAGAGAGAATGTGAGGACAAAGATTTACGGAAAATAGATCATTCAGTTCCAGGCACAAAGCACATTTGTTTAAAAGCAACAAATCTGCAGAGTAGTTAGAAAATGTAAAGCATAGTATAAATGCTAAGGGATATTTGTCCCGATGATTTACATTTATACAACATTCCTTTCCAATTAAATTTACAGCCATTTAGCAATACATATATTTTTGATCTGTTAGTTTTGTAAGAGTAATGCACCCAGTCCCATTAAGGTGAAATGAACCAGATAAGCAAACTCCTGAAAGGGAGTGTGGTCAGGCAATTCTGGAGTCTTATGCTTTATTCTCACAGGATTTACAGGGGAGTGGGAATATTTGGGGGAGGTGGGGAGTCGGGGCGGGGGGAGAAGCTGGCATTGTTGCAAGAATAGTTTGGAGCTCATCAGGCAGTCTATGCATATTTTCACAAATATTTGGGGTGGGGGGCAGGGAGAGAAAAGTACATAATTTAGACCTGTAAAGAGGCATGTTTAACTTGCACTCTACTCTGACCACTTACATGGAACTTTACTCCCCTCCACTCTCTAAACACAGATAATTGCCATGGCAACCACTGTATTTCAAGACTCTTACACATATACTCGCACCTTTCTTAAAGAAACACAGAGCACAACAATGTGGGATCGACACAGTAAATCACTGGGCTGTTTTTTATTTGTTAGCTAACTGTCAGGATTTAGGGAAGAGCTGGAGACCTTCAACCCGTATCAGTTTCAGGCCCAAACCAGAAGATGTTTAGACAGACACCTTGACATCTTACTAAAAAATTGGATGTTGTTTAGTAACTCTGAGCAAAGGAATGACTGATGATCTCTCGGGGTGCAGTGTGAGAAGATTCCTGAGCTAGGGAAGGAGATTAAGGGCCTAATACTGAAAACCGATGAGCCACCTTTAGGATTAGACACTAATTTGTCAAAGCAAGGACCTGTGACACTCGAGGAACATCCTGGTAACACACTGAACTTTAACATCCCCAGCCCCAGGGGGTAAATGCACTGGATGAGTGTGTGCAGCTCCATTGCTACTTGCTCTTTTCAAGCTTTTATTCCAATAGCCATACTGAAATACCTGCCTGCTGGGAGCTGTGCAAGCACACGGCAGAACAAGCCTTCTGCCTCCTCCTGAGCCAAGATATGACCTGCCCAGAGAAACACCCCAGCCTGTCATGCCTGGGTGCACAAAGGGCAGGGAGCGGGAGAGGTGCCGGGGTGTGCGGCAGGTGCAGAGCCAGCACGCCAGCACCAGCCCTGTCCTTGCCCCGGGCTGCCTCTCCCCAAGGGTTTCCTTGTTTACTTCGAGTGTCTGACACGGGTCCAGGAAAGTGTGGCACCTGAGGGAAGGAGCCAGGCCTTTGCCCAGAGGGCAGCATCCAGCGTGCAGATATAAATATCGTTGGTTGTTTTCCCTCAGTTATGTTTGATTAGGGAATCAGGAAGTAAGATGGATCAGTGTTTTGTTTGGGAGAGGAACATGCTTTATGGGGGTGTTTTTCGTGTTAATGATCTTAATCTCAGTGTTTGCGGTCTGGACTTCTATCTCAGTTGGTTCTCACATACTTTATGAAGCATTACTAGATGTAGTTATGAAGATGTGAACTTTCAAGGAAGGAAGGCCTGAAATATTTGAAAGAAGTGATATCTTAAACAAGCTTGCATGGCTAAAGTGCAATTAAGCCCTGAATTCTGAAGTATCCCTATAAATCAAAATGGCACCCTTTCTCCCTCCCTTTCAAAAAAATTCTCTGTCTGGGAGTAGGGATATTAATTTGTGTAGATGACATGTTAATTGTGACTTGTGCTTGGAATATTTGTTCCTTCCACCTCTGAGGTGCAGCTCATCCCCCTTTGGCCTTTAGTATTTGTAATAAATTTCAGGAGTCTTCTCTGAACTGGAACTGTTCGCAGCAGTTTCAGTCTGCTAAACCATTTATGTTTAGTTTCCACAGAAAAAGATATTTGCATGAAATAATAAAACTTTTCCCCTCCTTCCATGGAGAGTGTGATCATATGAGAATCCAACTGACACAGAAGTGTTCCCTTCTCTGCAGGTCTGGGGAACTCTGATTAATTTAAACACACCCGTAAGCATCCAAGAGCTGGTCACGTTATACTGGAGATGGAATCAAGGATCCTTCTTTCAAATATTCCTTGGAATCTGCTCATTCACAGGTGATACTGTAAAACAGGTTGCCTTAAACAAGCAAAAATCTTGTACCCCGCTCTCTGAAAACCACTCCATTTCAGCTGCCTCACAACATTTCACAAAAGAAGAAAGATGAGTGACTTTGCATTAAAAACAGAAGTACATAAAAATTTCCCTTCTGTATTCATTTACTTATACTGGAATTTAGACCTTGATGACTTACAATGATTTTGTCTATTTTTTAGTTAGAGAACCCCACAGAAGTCTTCCATGATTGCCATTATTGAAATGATGTCACAGAAATATGTTGTAGCATTTGAAGACAGTTTTGGAAGAAACTACAATTATCGTGGTGACTGAGAGTTATTTCTTGAGGGGAAACATCATGCCCTTGCAGAGGGGCAACCTTGGGGCTGTCCCTGCTTTATCTCACCACCACTCACTCACAGACTTGCAGGAACTTAATTTGTTTTTCAAGTTCTTCTAGATTTGGCTGAAGTTTGCAAGTGACTTCAGGAGTTATCAGGGGAGCCTGACACTGCAATCACACATGCTTGATTTTCGAAAAAAATCCAGAATAAATACTTTGCATTTGTTACTGCTGAGGTCAAGCAATAGCTCCACTATCCACCAGTTGTAACTACTTGGCAGACATTTTATGGGTCAGCCATTCCAGGGAGGCATGGTGGCACATGGGCACTCTCAGGCAGAATACTGAAGCTACCACAGCAAATACATTGTCTATTTTCTGGGAATTTTCCTTCCCACTGGAAGCCCCTTCACCATAAGGGCTCTGCTCTATACCTAGAAACAAGACTTTGTCCTTGGTTTTATATCAGCTTTCATTAACAAGAGAGAAGTACAGGAGGTAAGCGATTCAGTCCTAGTCTTTTGGTCAAAGAAGGACAGTTCTGTGGTTAGAGCTTGGGAAGGGTGTGATAATAAACAAATTTTCTAGTGTCCCCTTTTATTCTTTCTGAAAATCATTAGATGTTGAAAGGATACATGAATCTAGTGATTCTTAATGTCACATGTTAGATGTATACAAGAAAGAGGCAGAAGGTAAGTGGCTATGTAGATATACATCATGAGAATTTTAATGTTTTATTCCTGTTTATGAAACAGTAATGGCATGTGTGTTCTACAGGCAAGGATAAAATTCAGATGCTGAACCTTTTATGATTTAATGTTAGACTAGGTCACAAGACTGAAAAATAATGGAGAAACATAAAGTATTTGAGAAACATATGTGCAGAAACATAGAGTATTTGAGAAACATATGTGCTGATACACAATTCATAATAATGGAATAACTTTATACCAAGCAGGACAGTTTTACTTGAAGTTCCATCATTTACTCTGCAAGGTGTTTTCAAAGATTTATGCTTATTGTCATGGACAATATGTCTGTTTACCGTGTGTTAAGCAGTATTTCTCACAAAAATTTAGTACTGATACTTCAGTCAGAATCTTGGCCAAGTTGTGTCTAGAGGAGAGGCAAAGAAAGATAATGGCAAAACAAAGATGAGTTTAGCAAACTGACAAACACTGTGGTTTGCCAGCCACTGATTAAATATGAACAGGCTAGTCTAGGACAATTTTGTGTACATAGTGTTTTACTTTAGAAAGGAGTACTCTATAAATATACTACAAATACCATGAAGTCATGAAGTTGTCTATACTATTCAATGGCTATCTCTGAATAGCTGGTAAAGCATAAATGTGATTAATCAATGAGTGAATAAGTAGCAAGGTTTAAATGTAGTGCCACAGGGACAGAACTAAGTCATTCAATGTCGTTTCTTTCTTTGCTAGTCTCCTTTGGCACTGGTCTTAATCTTGAAAGCTGCTAGATCCTTTTCACTATGGACAAAACATCTTTATATTTTTGGACTTTGTCAAGTCAATTTGGATATTTTGTTCTTGGAGAAAAGGGTCGGACAGTGCTCATTAGCCTCTGCTCCTGACCCTGATTCACCTCACCTATTTTCACACATTTGAGGTGTTCACACCTTATATTCAAAGGTGAGAAAACTTCCAAAAGCCATTGCTTTAGACTTGTATTAGACACTATTATAGCCTGAGATTAATGGCTTTCTGGATTTCTCTTTACTATATATAAAGGAGTCTTGGATGGCTTGTTCATACTAAAATACTTAACTTTTAGATGTCTAATCTAGAGCGGAGGACTTGCCTTGTGACAGTATACAAGAGCCCAAACATGATCTCCCAGGATTTTAGCAATACCACTGACACTTTCCTAACTGTATTAGAAATGGCCCTGGGTAGATTTCAGATTTGCACTACCTTTGTCATAGTTGCATTATATTGCATATCTGTTGGCAGCAGATTCTGTGGATAGTTAGCACATTCAGGGTGTGCTTCTCACATTTAGAATGGATGTGCTCCTAGTTTATTGCATAAATGTGTTTTATAAATCCTTAGGTACAGAGCATGCCATTTGATACCATTAAATATTATCCCATTTCTGTTGCTTCACTCCTTAAGGTCATCTGGTTCTTCCTGTTTATTCAGATTCTCCTCCCTAATAAGAATGCTTTCCAAATTTCTGTTATCAGAAAATTTCTTTAGCAAGCCAACATTTTTGTGGCAAGGTACTTCCCCACTTGCTGGTTGTCTTTAGTTGGTTCCTGGTGCACCTTACAACCCTTGTATTAATCCCCATTTATTCCAGATTAATTTTACAAAAAAAGATTCTATCTTCCACATAAATCTATTTTTTTAAAATTTAATCTCTGAGAACAAGAGTTCTTTTGAATCTGGTGTGATACTTTAGGTAACCTTTTATCCCATCTGCTGTTTATCTCCATGTCTTTAATTATTCCCTTCATACATTTTGTTTTCAAGTTGTGCATGGTTTTGAATTCAAACCATCAGGCTCCAAGTGTCTAGATAATTTCTTTTCCCTTCACATTAAGGACTAAGCTCTCTACTTTCTTGGGCTTTTTGGCATGATGGATTTACCAGAATCCCATGCTATGTGTGCATTCTTGTGTTCCAGTTTTCTCAGCATAATGAAAATGTTAGCAAAAGATAGATTTTCAGGTTCTTCACCCTGCCCACTCCTAAGTGAATAACAAAGGGTGTTGTCAGTGGTCAGAACCGTGTCCCTTGTAGAGGTCACCAATTTGATGACCATGTGTCTCTTCCCATTTCATTATGGAGCAGATCTACACGGTCAGCTGCACTGAAAAGAAGACAACATACTCACATAGATCTGGGAAATACATAGACTATTTAAAGTCTGTCCTGTCAATGCATAGCTTATTATTTAATTCTCTCTTCTTTACCATAGAAATAATTTTTTTGGCTATTTGCTTTCATTCTCTTTGCAAGGTTAAACTCAATTTGCACTTTGTCAATTTTTTTGTTGTTCTGAGAGCTTTTGTGTTTCTGTGCCTCCTTTTCACTCTTGCTCCTAGTATCCTTCTAGTGTGCGTGTTCAACATTTTAAAATATTTTTTCTGGACTGTGATGTCTGGAGATTCCTCCCTTTTGCTCCTTCATTTATAAATAATCAAAATGTCTGTGATGACCAATACACCCGCTCTCCCCTTTGGTGAAGTTAGTATTCCAAACTTAGTTCCTCAAAATCCTCCTGATGACTCACAGTCTCCATCAGCTGGCAAAGCACCCCTTCCTAGACCCTGGCTTGTATTTGGCATTCTTGCCTTTTGTAGTCTCTGTCACTGAGGTCCCATCTCTCCTTCAATCCCACCAAAATGTGAAACCTGGTGGATGGTATACTCAAGGGCTCATTAGTCCTTTAGGCTCAAACCCAGCATTGCTTCAGCTTCCTTATTAAAAAACATACCTAAACAGCCACATCTACCTATATAACCCTTTGCTCCTCAGTTTGGACTGATTTCCCCACCCCAGTTGTTGTGTGCTCATAGGCACCTCCTCCAAGCAGTGGCCTCATCATGTCTCAGGCCCTTTCTCCATATGTTACCTCTCTCATTCTGTGGCTTGGGACCTATCTAGAGTCAATCTGCCAGCCCTCTGCCTGTGCTGCTGTCTATTCAGCATTTTCTAAGGGCACCCTTTAGAAACATAATAATTTCAAGATGTGTTGATATACACATTATAATCTAAAGTCTCGTAATGTAATTTCTCTGGACAGTTGCACAGAGTTCCTCAAAGGAGTAGTTCCTATCCATTGTAAAAGAATCTGGAAAAGCTTACTTTTATTACTTCAGATTTTCTGATTTGTGTGTGTTTGTATTTAGTGTTACAAATTCAGATGGTTTCCAATAGATTTTGGTGTAATCAGAATGATTATGAGATCAATACAAAAGGGACTATAATTAATTTCTACTTTGTATGTGTGCTGTGCTTCAATTAGCACATATTAAACTCAAATACTTAGGAAAGGGTTGGAAGAAATGTTTTTTTTGTGAAAAATCAATATCTGTGTTTTATCTGTGGTATCCTAGCCATTCCTCTGGGCTGTCAAGGTCTCCCACCAGAAAAAAACCCAAGGGAGATAAATGTCAGATGGTAAATAGGTTTTATTAGACCTTGGGCATTTAGCATGCAGGAAAAATATTTCAGTATAGTTAAATAAAATAGAACTCTCCCAGGGCTTCTTCACATACGAACCGGTTGTGATGCTGTGAACTGACTTCACTGAAGGATGACTTCACTGAAGGATGGAAAAAATGGAGAATCTCAACTGTGAAAGATTTAACAACAACAAAACGAACACAAAAAGATATAGGCTAAGTAAACTACTTTCTGCACAAAAGCTTTTTTTTTTTCACTACTCTACTTTTTCAATATAAAAGGCTTACTCCAAGGTGTAATTTCTTTAAAGTAATGAATGTGTATTGAAATTTGTCCTTCATCTACTGACCAATATCCCATTATGGTTACCAGATCTAAATATAGCTCTTGCCTATGGTCAGGGAACATAGTAATTTTATAGGTTTTTATATATTTTCATTCTACTTTTCCAATTTGTTTCACCCTTTTCAGGCTTCTGACACCCACATTGTCAGACATGAAGCTTTGCACACACTTTTTTTCTGTGAAAATAATAAGAGAGGTAAAATCCAGAAAAGTAACAGTTCACATTTAGTAAATGCACAGATGTCAAATCTTTTTCTGACAGTTACACGTTCACCACTTTGGGGTCTAGCAGCTTAATTAATATGTGTACTTTTATTATTTTATATATGGAATTATTTTTACTTTTATCCAGTACATGGTATATAATTAGGATTTTCATAAATCTGTAAAACTTATGAGGCAAGATTTATATGGCTGTATAGCCTTACATTGTTGAGTGTTTGAAAATCTTAGCAGTAAAGTGAATCTTCTGAAAACTCAGCTGATAAGACTTCAAAAAGCTGGAAAGATTTTCAATCTGGTTAAAAAAAAATTCCAGAAATTTAGTATATCAAGGGTACAAGGTAACTTGTTTAAAGTGAGATCTGTCTGCCTCTGTTATCATTACTGTTTCCTGAGAGACAGTTTATGGAAGGTGGTTTTATGATACATTCCTGAAACACCTCCAGATTTCAAATATGCAATATAAACCACCTTATGAAAACTGCATAACTTGCCCTTGATTTATAAATAGTACCACACCTACTTTGACTGTACAAAATTTTTAAGTCCCGATGTAGTCAGTTAGTAATAAAAACAAAGCTTAACACAGAAAGATTTGCTAAAGAACCAGATAATGAAGGGACAGGAAACCACCTTCTGGATTAAAGCATGTTGCCTATTCCTAGGGTAATGGATGTAAGAATTTAGCATAATAGTGAGAATGGTTGGAGAAAACCCAAGAAAAATCTCTTACCAAGGCATGCTGTGAAAGGTTTCTTTAAAAGCTAATGCTTAGAAGGTAAAGATATTTGCAGTGTTCAACAATATCAGTGGTTTATTAGCAACAAATGAAATAGTTTCAAGAAAGAATGACCTCTTGATTCAGATAATCACAAGTACTTTTTTCACACATGACCAGAATTGTGGAACCCTGTCGCTATCTTCCACAGGAGATTTTCAGTCAGTGTTTTGCAAATATCTTTTGTAAAAGAGTCACAGAAAATACTACACAAGGCTTTCCAGGACAATCCACTTACCATGCAGCATCTGGCAACCTCCTCAAGACGTCAGTCTTCCTTGGATTATAGAGAAAAGAAGACTGATTTGTCCAAGATGTACTTGTTGCATTTCTTGGACCTATCTTTTTTTCTGTTTCTGCTCACTTGAACTTCATCGCTTTCATATTTCTCTCTCTAGGTGCTTTTCTTTTCACGTCCATGGTGAAATTGGTCTTTTTGTAGATCTACTGTTGTTAGCATAAAAAATGCCTTGAATATCTTTTTATGAGTCCAAGTTCCTAAGATGCTTAGCAAGTTAGAGGCAGTTATGCTGAGACAGCCTTGAGAGGTGCAGATTTGGCATGCAGTTCTTTTCTTGGCGTCCCTCTTTGGACAATCCAAGTCTATAATGCAAATATGTACTTACAAAAGATGCTGTGTTTTATTGTCTTATTTTCCATCAGTACTTTCATAGAAATCTCTCAAGAATCAGATCAGTGCACACAGACCAGTGATCTAGGAGGGATCAACCAAAAGGACAATTTGTTCGTCTCTTGGAGATTATCTGACCTGCTTCCCATGCATAAATATTATTGAACATCTGACCATACCACACACACTGCCAGTCAGCAGACCTTAATTCCTGATGCTAGCCTTCTCCTCCTTTGAAACAATGGACTTGTTTCTCTGATCTTGTTCAACTCTGTTGAATGTATGGACTTAATTTTCCCATAAAAATAGGAATAAGTGAAACTAGATTCAACTTCACAGTCAGATGTCTATGTGTCCTACCGGGGATGTGTGCATGGCACTCAGGTTGCTTCAAAATTAGGCTAAAATCCCAAGGTTCTCTGTAAATACTTACTTATATTTTACTCTTTTCTCCATCACTGAAGTGCTACTGAGTACAGATTCAAAAGAACTCAAAGATGTGTCCCTGGTCAAAATGTGATAAAACTGAAGCAAGTCCACCTTGCCTTGGCAGATCAAGTCCACCTGGTGTGAACCAATGTCACCTAAGGGTTGCTGTCTGAAAGCTGGATGTCTGAACTAAATCTGTGCTCTAGGATCTGCCTAGAGTCTAGTGAAAAAAGATAGCCACTGCCCAGTTCTTCCATCTAATTTAGGCTGTGGTTCCCTGAGAGGCAGTGAATGTTAAAACAACTTATTGTTGCTGAAAAAGTAAGGTCCCTCCTCTATCACTCCTGGTCATCTTCTTGCTGTTTACTTTGGGTTGGCTCATCAGGCCCTTCTATGAACTGACTTAACCAGGCAATCTGGTGGAAAGGAGGGGAGGGAGAGGAGTTTGAACTGAAAGGAAGAGTGAAATGCCCATTTTTTTTTTTTTTTTTTTTTTTTTTTGTGCCATGATAGGGCTTCATTAGGGGAGACAACCGTTGTTTTCAGGAAGAAGAGATGTTTTCCTCTGCTGCTAAAGAACTGACCTTTGTATTTCTGTGCTGTTCATTATATACCCATCTACAGTTTCTACACCTCTCTGTTGACATTTTTGTTGTTAACAGGGTTTCTGTTCCTCTAGCCTTCCTCTACTCCCAAGCAGCAGCTGATTTAGAATCACCCTATTTTTAAACTTTGGTGAGAAGAGCTTGGTAAGCTGCCTTTCGAGTGATTTGCTCCTCAGGAGTGTCCACTTGAGACCTTTTCTGAAGAAATCAGTAAGCCCTGGGACAAGTGTGAAATCTCTGCTCTCCTGAATCTAAACATACTTAAGTCAAAATATTAGCCCCTTTTTCACCTGCAATTGTTTATTTACCATTTTATTAATATATTCCCTCTGCCCATGTCTTTATATTAGGTGATTTGTTTGCATGCTTCTGTTGTGGGTTGCTGCTGTGTATCTGATCTATGAATATCAACTGAGTTTTTGGCATTTAAACCAGAGGTTGAGTGATGCCATTCTCAGCATTAAAATTCAAGATCTCAGTGTTTTCATTATGTCTTATTTTAATAAAAAGCTTCTAGTTAAGATTGTCCACTTTTGACAAGATGGGATAGCAACTGGAGGAATTATTTATTTTAATGTGAAGTTGAAAAGGAAAAAAAAAAAAGGTTTGTTTCAGCCAACTTCTGGATCCTAAGAGGACATCAGTAATGCTCATCTTTATTTTAATAAGAGACTAACAGAATCATCAAATTGTACACATTCTCTACAAGTGATGGTTCATGATTACAGATTACTACAGTCTTTCTGCTCAGTATTTTCCTTCTCGTTTCCTGTAGGATTCCTCTACTTCCTAAAACTAGTCTGAAATCATGCAAAAAGAAATAGGCGCCTGTGCAAACAATTTCTGCGAAAATAATGGACAACTCACAGGACGAAGGTTGTATGTTCCTTTCAGGGCTGGTAACAAATATCTTGTAGCAATCAAGATCCAGACAGATTATTCATTACTGTGTACTAAACCAACAAGAGAAATCTTTGGGAGATAAGGGTTAAAATATAAGTTCTTTGAGACACTCCTGTTTCTTCCTCTATCTTTTGTGACATCTACTTGTTTCAACAGTGCATACATAAAAGCATTTTTATAATTTGCAACATGACGTTCTCAAGCACTTGCTAGTAAATAGTCTGTAATGTGCCTCATGCTGATTTGCGTTTTAAAAATAAAATAAATATTTTGAACAGACTTTGATCCCATTCACTTAACTGTTCTGAGCAAAATGTTAGCAGGATATTTAAGACACGGATTTACTGCCTGTGCATGTTATCTGTAATGACCCAGTAGACCAGAGCATCTTCAGAAGAGCTGTCACAATCTATCAAGTCAATGATCTGTGAAATATAAATTTTCTGTGAAGTTGTTATGGGCCATTAAGTAAATAATAATACCTATTTTATAAACTCTGTATTAACTTTCTATTTATTTCAGAAGATCAAATTGATACGATAAAATAAAAACCAGCCTGAGCCTCCAACTAAAACTTAAACTTCTCCAATATTAAAAAAACTCTCATTACATTTAACTTTGTCGCACACATTCTTTTTGTGAATGTCTAGTGTAAAATGGTGTAAAATTAGTATAAAATGCCAAAGTACCCAAACAGTATTTTTCTTGCATCATTTTCATCCTAGTTTTGAGAGCAAGGTCCTTGTCTAAGCTGGCTTAGATAACTTAAAATAGTCTTCAGCTGAGCTGAACAAGAGACTTCTTGAAATGTGCACAAAAATCCAAAATACAGCAATTAAGAAAACTAATTGCTCTGTATTCTCTCTGAGTTCCCTGGAAGGCATTAATTTTCAGACTTTTATTCCAAGAGCTGTATCAGAGCGTTTTGAAATATTTAATGTGTTTTTCCCCCTGAGGTACAGGGCAGGACTCTGATCCCCATGTTTCATGAAGGATAATCAGAATCACGAAAGTTAGACTCTATCTGTCCTAATAATAATCATCTAGAAGTTAGGCACTGAGCCAAATAGACTCTATAGTTTCAGAAGGAGAGCAACAATCCCATTGGCAGGATTCAGCCCAAGGGAGGTGTGTGAAGCATATGTTTATGTTTCTGTTCAGAGCTATGCTTGAGTTGGCAAAGCCTCTTGTCTCCAGTCTGTTCCTACAGGCTGCCTTGCAGGTAAATTGCTTTTTACTTGTGCCTGAGTTTCCTTAGCAAATCCAGCTGCTTTGCTCCATACGGGCTCCAGTGTATGACCCAACACACATTACAAAGGTCAAAATCCAGAGACCCTGAGCTCACAAGAAAAGTATTTAAACAAACATCACATTATATGGAAGATCCAAGGCTTTTGGGGCTATTCTACCACTATCTGCTGGTACATAGAGATTTGTGTAATGTCACCCAGTATTTATCTGAGGTAGCACAAGTCTTGAGTGCAACAAGCAAATGAGGTGATTATATCAGGCTGCATGCTCTACCTACAGTATTTAAACTTCATATTTTCAATTGTGATCTATTTTCCTTGGAACTTTCTTCCTTTGATTGCTTCAGAGCCCAAGTTTGAATCAAGTGTCAGAATTCTGTATTACGGCTGGGTGACACAATCATAGAGGACTGAACTAAGTTTGAAGCAACCTTAGGAAAGGTTAAGGGAAAATAGACAAGGTGACCACTAACAAACAGAAAACTAGAATCAGCTGGTGTCAGCAATGTAAGGCAACTGCAGATGAATTAGTGGAGTTAGTAACAGAGAAGACTGACAAATATTATAATTAGTCTTTTTAGCAGTGTAGGGGGCATCCAAGGTTGATAATTTTCACCAGCTAATTAGTGGAAACTATAAAGGATCCATATAAACATGGAAAAACATGACCTACTTGAGAAGAGTCATCATGACTGCTTTAAAGTTCTGCTTCATAAGCCTTTTGTCCTCCTTTGAAGGGGCTAGCAAACATGCATAAGAATGAATTTATTAATAAAATTTACTTAAATGTTAAGGGGCTTTTGACAAAGGGTTTTAGGGAAACCAGGCTGTCAATATTTTGCATCACTGTCTTTTTAGACAGTGGTCAACATATTCATAAAACACAGGAAAGAGGATGAGCGGTGGTGATTTTACCAAGTTTTCTCAGAACAAGGGTAAACTGAAGAACAGTTGAAGGATTTTCCAAGACTGAAGGACTAGGCACTAGAATTGCATATTAAATTCAGTATAAAATGCGAAGGAAGATACTGGAAAAAAATAATGTGAATTCACATAGAAAATGGTGGACTACAAGCTGACTATTGCCATTCAGGACTGATATCTAGGGCAGAGATATAGAAATTTAGGTATTTTTCATTCTGTGTAAATATTTTGTTAGATAGTTAATTCTTCCTGTAGCCTTTTTGTGAATGTATCAGATGACATTCCATTTTGAAAAATAAATCATCACATCTTTCCATCCACAGTGAATAATTATCAGCATGTAACGTGGATTCTGTTTAGAACATGACTGATTACAACTAAAATTGTATAGCATGACTCATCAGTTGATAATTAGATCTCTCCTCATACCGTACCTAAGTTATGTCACCATAATCTATAATGATAAAGGAAAGAATGACTGATTTCATGCTTTCATCAAGCAGAAGACACAGTTTTCTAAGATAGTCACAATAAGGACATTGTTAGGTTTCTCTTGTATTGACTTGCATCTTTTTACACTTTTCATTCAAAGAATTTTTGCTATCCTTTAATTGATTTTTTTCGTAATTTCCCGTTCAACTTCCTGTCTTATATTCAGAATTTTCATGAGCAAGCAAAGACAAATGCGAATCAAGAATGGAGCTATGGCCTTAGTATGGGCAGGCTTTAAGAGACTTACATAGCAGAATGCCAGCAAAAAAATCAACTGCCAGAAACCACACATAATTAGAAGTATCTACTTCTGTAGCTGCTGTGTTCAAATAAGGCTGGTAAATATTAGGGCATCATGTGCTATCTCAACAGAGTCTGTTTCTAGAGTTTGATTAAAAAAAATACAGATGAATTTAAATCTTCGCATTTGGTTTCAAGAATTAATAGTCACTTTGTATGGATCTGCATTTCTTTCCAAGAAGTAGAATGGCACCTATGACTATAGTCCTACAAACACTGGGAAGCATATTTAACTTAGTAGGTTCTTTTTATCTCATTAACACAGTAAAGCATTTCAGGTAATTAAAAGATGAATGCTGATTTGTGGACAAGTTTTGCATGTCATCCAATCTGTCGTAGAAGCAGTGAAATAGCCAAATTACATTAGTGTGCTGAAATACTTAGGCAGCAGAAACAATGAGAAGTAAATAGATGAATAGTTAACACCATCATCATCTGCATGATGCAATCATGCAGTTACAACATCTGCATGATGCAATCAATATGCAAATATTTTACACTGCTGTAACCAGAAGAAAGATGATCAGGGAGATCCCTTTTGATCCTACTGCTCTGTGCTTACCAAGAAACGAATTTAATCTGCTCACATCAGTCTTAATCCTGATCCACATATTGAGTCCTGTGGATCTGCTTAAAGTAGCAACTGTAAGCACATGCATGACTGCCTGGAACAAGGGAACCTTTGTGTTTGACTATACAGTTATCTGATCCAATTGCAGATTGGAATGAATATTAAGAATCCCTTTGCATCTGAGTTATAGCTTAAATGCAGAGTCAGGGGGTTTGAAGGATTAAATGCTTATTTTCATAACTAACCTTCAACTGTAATCCCACTACAAAGTTAAAAGATGTATCTACACATTAATAATACTTTAATCATTCCCAAATGCAAATCAAGGTGCATAATTTTTCCATAAATCAACACTATTATACACTTTATGGAACTGTATGTTCAATGCTATTCTCTGGAAAAACTAATTAAAATTGTCAGTTCAGAAAGTTAACAAATGATAGTATTTCCCATGTAACGCTTAATATAAAATATTTAGAAACTAAAACAAGTGCAACAATACATTGAGAAAATCCACAGGTCAGAGTAAAGGTTATCCTGTAATGATGAAAAATGCATTCCTCTTATGTAAATGTGAATAATATATGAATAATGTATGTTTGTTATGTAGGCAATGTAAAATTTATTATGGCCTTTAATATTCACTGCTTGGGTTTTAAGTGCTTTGCTTTGTAAATGATGTAATAGGTAAGTGTATCTGTGTCATTTAGTATCCTGAGTATTTTGTATTTGAACCAAGCTGTAGTTGTTTGCAAAGTTTAGAACTGCTTTAAAGACCCTTGAAGTTCTGATGTGGCAGAAATTTAAATCTGGTGATTTGTTTGGGATGCTTTGAAACTTTTATTAAAACCTCCCTAAAGAGCCTGACAGTTGAAATAATTGAAAGATAACATGTATTCTGCTAGTATTAATGAATTCCTTTGTGTATCTAACACCTACACAGAGCTATGAAGAACTTTTTGTGTGTTTTCTGAGGTTCCTTCTATTGGTTTAGTGCTTCAGGGCTGCTGGAAGCACCTTTCTCTGTTCTGGCAGCTAGGCAAAGGCAGAGCAAATTCTTCCTCCCTGGGCTGGTAGTGCGTGTCATATGGTGTATTATTTTAAGGCATGTACTGGAGGAAGTTGAGACTTTCTCAAGAAGGTAGCAGTTTAAAGGTTTGACGGCTTAAGATGTAGCAGGTTAGTGATGGAGAGCAGACAGCTAGTCCAAATCAGTCATGTGAAAACTGAATGAGGTGAAAAGCATATTGTCTGCTAATGCTTTTTTTTTTTTTCTTGTAACAAAAGGCCCTAGGACTAGTCTGTCCTTTGTAACAGCGCTCAAACAGGAACGAATTAATGAATGAATGAAAGCTTGTAACTGCTTAAATGGGAAAGTCACTGGCTCCCTGTGAACTCCCAGAGACCAGATGCAAGAAGCCCTGGAATCTGGCTGTGGAGTGGCTCAGGTAGTGCAGTGGTTATTTTTTTGGAAGGAGAAAGGGATAACTTCCTTGAAAACTAGCATATTCTTTTATGCCTTTGGGAAACAGCCTAGTTGAGTAATGGTTGTAAAGCTATGAAGCACGTTTCTCTAAACCACCTTTAGAGTATTTTAAATCTGATTTCTGTTAGACCAACAAGGGAATGCACAGAGCCTGGTTCAATGATGTGGTAAATTTGGGCCATTGTGAACATTTCCATGAGGAGAGGTACTTGTTCTCATTGCCCTGCTTTCCAGATTTCATCTACTGCTCCTGGAGGGCTTTACAAAAGAAAAAGGCATCACAATTCCCATGTATATATGCATATGCAGCTTTAGGAAAGTGTGATGCCTTATGTGGAGCTAGCATTACAGACAGAAATAAAGACCAGTCTCTGCAAACATTTGGATGCAATTTCAAAAGTTGTCAGTGGGACACTCTGTTTCCTTTTTGACTTTTCATTCTTCTGCAGCATAGAGTTTTCAGTGATGAACAACTGTCCTATTTGTAATACATTATAGATGAATGGATGCACTTTACACAAACCCTACATAATATATAATGGACTGTTTTGCAACTCCTTAATCATTCAGTGGGTTGCTGTTTAAAGTCACTCACCAGGGCACCATATGAGATGCTTGACAGGAAGAAATCTGGGGATTCCTTGCAGTTATAAAGTCAGTACAAAGTACATGCTTACAGCTCTGTCTCACTGAAAATATTCTTGTTAGCCAGCTTTTGTCAGGCTGAACACAACTGCATTTTTTGCTTCTAGACTTATAGTCACACTGCCAGATGGTACTAAAAAGGAAAAAGAGGAAATGAATCACTCTCTCTAATAATTTTCATTGTTAGCCCTGCCACTGCCTGTCTACCTCATCTGGATGAAAATTCCCACAGGGTAGCTAGGGATCTCCAAGCTGTTTCAGACTGATCTTTCCTTCTGCTGAGCTTTACCAATCCTGGCTTCCACAAAACTGCTTTGTCCAGAGTTCGATATAGTTGTGCTGCAAATAAAATCAATGACTTAAAGTTTTCTACCACATTTTCCTCCTGTGCAAGCCCTGATAAGACATCTGACTTATTTAAGCACCTGTGCTTGGTAGAGTCATGCTAAAGTTACTCTGTATTTAAGTGCTGTAAATTTTAAGGTGATGAGTCATTTTTCATACTCATGTGTGGATGGCAGGACACCAGCATCTGAACATCGTCAGTAAGATACTGAACAGTGACTCTGTTGTTGGGAAGGTTAGTTATTGCTGCATAATAGGAACCATGTTTCATGGCTTTTTCATATTATTTAGGTTTCCAGTTAGAGTGATGATAAAACTTACATATATAAATTAAAGCCAAACAGTTGTTTCTTTGCAACGTCTTAATTTTCTTGGTGTTATTTTGTCCTTGTTATAAGTGTGGAAATGTACATTGATACTAGGGGCAAAATTAAAACAATAACAAGATCTTCTTCATCTGTAAGCACTGAAGCGATGAAGGTTGCATAGCAAGAGGAATTGAATGGACTAAGCTGTATGCATTAACTTCCAGAAAGTATGTCTAACAGGTACTTGTAGTAACAAGCAGAAAGCTAAAAATTCAAAATCAGTATGTGAGACTAATCCCACTACCCCAGAACAAACCAGAAAGTCTCAGGTACTTGAGTTGAAACCTGCATCAGAGCAAAACACAAAACTGCCTGAAAAATCCTATCTGTCCTAGTCCATAATTGTTGCATGACCCTTGTGTGATGAAAATATAAATCCAGTACTTCTTATGAAGTATTTATTAAGTTTTAAATCCTTGACACCAGAGACTCACAGCCTAAAATGTAGTGGTACTGCTTTTGGCTTTTCCCTTCCTTAGCAGAATGCAGTCAGTTGGGGAAGGAGCATTTCTCAGTTTACTGTTGCTTGCTCTTTGCATTTTACTGGGGTCTGGAAATCCCAGCAAAGACTGATGTCAGACAGCAAGCCATATGTAGGGGCAAGTGTTGCACAGTTGTGTGATTCCTGTTGTGATTAACTTGTGTGTTCTTGTGTGCTTTTCACTTTAATGACATTGTGTATTCTAAGTGTATGAAAGAGATAAAGGCTGTATCCCTATCTCACAGGCACAGACTTCACACAGGTCAAAGAGCTGCATCTGAAACTAGAGCTCTTAAGTCTGGTTGCTTCAAGGTGATCCTCCCTACCCAAGTTTCTAACCTCCTGTTACTGCCAGCAATTTCTCTGATGTCTTAGTTGCCTGCAGGTCCCTGGCTAACAAGGTCAGGCTCCTTTGGAAGCACATCAGGGAGAGGGTGTTCAAATCACTGTGTGATCAGGTCTGTCTTCCCATTCCAACTGAGGTAATTCTGAAACCATTGATATGAAAACTTCAGAGCAGTTACAGCTATAGGAAGAGGATGATCTGTAGTATTCAGTAACCTTCTTGACATTTTCTGACACTTGCTATTAAAGCATATTAGGCTTAATATGCATGTGTCTCATTTTCGAAACCCCTTCTCACATGGGCACTCAATAACAGTTTCCAACATATTGTACTCTTGTGTGCTGTTAATGGCTGTAAATCTTTTAACTGCAGAACTGTCTGCTTCAGTCATAGCCAGGGTATTTGATCAAAGTTTTCTACTGGTGCCTGCTAAAGCCACAGACCTCTATTAGTAGGCAAAGCACTAGCTTCCATTCTTTTGCTCTTTATGGCCATATGTGATAATGCTGTCTTAACCACTGCTCCAGACAAGGTAGGTGTTTTTGAGACTTTTGAAGTGGAGCTGAGCAACTTTGCTGGTTCTGCTGTGGCTGTTCCCTGAGTAGTAGATAAGATGAGACTGAGACCTCTGTGCTATTCCTGTTATCTTCCCTTGTATCCCTGCTGGGTACTGGCAGTTGTCCGGTTGCATTTGCAGACTTACTGCAAGACTGAATGCAGATTCTCTTGTATCTTTTTAGACCACAGTAGCTGCCAGAGCCCCAGGTCATTTAGCTAAAACATGCTAAGAAGTAAGAATGAGCCAACTGTTTGCAAATGTTCCCTGCTTTTTTAGGGAGCTTTTAACTGCCTCCCCCCAGTATTTCCATTTGCTTTAGAAACAAAACAGCTTGACTTATTTGCAGTCAGCTGCAGTGCACCAGTGTGTGGAAGTGACAAATAATGCCTGTTGTGTTCTTTATAGTGTGCATTCTTCTTTGAAAAGGTGAATGCAAGGTAGTTTGAATATTGTATGAGATCAGGCACCAAACTTTGAAAAATAGATATTTTTTTTTTCCTCTCTAGAATTCAGAGGCGAGACAGTTCAGAAAGCAAATCTCATATAAGGGTGAGAGAAGGAGTGAATGGGAAGAGGTCTGGATTTAAATTTAACCATAGAAGGGGGCACTTGAAGTGATCATCCTTTTCTGGTTGGTTTTTTATTGGTTGGGTTTTTGTTGTTGCTGTTGTTGTTTGTTTTGATTTGGTTTTGGTTTTGGTTTTGTTTTGTTTTGTTTATTTGTTTGTTTTTCCCATGCACCTCACGGTTTTCTGTTCTTAATGACAGTTTAAAGCTGCTGCTGCAAAAACTGAAACAAGCAGCAGGGAGCAGTACTGAGCTACCTGTCTCTCTTGGAAATGGTTGCCCTAAGGGCAACTGGTCTACAGGAGAAAGGGAGGCACAAAATTCGATGCTAATGTCCTCTCTTCACTTTAGAAACTGTTGAGACACTCTTCTCTTTTGATAACTGCGAGTACCCATGAGATGGAGGCCTCAGGCAATGGGACAGTTTGTCACCAGTCCCCTTACACTCCTGGCAAGAAACCAGGCTTTGTTTTTCATTAGAATTTCCTTTGGTAAAAGCTTGCAGAGCAGATCAGAAAGGAGGTAAATAATAAATATCTAAAAAGGGAGGGAACAGAGAGAGCAAGACTGAGTGGGGGGAGGAGAGGTGTCAAGAAGGTGCATTTTATTTTCAAAGGTTAAATTGGCACTTACAAAGCCATAATTCTTTGTCCATTTTAATGGAATGTAAGCAACAAATAATCATTAAACTGATGAGGCTGCTGTCTTTAAAATCAAGGTATTTTTTAAGTGGAAGTTCTGAACTGTGTAATTTTTCTTTTTTTCTTATTTATTTATTTGTTTGTTTGTTTATTTTTGACAAGAGTTGTGTATTTCGTTAGTGAAATAAAACACACCAGGTTGGGAGGTCATATAGAATGAATTACATAGTCCAGATTTCATAGAAATTATTTAGTACTAATATATGCTTTGTGTTTCAGATGGATTCTCGCAGGACTTGGTTCAGGTGGAGTTTGAGATCACTTCTGCTTTCCAGGGGTAGGAGGAGGGCTGTTCATCAGAAATATGACCAATTTTGATTGTATTTATTTCTTGCCTTCCCCCAGCATTTTGCTCTGTGTACTGTATAGCACCTGGAGATACGGAAAGAAGAAAACAAGATGCTTGTATTTCTCTCATCTACGTTACATTTGCTCCATGAATGAACTCTTTCCCATGAGAAATTATTTTGCATAACTCCCTTAATGCATATTCCTAAATTGACTGGCTATCTTCCAGTGCCAAAATACATCTCAGGTTGAAATACACAGTGAGCATGAGGCTTATACTGATTGTATGTGCAAGCTGTACACTCTTAAAGGAAAATCTTTCAGATGCCCAGTATCATGTTAGTATTTTTCCTTTAGTGAAAGAGAATAAAAATCTGTGAACTTGTGCCTTATGAACCCAACCTCATCTCTCTCTCTCTTTTATCAGATAGTCAGGATTTTTTTTTTTTAATTTTTCTTTCCATCCCAGCACAAAGCAATAAACCAGGTGTGAACTTACCAGTCAAATGTTTCTGCATCAGTTTCTGTATATTATGTTCTTTGCGCTCTTATCTGTGTATCAGAGGAGTGAAGGTGATACATTTGTGAGAGGTTTTATGTGATTTTAGATAGATTTAAAAGATTTCTAAGACCTATCTTTGTAATAGATACTGTTGAATATGAATACATGAGTATCTTCCATGTACTGTTATAAATTTTATAAACTACCATTTTACAAGCTATCAGTTTAATAACAAAACTTATACACATTAAGACTCTTTAAGCTTAGGCAAGGGTGAAAGACTAGCTACAGTAATCACCTCAACTAAGGCCTTTGGATGTGTTTGGCATGTCAGTATCTCTGCTTTTATTATGTGCTAAAAGAAGAGTTTAACCTTCCTCCTTGTGGAAGTGGAAGTTGAAGTGAAAGTTCTCCTGTCTGCAAGTAGCCTGCAAGCAGTCTTGATGTTCTCCCATTCTACTCCACAAGTAGGACCCAATTTGCTCAGGTCTGCTCCTCTACTATTCCATTAATGCCACTCCAGAAGCAGACCTAGTCTGCATCAGAGGAGAAAGCCACTTTGTTTTCTTAGAGTGCATGATATTTCCCTCTCAGTCAGCCTGGTTGTCTGGTCTGGCTGTTTGGTGACATCCTTGCTATACAATGTTTTAGGGCTTAATTAAGTAACATGCCATCTTGCTTTGTACTCATGTACACTTTTTGTACTCTGGACTGCTATCACTGAACTAAATCTGACAAACAGGATCTCCAGCATGAAACAAAATGGGAGATTTTTTTATTTTATCCAGCTAACACTCAATAACTTCAGAAAAACTTATGTGGATTTAGCTCTGGCTTGTATTTAAACTAATATCTTGTCCTTTGTTATTCAGTTTCAGAAGGGTTAATGTGCATTTCCCCAGGATTCACAGACCAGAGCAACAGTCCCCTGCTCATTAAATGAACCACTGACATTTATGAACATTATGTTCATAGGGTGAGGTTTTATATATATGTAGGGAAATGAGCTACAAAAGCTGCTTGTATTGCTACATCTCTTTATGTTTGCAAAAGCCAATAAGGCTTTACCTAGACACAGTGCGTATCATCTCTCCTGTGTTTCTCTAGTAATAAGCAATTGGCGTGGTTTAACCCAGCAGACAATCACCACACAGCCATAGTGGGATCGGGGGAAAAAATGGGGAAAAAGTAAAATTTTTGGATTGAGATAAAGACAATTTAATAGGACAGAAAAAGAAGAAATAATGATGATAATAATAGAATTAGAAAATACAAAGCAAGCAATGCACAATACAATTGTTTACCACCTGCCAACTGATGCCTAGTGGCAGTGGCCCCCTCAGCCAGCTTTCCTCATAGTTTATATACTGAGTGTGACATCATATGGTCTGAGATATAGCTTTGGCCAGTTTTGGCCAGCTGTCCATACTGTGTCCTTTCTCAGCTTCTTGTTCTCTCAACCCACTGGCTGGTGGAACAATGTGGGAAGCAGAAAAGGCTTTGACTTAGTGTAAGCACTACTTAGTATCAACTAAAACATCAGTGTGTTATCAATATTATTCCCCTCATAAATCCAAAACACAACTAGAGCAGCTACTAGGAGGAAAATTAACAGTATCCCAGATGAAATCAGGACAGCAACAAGTTTTGACATTTTGAAAACTACTGGCTTAAAAATAAACAAGCTATTTTTTAAAACAGAGAGTGTTCTAGAAAATATTCCTAGAGATTTTTCTGTAGTTCAAATGTAATATGCTCTGAGCATCACCAGTTGATTTCCAAAGCAATTTCTTGTAACGCTTTTGTGAAGTGCAAAAGAATTTCCTTGAGCAGAATTAAAGAATAATAAAAGGCAAGCCTCTAAGAATAAAAGCCAAGCCTCTAAAGAAGATTAACCTTTACTTCAAAAAAAGACTAGGAACTTGAAATCATGCCAATTATAAGTATAGGAGTGTATGAGGAAGCAGGTGCTGTATTCTTAATAAGACTGAGCTGGGAAACAATATGTGGATATGGAAAGATATGTTTGGAAAGAATAAGAAAACTTTATTAAACAGACACTGGAACACAGGGTTGATTTTGTTGTATGTATTTTATACAAGGTCTAGGATGTGCTTAATAAACATTTCTTCTTAACAATGATTTGTTTCTCTTTGTAACTAGCTTTCTCTGAGCATCCAGAGCTTGTCTACGTGTGGGCAATTGTCTCTGCCAGACCATAAAAACTGTAGTCATCTGCTCAGAGCCAATGTATTCTCTGATTTTCTCACTGGTCATCTGTTTGGGTTTGGCTCTTTGTGTATTCTGGTATGAGTTAGAAGCACAAAAAGATAAAATTATCAAAGTTCTTTCAGCAGTGATTTTGCCTGTAAAGCTGCCAAAGTCCGTGTTTTGTAAAGCCAGCAGTCTGACCACTTCAGGATCCTGTCTCCGTCATTTTCCAACCACTGATGAGCAGGATAGATTCTACTTCCCTAGTAAACTCTGTTTGGCACTGTGTGCTTTGATGTCTTTCTCCACTGTAGGTATATTTTTGATGGAAAAAAGAAGTGTCATACTTGATTGCTCACTGCAAGCTACCAGCAGCAATTTTCAAATTATTTGAACATTGGTCCCATTAACAAGAGGGACAGCAAAATCCTCTCTCAACTTCGCCCCTCTCCCCTTCTTTTGGAAATAGTAGCCCAGGAGAATCTCAGACCTAGAAACATCCAACCTTCAGTTTCTATTCCTCTGTTTAGTTTTTTACTGCATCTTGCATTTATAATGTGCTTCCATCATCACAAATCATGTATACCCATTTTAAGAATGTAGTGCAAGACATGGTCCAAGAAGCAGTCACTAGCATTGTTGATATTCATGCAGAGTTTTCCACTAGCTGGTGTAACTTAGCCTAAGGCACCATATCTCCACAAGTAAAGTAGAGATGGCATAATTCTTAAACCTTGGCAGTTTTGTATCTTCAAGGTCTTTTCAAAGTCACAGAGCATGGTGAATGGGCAAGATGGATATTGAAGAGGAAAAAATGAGGTGGAATGGATGGATAAATCATCATTTGAAAATCTGGCCATCTGTTGCTCACATTCTACTGTGAGACCACAGGTAAATGGAGTTATGTCTCAGATGGCTGAGGAATGGAAAGGTATGGAGACTGTGTAGAGACTGGGGTTTTTTCAATGATTTCAGAGTTATTTCTTCATAGATTTTTCTCAATAATTCAGTTTGCTTGATGGTAACCCGTGTCTGTGTGTGTATACACACATACATATATATAAATTAAATAAGATTTTATAAATAGTCTGTGAACATATCCATTAAGAAACGGATATCTGTACCTGTCCAAATGAAATCTCACAGTTTTAGTCAGTTTTTGTGCCCATGTTCCCTAAAAAAGGCTTAATTGCTTACTTGTTGCCAGACTGAATATATAGCTATAAACTATCTTGAATCCAAGTCATATTTCTCAGGGGCAGCAATATGTCATTTGAATGTAATAGTTACATTTCTGGGATAATAATATATTGTGCAAGTTCTAGTGTTTCCAAAACCTATAATGTCTACCTGCAAACACAATGACAATTCCATAGCTAATCCTTTGCAGTTATTTGTGGAAAGATTTCAGCAGTCATCAAATGTTTGTCTTAAATGATTCTGTGGGTGGCTTCCCTCAGGTGATTAATTTTACTTAATCATGATTTTCTATACAAAGAAATGCCTTTTCCCTGTTTTGGCAACAGCAAATCATGGTATACTGTATCTGGTTGTGTGTCTTGCTCATCTGGGATTTATGTGACATACATATTGTTTGTGTAGTAGGTAGCAAATGCAGGATACAGCTGGTTTGTAGGGTGAAGAATGTGTATTTGTCTAAAACCTGCTTTCTTTTTGAATCATAAATGCAGATAAACTAAAAAAAATTCATATTCTACTTAAAGACTTCTATCTCTAAGATGCTCTGTACTTTACAAGAAGTCTATTAGATCCTTTTCACAGTTCTCATCACCTTTCCTATGTTCCTGACATGTTCTGTTCCCCCTGTCAAATGTCTTCCTCTTCTATCTTCAGGTTATTCCAGAGCAGTTGTTTATTTTCTTAAGTGACTATACATGAATTTCCTCCTCAAAGACTATCAATGTTTCCCAGGCTTTTGAAGGGGCGACTAATGAGCAATATGTGATTGGGGTTTTTTTCCCCTTTCTTGCCTCCCTTTTTAGCCTTTCTTTGAAACATGTCCACTCTACACCATGCAGCTTATGTAGGAACACAAGTGGTGTCCCTCAGGGCTCAGTACTGGGATCGTTCCTGTCTAATGTTGTTATCAACAGTCTGGATGAGAAGATTGAGTACACCTTCAGTCAGTTCACAAACAACGCCAAGTTGGGTGGAAGCGTTCATCTGCTGCAGAGTAGGAGGGCTCTGCAGAGGGATCTGGACAGGCTGGATCAGTGGAGTGAGGCCAATGGTATGAGGTTCAACAATGCCAAGTGCTGGGTCCTGCTCTTGGGTCACAGCAATCCAAAGCAGCCTGGTGGAAAAGGACCTGGGAGTGTCAGCCAGCAACAGCTGAACATGAACCATCAGTGTGCCCAGGTGGCCAAGAAGGCCAATGGCATGATTGTGCTTGCAGGAACTTTCCTTATCTATGTATCTTTGTGCTTCTAGTTCTGAGTGTACTTCACTACACATCTCTGAGGTTTATACTCCTGCTTGTTACCTTTATAATCTCTTCTGTCTAAACTCTTAAGCTAATTCTGATTTGGAACAGCATACTACTAGAGTTCAGGTAATGAGACCTCTTTCCTTCTCTCACATATGTTTTCTTAGGGAAAGAAGTCAGGTCTCAAGCAGAGTTTAGATTTATCTTGCAAGTGTTTTCATTATAACAGAAGAAAACATTAACCATGGAAAAGATCAGTACGGGCTAAACTTTAGGTATTATATGTGCTTGTATACTCAGAACGTAAGAGTGGTGCATTGTCTTTGTTTCACACCTTGCTTTTTCAAACTAGGAGCTGGATTGAGATATATATATATATATATATATATATATATATATATATATATATATAATGCTAGTGACCTTTCAGTTATTTGCCACCTCTGCCTGAAAAATTTCAGTTAAAAACATTACTTGCTCAGCAAAAGTTGTTCATGTCTTCTGCTAGATTTTGTCTAAGTGGCTCTCAAAGTGTATTCAGTTCAGCTGGTGGAGAGATTGTCTTTCAATTTTGTACAAATTAAAGACCAGTATTCAAAATCACCTGAGATGAGCCTTTTATTGTACCCAGTGTGTAGGCCCTTGTATTGACAGGAAGTTTTGCTGCTCAGCAAGAATTCATTCCTCCTTGTTTACATTCACAGAACAGGGATTATATCCCTTCATCCTGATTTAGCAGGATTTGCACTGCACCATTCTTCTGGAATAGCTGTAACTATCAGGAAGGAGGAGAACCACATTTCCTCTGACACATACTAGTGATAGAAGTGACATGTTAAAATGAAATTATGTAAGTAACTTGACCCTGGCAAAACTGGGACAACTTATTTCATTTTACTTGGGAGAACATCACTGTGATACGTGGACTGGTCACTAGAGTGGCATCCACACTAAGAACATCTGCTGCCATTCTTTTTCTGGTGAAACAGTCATGGCATTGTGAAAGCAGTGCAGAAACTTAGGGTAAATCTTGCTGTAGCTGTATAAGTCACTACTGCCCTCCAGTTACTTGTTGACACTCCTCTGCTGATATTTATGTATTTAAAGAGTGCATGCTGCTTTGTTCAGTGGCTTCTTGGCTTAAAACAAGACTGAGTGTTGGGTTGGCACTCAAGCAGATGAACTCACCAGAGCAGCTGCCACTTGTGTGCATGAGCTTCTCCAATGAATCTGCCATAGAAACTGCCACTTGAGACATGCAGGAGGGATTGACCACTGAAAGACAGAAATGTAGTTGAGAGAAAATGTGAAGTGAATTTTTTGGTCATGAAAGAAGCCTTTGAGCATCAGTATAACCCTACTAGCAGCTAACCTGTCCTTCAAAGTAGGATTTATACTTCTAACTAGTATAGACACTTTTGGAAATTTTACCCCTCTCTTCATGAGGAGAAGAAAACTTTCTTATAATTGTATGATGGTCATTTCCAAATGTCTGCTGGAGAATTATTCCCATCATGTTAAAAATTCTAGAATTATCAGAAATCTTGCAGTTTTACTAAACTAGAATTAGTGAGAAACAGTTTAAATATTTTACAACTGTGCCACATTACACAGTCATTGCATACTTAATAATACAGGATGTACACTACTGCTTACAAAGAAAGTTAATTAATTTACCTTTTTATTACTTTTTTCTTTTAAAAAACTTGCTGAATAAGTCATGACTTGTGTGTGTTTATTTCTTGCTATAGCTAACAGCCTTAAGTCAGAAGGTTTTAATTTGGTAAGGATTAGAGTATTACACACTTAAACCTAATTTAAATGTCCTTTAGACAGTTTTGAGTGTGTTTCTTCATTCTTGGAACTCTTAATGTGTATGTTTAATAGTGATATGGACACTCAGAACAACAAAAACAGAAAAAAGAGAAAGAATTCAAAATAATCACCTCTAGCAATTTTACAGCTGTTGAGTGAGACACCAAGAGAAAACAAAAAACAAGGTGCTGTTACTCTGCTACTTGAACATCTATGGTTCTGTGCACATTTAAATGTTTTTGACACAGTTCTTTTCTATTCTTAAGCCAGAAATTTAATTTTTGTGTTGATTTGAAGTCATTAGGACTAATCACTTATTACTAAGCATGTCTTTAAGTGTTTTTTTCACCAGAGGTAAATTCAAGTACTTTATTTTCCTGAAATAAAGCCCAAAGCTCTGTCAGTGCCCCTCTCAGAATCTAGGTTAATTCGGATCAACTTTCTCACCATACGTTGTGGTGTCACCCATGTCTGCACATTAGTCTGTCTAACTAGCGTATGCCTAAAAATGTGAGTTTTCTTTCCCAGCTAAATGCAAAATAATACAGAATTTCTATTGTTTGTAATCTCTGTATTCATCAAACTCATGATGAATTTTTGATTATTTTGTGGGATTTTGTGTACTTTGGTAGGCTTGTGAGTCTCTGTAAAAATACTACCTTACTATACTGTCATGAAGCATTAAGACTATTCTTTTAGGGTGTGTTTTGTCCTGGCCCAGCTGGCCCAGCTGCTGTGATTGCTGTTTGTTTGCCGAGAACAAGTGAGCTCTCTGTCATTTTTTTGTCTGTTATTGGAATTTAGAAAAAATATCTTTTTGATAACTGTAGGGATGGACTGAAATTCTCACAACTCCCACGGGCTTTCTCTTTTACTTCCACTTGTGTTCCTGACCATTGGTTTTTATAGAGTTGCCAAGAATGCTATGGCCATTTCTGGGATCCCAAATTCAACTGGGATTTTTTTCCTAGGTATTTTCTGTTTCATGTCTTTAGGGACTGTAATGTGAACCTCTGACAGAAGCCACTTTGGGGAAGAGACTGTCAGCAGAGGCCAAACTGCACTTTATTATTGCTCTGCAATTGTGTGACCTAAATATATGGTAGAGTTTGCCTTCTGAAGTCTTTTTGCAAAATTCATACAATTTGAAACTGTTTTCTGTCAATGCTTCAGATGGAGAATAGTGGATAGGTGTGGTGACATGTCTAAAGCTTTCTTCTGTGTAAATTCATGTCCATTAAACTGTGTGTTGTGGTCAGACATTGTGGAGATAAGATGTAGCAGTAATAGTGAAAGTGGATTTCAGATGCACAGTTATTTATTTATCTGTAGCATCTCTTTGCAGAGAGGGACAATATTAGTCCAGGGAAACTCTTGAGCTTTTTATTTAGGTAGCTGGCTGGGCATTTTTTTTTCTCTTTGTCCATTGCTTAGTTTTCTGGGTTTTTTTTTCCTATGAGGATGGAGGAGCTGGGAGCAATTGGGGTGGGTGAGTGTTGGGGTTTTTTTAATCAATCAATGCTAGCAGCAAATCTGCACCTACTCCTACTTTTATTCATTTTTTTTTCCTTCAGTTCCTTCTGTTGATTTTTTTTCATGGTGCTAATATTAGTGAACTTTGGCTTATTACAAGATCCTTGCAAATTAATTTTATATCCTTCTAAACTCAGGATGTTTTCTTCAGTATATCTTTCAATAAAAGTTAACTGCCTCTCAAAATAATCAAACCTAGTAAGTAAAAGGCACTAACATTGTTGATAATCTCAAAGGGGAAAACTATCAAGTCACTGCGATCAAAATTTTAGTTACTTTTCTTTACCCCTTGTTTGTGACTTTCAGTATAAATCAATTCTCCTAATGACCTGGAAAGCTGGACAATTCCATCTCTGCCCTGTTCTGCAGAGGATTACCCAGTTATGGAAAATTCTCATGTGTTTTGGGTAACTCCCTGGCAATACTTTAATATTGTGCTGAGACGGAATGCATGATATTGTTTGGCCAAATATTGGTTATCTTTGCTTCTGGTTTTGTCTAGGGTAGTGGAAAGGTGCTTTGATGTCCTTCTGCTTTGTTCACCTGCTGACTCATAGAACAGAATCACAGAACCACAGAATATATTGAGTTGGAAGGGACCCACAAGGATTATCGAGTCCAATTCCTGACCCTGCACAGGACCATCCCTAGGAGTCACACCATGTGCCTGGGAGTATCATCCAAACACTTGAACTGTCAGGCTTGGTACTTCCCTGGAAAGTCTGTCCAGTCCTCCTTCTATATTTTATTTCTTCTTACCTGTAGCTTTTGCAAACACTTTTTCATTTGCTACATGAATTGCATTGGAAATCATTCTTGATTTGAAATTAACAGAGGCTTTATTGGTTATTCATCTTCTGCTGAATCATTTACTTTGTGTTTTTTTTTTTTTTTTTTTTTTTTAAGCTTTATTATTTGTTGCAGTTTTATGGTGGGGGTTTTGTTTTGTTTTGTTTTTCTTTTCTTTCCTAAATGTGTAATACTGCCTTGGCTTCTGTTTTTTGCCACTGATCACCATTCATAGACTTACAGAAACTTCAGTTCTCTTTAAATTGCTATTATTACAAACCTAATTTAACTTGGCTGTGCCAAAACATGATTCTAGGTCTTTCAGCACAGGGTTTTTATCCCAGATCTGTCGCGATCCGTGGGGTTACAAGGAGCGGTTCTCACTCATGGACGGTGAAACAGGAGTGGAACATTTATTAAGAGAGCACGGGACTTATAAAGGGTTCAGGGTGGAAGCTGCGAGTATAAGGGTGGGGCACGACAAATAAGGGAAAAACGGGGTGGAATTAGAACAAATATGGTAAAATAGGGGGTGGCTAGCCCCTATATGGTACTAGCCAATAGGAAAATAGGAACAAGGCTACGGGGGAATGGGGAAATGGGGAAACGGTATCTAGGGATAAAGCAACCAATGAGAACAATTAAATAACATAATAATTATCTATCTAATACATTAAATATCTAACTATTAAAAATTCTAAAACATGGGAAACACTCCAATATTCCAAGTAACAGTCCACAGATCTTATAAGTGTCCTTCTCATTTTGATGACAACTCGATCCACTCATGAAAGTCCTTGTGTTCGCTGGACTCCCCTCCTACAAAATCCCTCACCCTGTGGATGCTGAGGCTGTAGCTGGCAGCTTTGACTGGACTAGCCAGGGATCTGGGAAAAACCCCCTCCCAGGTATCACAGAAGCACAGACTGGTTTGGGTTGGAAGGGACCTTAAAGCCCATCTTGTTCCACTCTCTGCTGATAACAGAGAGAGCTTCCATTAGACCAGGTTGCGCCAAGCCCCATCCAACCTGGCCTTGGATACTTCCAGGGATGGGGCAGGCACAGCTCTTCTTGGAGGTAGATGCACCCCACATCCCCAGCTTGCTTGCTGATCTCCTCCTGTGAAATACTTGTAGAAGCAGGCATTCTTACTTCAGAAAGCCACCCCAGCTTGTCATTTGGGGTGATAGCAGGCATGGAGCTCCTCGGCCATTTGTGACACTGTCATGGGTTTCTCTGATTAGGTTCTTTTTGATAAGAGGAAGAGTGGCTTCTGTTGGAAGCCTCTGGAAGTTTCCTGCCATCCTATAGAGCAGAGCCAGTGAGGGTCAGCTCTGAGGAAAACTTCCTGCTTTTGAATCATTGAGTTACGCCCCTTGGTGAAAACATATTTAAGAAGTTGTTGTGCAGTTGGAAATTGGCAGCAATGAATTAACAATATCACAATGACATCAAGGTCAGTGCAGGAGGGAGAAGCGGGGAGGGGGGGACCCCATAGATCAGGGAAAGGACTAAAAGCTATTATTCCTTGATTACTGTGGTGATGACCATGGTGATTACGAGCTGTCCCCTCAAAGCCCGTGGGACCCATCGGGGTGCAAAGACCCCCCTGCTGGAGCAGGGGGAGGG
>JAWWEE010000001.1:45031068-45111620 GCA_035221455.1 Xenops minutus
AAGATGTAAAAGCCCATTTTTTTTTTTTTTTTTTTTTTTTTTTGGTGTAGGTGAGATGTCACACTGGGTCAGCTGCCCATGAAATTTTTGCCTGACACTTCTCTTGGGCTCAAAAATGGGGTCATCTCTGGAAGCAGAGAGAATTGTGATGACAAGGACAGTCTCAGGTCTGAATTTAGAACATTCAGCTTTCATCAGAAAAATGATTAAAGGGATTTCTTGGCATTTTGCATTACTGTAACTAACATATTTCTAATTCGAAAACTTCCCAGTTTGTGAAGAGAGAAGCGCTCTCTGCTCTCTCTGATATTCAGAGCTGTAAAATCAACAAAGGGAGTGGAAGCTAAACTAGTTCTGTTGTCTTGACCCTCCTTAGCTCCAGGACAAAAAATACGCAGGCAAAAGTCTCCTTTCAGATTCTTGAGTTATGTCACCCTATTGTCTCCAGTTTGTATTTATATCATCCTACTCTATGTGGGAGCTTGTGCTTGACTTTGTAATGCTGTTAATGATGTATAGCTATCTTACCAGTATGACCTCTGCAGTGATAAAAAGAATAAAACATATGAAAAAAATGGAAGAAGAGATGTCTCTGAACTCATGCATGGGGAATATAAACAAAGTGAAAAGGTGATGATTTTACTGTCATTTCTTGGAGTAGGCTAGTACTTTAATGCATTTTCCCGTATAGCACAAAATTTCAAATAGAGAATTCATAAGATTTTAGAGAATGAGTTTCTAACATGACTAAGAAGCCAAGATATCAACAAAGTAGCCCTGCCTACAAAATAGTTTCTCCCTTTTGTATCAATGGTAAGAAATCAAGTATGTAAGTTTTTCTGTCTCATGAATTATGCATGTACACAGTAACAGGTTTTCCAATCTTGATTTTGTCAGACAGTTAAAAAACCTGAACATCTTTAATTTTTGTATCTTTGTTGTTGCTATTCCTTTTGTTATACTTAAAAATCTGGAAAAACAATAGCACTTTTTAACATTGGAGCAGCTAATAAATTATTTACACATACCTATTCTGTTACCAGGGAAAAATTTATGTGGGAACACAAGACAAAAATAACAGTATAACAGAGATTTTTGAGTAAAACATTCCTATCAGACTGTTGTGATATGATAGTAATGAAGCAGGGGATAAAAATTTGTGCCATTCACTGTGTGTATTGACTGCACAAGCAGGAAAGCTGCATCTTTCAATGGAAGAACAAATGTTGAACTGCATGGCTCTTTTAAGAAGTTCATTATTTGACAGTTGATATTATCAAGGGTTTATCAGAAGAATCTAGTATTGTTCACATGAATTGTGCAGCAGGCAAGGGGTTGTAAGCACAGAAGTGGTGTGGTAGGGAAGTGGGCTGGTGCCTCATGGCTACACTACTGAAGTTTTACAATGGAACAACAGCACTTCATTCCATTTGTTTTTTAGATAAGTAGGTTGTTCTGAGCCAGCAGTGTGCCCAGGTGGCTGAGAAGGCCAATGGCACCTTGGCCTGTATCAAGAATAGTGTGGCCAGCAGGACCAGGTAAGTTATTGCACCTCTGTACTTGGCACTGGTGAGGCTGCATTTATGCATATGTGATTTAGGAGCCCAGGTCCCTATTTAGTATCACTTGAGGATTAAGGAGTGCATGTGTCTTGGCAGCTGATACAACTAAGCCCAAATTCAGAGAGGGTGCTCCATGGTGCTGCAGTCTTTGTTATGCCCAAAGAAAAGGTATGATCTTTCTGGTAGAGTCCAATACTCTCTAACCAGCTTCTTTTAGATATTCCACACATGGAAGGAGTAATATTTAATATCAAATCAGTTATTTTTATATTACACAGGATTTCTGATTTATTAGAATGATACAAAATACACTGAAAACACAATACTAATGTAAATCATACTGTTAATTATAGCAATTGCAATACAGAGGTTAGTCACAATACCATCACTGGTCCCTATAATAGGCTCACTGTATTAGCTCTGTCAGGGGAAGTTCAGGTTGGACATTAGGAGACCATAGAGATGGTGGACAGTCCCTGGAACAGAGTTTTAGGAGTGTCTGGGCAGCACTCTTAATAATATGGTTTAGTTTTAGGTAGTTCTGTGAGGAGCAGGGAGTTGGGCTCAATGATCTTTATGGGTCCCTTTCAATATGAGATATTCTATGATTGTGGAAGGAATGAGTGTGTGGAAGCCACTTCAAGCCATTGTTCTCTTCAAAATTCTTTTGTTAGTTGTTTAGTTTTCATACTCGGTATGGGGCTCACTCCCTCCATACCTCTCTGAATAACTCAGGGAGATATTTATATCCCTAGTTAATCCACTCAACTGTTGATAACTATTCATCAAAGACAAAGGTTCTCTTCAGCCCCCTTTGTATTCAGATAAAACTAACTGCTGTGTATTATTCTCTGAGCTTCATGGGCACATTGTCATTGATCATGTCCTCTGAACCTTATTCCACTGTATGGGTTGGTCAGTCACATCTCCTAGCTCTCAAACATATTCTCATTAAAAAAACCCCAACAAAACATGAATAAAATAAAAAGAATATTTTATGCCAAATCAACTTCTTCCTGAATTCCTCTGGCTGTAACTGTACTCAGAGCCACCCTCTTGGCCTGAGGATACATGGCTCCAAAGGGCAAGTGCAGATGTGATTCTGCTCTCTTTTCCTCCATACCTTGAAAGCTGCTTTCTTGCCCTCTCCTGAATATGGTCCATGAATCACATTCAATCCTAAACGTTGGGAATTTTTGGGGACAGCTAGGTGACACAGGCTGGATCCATATCAGAGACTTTGCTAACAGTTTAGTAGCTTGGACAACTGAATTGTGATGCCCAAGGACATGCCTCTGGCTTGCTTCAGTTTCTGGTGTAGAGGTCCTTATATGCTTACAAAGGTATTTAGACGGCCCATGAATCAACGAGAAATACGTTGCTGAATATCTTCAGACATATCTGAGCTTGGGGCACTTTTCATTTCCAGCTGCACCCTGATCTTACACTGAGGTGAGCCCTACATGGGGCTTCTTTCTGTTATCCTTGTATATTGTGTTTTTTTCACAGACAAGAACATAGGCAAGTGCCCTAGAGACAAAGAACTCCATGCTCCAGCAGACCCAGGTGGCCAGGAGATGGCCTGGCACAGGGCACAGCCACAATGTCAGCTAAATGGGCTTGCATAGATTTGGCCTTTAGAAAGGTTTGAGGAAACACAAGAAAATACAAATGAAATTATATAAGCAATTCAATATCTGTTGTGTTTTTTTTTCTTTTTACTTCGAGAAAGTAAAAAGTGTTCTTCTACCTTCCACAGTTCATCTCATTGTACATATAGATATATAAAAATAAAAAAAAAAATATATCCACCATAGAATAGATCTCTGAGGATGACATCACGTAGACTATGTTTATTCCATTACAGACAGAATAATTTTTCTCCACTGCTGTCCATTTTATACTATCAATGCAATAAGAATGCTAAATAGTAAGTAAAAGATTTTTGTTTGACAGCATGCTGAATCACTTCTTTCCAGATTAAATAAAATGATGGCAGTTGGGCTAACTGAAGCTACTTTGCCATGTAATATTTTCTAGCAGGATTCTCTCTTGTTAGAAATGGAAGTGCAACATCACAGCAACATTTCCTTTTTGTATTACTGTCACATAAAGACAATATGCTAGAAAAAATGTTAATGGAGCCATTTTAACACTGTATCTGCCTGTTTGCACTCCATTTTAATGTGTATAGGCAAAAGAACAGCTCACACTTATATGTTTATGAATAAAAAATTAGAGATATTGCACATGAGGACATGCCCAGTATTATTTTATAGTCTAGAAGGGGGTCTCTGTGCCCATATATATTGAAGTGTGCACCTGCCTTCAATAAGCTGACATCAGGATATGCAACTGAACTGTATGCCAAATTTGCCTTATAAAGCAAGCGTAAAAAGAGCAGACTTTTGCTCTGAAAATAAAAAAAAAAGAAAGTAAGTAAGTATTATTGAAGGAAAAGCATGGCTGAGCAGGTTTAGTTGAGATCTGGGAGAAGGTGTTTGAGGCCAGTGGAACAATGGAATCAAAATCCCAATAACTGAACAGAATTATAATGGACTTTTTAAATGTCACTTTTTGGAAAATCACAGAAAATGTTTTGATGCAGCTCAGCTTGTCATGTGTTTTTGTGCAGATCCTTCTGGTTTTTCAGATATGTTTTCTCTGCTGGAGTGACTGACCATGGTTGTTTAGACCATGTTTGCAAGGACTGCACCCATCTAGCTTTTCAGGGCTGCCTTTTCGGCTACACAGCCTGGCTTGTTTGTAGGGATCAGAGATGCAAGGGGTCCAAGGTCTGAGGATGGCCAACAAGATTGCTGTTACAACAGGGACCACAACCCTCACTGTCTTTTTCACTTTGTATTTATTACTGTCATAATTTGCATTACTGAAACTGAGAGAGTAATTTGGTCTCACATGATCATTTAGAAGGGAACTTAAGGTAAATGAACTAATAACACTGTATTCTGGATGAAGTAAAATGCTGTAGTCTGTCCAGCAGACTTTGATGCACCACAGGACATTTCTTGCTTGGATCCTGTCAGCCACCCTACAGTGTTGCATGTAGCAAATAAGCAATCAGCAAAGGCCATAATCCTCCCACAAAGAGCAACATGGACTGTGTGCAGAAGCTGAACAGAGCACAAAGTGGCCCTGCTATGAATTATCCATAGGAGGCAGAAGAAAATATCACCAAGTAGTTGTAAGCTGTGGGGATTACATGTTCATTTATGTTTTTCATGCTGCAGTGTTTGTTTGTAGGCCTGATGCTTCTGTAGGCTGAAGCAGCTGTGAATGAAGGGAGAGCAAAGGGGATGAGGGAAATAGGGGGCTTTCAGGGAGTCAGGGCTCAGAGACTGTGTGGGGTTCATGGAGCCAAATGTTGATGTCTACATCTGGGTCTTGATTCTCTCTCTGGGCAAGAGAGAAAAAAATCTGAACAGTTTAAGATGTCATGTAGGAGAGGAATAGCTTTCTGGCAGTGCCTGTGCTTCTCTTGTGACTGTGGTGGGCAGGGCTGGCTGAGAAGGAGAGACCAGCAGCATGACAGGAGGTGAATCCAGCCATGCCTGGCCTCTTATCTTTCTTACAGATTGTGTAATGCTTTTGCAGATTTCAGAACTGCTGTGGGATGTGGAGCAAAAAGAACATATGGGAATCCTTGGGTCATCCCTGGGTTCATACCAAACCAGTGGGCAAGACCAGAATCCTGGTGCCTTAGAGCTGAGCTTGGTTACATAAAACAGCCTTAGGTAAAAGAGAACAGTGCTCTGTACTGAAATCTCCTGTGTGTGATCTCTTCATCTGCTCTCAGAATTAGAGGGTTGTTATTAAAGTTGATTGCACAGAAAATAATCCAGTGTCCATTATGCTAAGCAATTATGTGAACACAACAAACTTCTGAAATTTTAGGACTGCAGACCCCAGAGACTCATTCCTGTGATCTCCCAGAGACTCATTCCTGTGATCCCAAAGCTAGATGTTGCTTGTAATTATAAAATGAGAGAATATTCACAGTGACTCTGATCTGCTGAATTTATGGAGCCACCTTCTCTGCCTGCTGAACCCTCCCCCTTGGTGTAAGTGGGAGGAAAGCATGTGCTGAGAGTGGGATAATTAGAGCAGGAGCTCAGAAGAGCCGTGCTCCACACTGCCTGACCCTGCACTTGCACAAGCTCAGTAGCATAAGGCTGATTGTGGAAAGTAGAAGAGGCCTTCAGTACTCTTAAATTCAGTTCAGCAGCAGAGATGGACAGTCCACGTCCCAGGGCCTTTGAGATTCACTGAAGAATGTGATTTGCTGGACTCAGTAGTGTCTCCTTGGATTACCCCAGAAGTCTTTCTTCAGCCTCTGGTGATTTTGTTTTCAGACATCTGATCCAATTTTTGTCTCCTGTTTGGTCTGTGGAAGATTTAAAGACTTCTTTAGAAAGTTTCTGTCCGTCTCCTGACATGTATCTGACCAGCATGTACAGAAAAGGATCTGTGCCTTTCAGAACTCAGGACCCTCAAAATGAGTTGCTGTCGCAAGACCATCTGGAGCACCTTTTGATACAGTTTCTACCCTTTTGGAAACCTGTGAAATGACTATAAAAAGAGAAGGAAATCAATTATGAACTTTTCATTAAAGAAAATATCCTATTAACACTTGGATGGTTTAAACCTGTGTGGCAGCTCAGTTTGTGGTGAATTTTTGGATGTTTTAAACCTGGTTTTAGGTTTAGAGATCCCAGTTTTATCTGGAGCAGTTTTGGACTGATGGGTGCCTTGGGGCCCTGTGGTGACAGGAGGGTGAGCTTCCTCAGGAAGAGGAGCACTGGGGGTCTGCAGGGCTGGGATCAGGCTGACTCTCCTCAACCCAGACAGGGACCAGCAGGGTCCATCAGTGCAAGTGGTGGGCTGGAGAGTGCTGTAGCTCAAAATCTGGAAAGCTGCCTTCCTGGTCCATGTAGTAAGTAATGGCTTACAGTTTGTGTGTAGAAACGTTGTGTACCTTAATCCTGACACCAGCTCTGATTCTCACTGCAGCTTTGGGTAAGTAAACTGCATGGGTCAAGGGAGGAAGGATTCAAAAGCACGGTGTTTGCTCCCTATGAGGTCAGTGGTCAACCTTTGAGGGTTGCTGAAGCTCATGGCTTCTGCTTCAGTTCCTCTGTTCATAGAAAAAGAGTTAAATCTATGGACTGGGGTAACTCCTTTGTGAAGTAGTGTGCGTGACCAGCACTCTTAGATCAAGTTTCACATCTCTGTTGAACTCCTCATGTGAGTTTACTTTGGATTTCACTGCACTCAGACTTACACTAGTGTGCTTTTATTCTTACATATGAGAGGAACTGAAGAAATATGTACTTACTTGGGCAGATGCAGTGTAAGCTCTGTCAAGTACAAGTGCACAACATCATGCAGTGGGACTTACACAAAGAGTGTCCAGTGGAAAAGTAAAATTGCAGTCAAACTCTGCTATCAGTAGCTCTAGTATCCTAATGCAGTGGGAGAATAGCAGGGAAATGGTATGGGTAAATAAGAGACAAAATAGTTTGTAGGCTAGGAATAAAACTTGCAAAGGAATAAAAAGTTTGCAGGCTTTGAAAAGTACCTGATTTTTTAATCCTATATATTGTTTTATGTGCTTTTAAATGGTCCTTTCCATTGTAAAGCATGTTTCAGAGAATAGTGGCCAGACTCCAGGTTCTAAAACTGATGATATCAGCTCTTCAAAGCTGCCAGATCAGAAACATAAAGATATACATAAAAGGTTCATTTCAGTGAGAGCTTATTCATTATTTTCAAAGCAAAGGAACTTTTCCCCCTCTTACAAAAAATTCTCTTTCGTTAAAATGTTTATACTGTGGTGTGCACATGAGGGGCTGTCCTTTGAACACACTACTTGTGGCCTACAGCATAGAGGAATTAAACTGGCATTTAAGCAGTAGATTAAACGTGGGCAGGACCCCTCTGTAATGTGGTAGATAAACAGGTGGATGCAAGATAGGAATTAATATCTGTCTGCTATAAAAAAATAACAAGTAGAGTAATATTTCCCCAGAAGAGTTCACTGAAGATTTAAGAAAGACAACAAATGACATAAGCCTTGTCCCTCCTGTATTTCTGCCTTCCCCAAATGAATGTTGTACTTCATGCAGGAGGAACACAATATTTTATATGTGAAAATCAGAAATAATCTTGCAAATAGGTTAATTAGAAAAGATTAAACATCACCTCTCTCCCAATGTATATTTTGAACAAATGGAAAATAAGAATGTATGTAATTACTACATGTGTGTAATTTTAATCAGGAAATGTTAATGCCACTATATCAACAACAATAATGAATTAGATAGAGTGCCTGGGGATTTTTCTCAGGAGCCATCCTGCTAACAACTGTGTGAATAAAGAGAAGAAAAGGCAGCTTCACCTCAGAGAACTCATTGCATGCTGGGCAGGGATGGAGCCGCTGGACAAACACAAGGCAAGGAAGTGGAACAGCAGTGAGCACTGACCATGGAGCCATCAACCACTCTCATGACATATCAGACAATGGTCTGCCTTCCTGTGTGAAGGCTGGGGACGAGACAGTTGCTCACAGGCCCTGCTGGGGGTGCTTTGGATTATATGGTTTGTTTTTTAGACTTGTTTTGGAATGAGTTGAGAAAGTCAGAGAAGATGTTACTCTTCCATGAACAAGGAAGTCCATGAAGTTGTCTACATGGTATATGGATGTACCAGAGAAAAAGTTGCCAGGAAATGGGCCAATTGAATAGTCAGATGAGATCATGTTCCCACTCACAGATAAAGGAGAAGATATAAATATAAATAAATTGCTGTGGTCAAACTCTGATAAAAAATCCCAGGCAGTGAGGTTGTAATAGATGTCAGAAAGTCAGTCCATCCTCTTGCTCAAAGTCAGCACCAATTCACTTAGTTTTTTCTTGCAGATACTTCTCCCACAAGTTGAGTAATTACAGTGATAGGATAGTGCAACCTTTCAAAGTAATCTAGTGTTGCTATTAACAATCCACAACATAAGAATTTTTTTTCAGAATTTCCTCAGTGGAAATTTACAATTCCTCATGTCCTCCCTCAGATAAAATAGAAAAATTCTTCCACTTCTGTGAACAGAACTCCATTCATAATTTAACTAAAAGCTCATGTTTTCCTTGAAAAAGTGATGCCCCAAACTGGGCATAAACTCCTCTTGATGCCTTTCTAGTGCCAAGAAGGGTGGGAGAATGACTTCAGATGCCTTGGAGTGACTCCTCCAGCCAGTATGGCCAGAATGAGGTTTGGGTTTTGGTAGAAGTTCCGTGTGATGACTCCTGGTCTGCTTTTGCTTTCCCATAACCATGTTTTCCTTTCATTCTCTATTTGTGCTTATGTAATTGGTTATTTCTACCTACCTATGAAACTTTGTAATTGTCCTTATTTAATCACATTCTGATCTTTTGCAATCTGTATTGAGTTTCTGAAAAAATCATTCTGGACATCAGTCCCATCCCTAACTGAGTTTTAACTCTTGGCAGCTGTTGTCACCTGCAGTTAGTTCAGATACACACAATACACATGAACATATCAATGTATCTCTCAGTAGTGTGGGTATATGTATATAGCAATATGTGTTTACTCCATCACGCATGTAATTCAGGAAGATATTTGGTAATACTGGACCATATTCAATACACCATTTTTTGACAGTGAACCACTGAAAATTACTCCGTGCCTGGTTCTGCATTTGCATTTGCCTGTAGCACAACACTTTTGAGGTTACTTGTGAGAATTTCATATTAAGCAGTGTCAAAAGCTTTATTAATGTCAAATTATATGTTAACTAACATTAAGCTACATGACACTTTACTATTTATCATCTTTCCCCATGGTCCTTCTCTCATCCACAAAGCCGGTTTGCCAGTTGTTGCAGGAAAGCTTACAAATCTGCTACCACTTTTTCTCTCTCTTTTTTTCTTTCTAAGTTTCTTTCTTTCTTTTTTTTTTTTTTTTTCATTCTTTGGTGCATTTTCAGAAAATTATTTGTTCCATTACTGTAAGGGAACTTAAAAGCTGAACTGGCCTATTATTTCCAAGCTGCCCTTATATATCTATTTGAAAAATAAGTACCAGACTTGCCCTTTTCCAGTCGCCTGGAATGTCACCAATCCTCTATATCTTTCCAAAGGTAACTGATAATTCTTCAGAATTTGTATGAGCCAGTTTTTAGACATACATTGTTGACTTTCATGGGGCCCATTTTTTTTTTTGTTCGTTGGTTGTTTTTTTGCTTTACTTTTGTTGTTCTAGTTGTGTTGGTTGCCATTTTTGGTGAAAATGAAAAGCAAAAAGGCATGAAACACACAGTCATTATTGGCATCATCCACTGAATGCTTTCCTTCTGTCATGAACCACCTCTTCCGATGTCTTCCTCTTATATTCGAGTTCCTAAAACATAGCTTCTTGTTGCTTTTTTTCATTTTCCTTGATTTCACATTTAAAACTATCAAACACATTATACTGCAAACCACAAATTTGCCCGTATTGTTACAAGCTGTGATATGTCCATGGATTCTAGCTTACATTGCCACTTTCTCTCATCTATAATTACTACTACTTGATATATACCTGTTTCAGATGGTTCCAAGAACAAATTGTCAATAGTAGAACTCTTTCAGATCTGAGCTGATTGCTGATTGCTTTGGGTTACGGTGCAACTTGGTGTATGTCAGGCCTTCAGGAACCGTAAGTTCTTTTGCTGTATTTAGATAATCATTGCTTCATCCTTCTACGTAACGTCTGCCTTTACTGAAACCACATCCTCTAGTTGTTGCTCATATTGCAGCTAAACATGGATTTGGTGCCACTAGTACTTTCTTGCTTAGGAATAATTTTTAACATCTTTCTTCAGAATGTTTTTTCTTTCTGTTACTGGATGATCACTGAGCTCATACTTTTCTCTTCATGGATTTACTTTCCTCTACTCTCTTCTGGATTATCTGTCAGATTGATTTGTTCTCTCTCCCTTGCTCCCTGTGTGCTGCTTTCTGATGAGGTGTCACAGCACCGCTGCAGTAACCTGCAATGGCAGCTCCTCTCATCCAGACAGACCTGACATTTTGAACATCCTGGCCCTTTTGGCCTTGGTCCTTGTGAAGAGCTGGCTGGGTGTCTTGGATTTTTGCTTGATAATCTAGTTTAGTGGCACCATTAACAATGAAAAAGGTTGCTGTGCATGTTTGGAGAGTGTTACTTCATCATGTTGGGCCTCAGTCCATTATGTAAACCTCTGGGAAACTCAAATTCTGTACGTCAGAGAGTTGGCAGGTGAGTTTTGAAATCATATTAGGGTCATCTGATATGAGAATCCTTGGCTCTAGAAGGAGATTTATAAGGAAAATGCAATATTGCAGAAAGCTGTCTAAGATTTAATACCGTAAGAAAGATCTGGATAACATTTCTTAGCATTTATGTCCTCTGAGTATATAAAATTTAGTGGCCTCTTTTAAAATAAAATCAGCCTCACATTTTACACTGGAAGTGTTTGGCATGGCATTAGTTTCCTTCTTTATGCATGGAAGACTTTGTGCTAATAGTCATACAGTGCAAGCCGTGGATGCTGCGGTGTGGAATCCTGGGCAACAAGCTGAGGCAGCAAAATGTAACACAGACCTGCAAGAAATGGGGAGGTGGGAAGTGAATAGTGGGAGAGAAAGAGTTTGTCCTAGAAAATCTACTTTTTTTTTTTTCTTTTTAAAGATTTATATACAATATCCATTTACCCCAGCAGCATGGAAATAGTGAGTAAGCAAGGTGAAGGAGTTCTACAGGGACAGAGAAAATACTACATTTATAGGGAAAAGAAAACATAAAATTTTCCAATTTGCCTTTAAAGAAAGAATTTGTCTATAAACTATGAAAGTTACAGCCTCACCAGATGTTTTGTAACAATTGGTTGTATATTAAAAAGTAAGCTACTGTTTTAGTCCTAGAAAGAAGAAACCAAATGACTTCTGATTGTTTCTGATGTGCAACAGCATCAACATATGTTTTCAATGAATAGGAAATAATGGACTATGCAGTTTTACTGAAATTGTTACTTTGTTGCAACTTTCAAAGACATTTGTTGCCCTGTTCATGAAATATTTGTATTTCTCCTTATGTCAAAGGCACAGTATTCAGCTTTTGTCCTGCTTTCCCCATTCAACAGGATTTACACAGGGTAAGTGAAAGGAGAATTTGTCCTCTTGTGGCTTTCCTGCTATTTTTTTCACTTGACCCAAAAGCTAAAAAGTAGCATTGAATTAAGCAAATCCTGTGAAAAGTTCTGTATAAAGAAAGCACTGCAGACCACCTACAGTGTGACACTTAGTGAGATGAAAGGATATTAACTTAGGAGCGCCTTGTGCTTTCAACAGAAATCTTGTTCCTTGTATTACAAACAAAGATAACTAACATAATTTAATTACACTCTAATAGTAGTTGAAATGTATGTCTTTTGGCATAATGCAATTTTTGTTTAGAAAATAAAGTATCTGCGTGTAGCCTACAATTTTGCAGGAATTCCCTCCTGTGGGAAAAATGTTACCAAGTGGCTGTTGTCTTATGCATATTTGCACATATTATTTATGTTAACAAGCCTGGGATTTTTTTTTCTCTTTTGAATTGAAATGAGGTTCAAGGGGTAATTTTATTCCTTTCTTCTTTATTTTACGACTCTCAGTATCACAATGTCATAGCTACTCAATTCCTGTAATATGTTTGTGGGTTCTAGCTTTCAAATGACAAGGAATTGCCAGGAAAAGAGCCATTTAAACTATTTTTCTCTTAAATTATAGAAAAAAATATATTAAAGCTTCAAAAAATTCAGGAAATATTCTAGCTAAAGGCAAGAGTGAGGTTAACAGTATGCCTTTAATCTTTGTAGAGTCTCAAACATTTACTTATACCACAGTATTAGCTCTACATGGATATATTTACATGAAACTGGAATGTATGAAAACCAGTTAAAGAATGTCACACAAATGCAATGAAATATCTCCTACCAGCTTCTGACTAAAGTTTTTATGCCAAACCTATTGGGCTGCACTGGGGTAACTGAAACCAGTTTGTTGAATATTCCAGTGTGCTTCCTATTTTTATATAACAAACAATAGCTGGGAGTTTTTTGGTTGGGTTTTGTTTGTTTGTTTTCTGAAGAGAAACTTAGTAAAAACACTTTTGGCTAGGTAAATATTTATATTTTAATACTTAAGGGATTTCCCAAGTTGGAATAAATTATAAATTAATTAAACAATTTTCTCCATAGAAATACTAACTTTTTACAAATATTTGAAAAATAATCATTGATCTGCTTTCCTTAAGAGGTTTTTGGCATGTTAAAGTTGCATTTATCAGTGATGACCATAATTCCAACAACAGTCTCACAGTGACATTGCAGTGGTTTGTTTAATCACTTGTTATAAACTTTGGACTTTGAAATTGATTTTCTCAGCCAAAGATCTGGTTGTGGAAAAATCGTGTAGACTATAGTAAGTAGTAATCACCTCTACATACTTGTAAAAATAATTCTAGAATGTTGTCATCTTTGCATAATATTAAATGCTTAAAACCTATCATACCAGGAGTGTTTCCCTCTTACCATAGGTTCTGGATTTCAGGTCTTTTAAAGTCTTTAAAGTTTTATAAATATGTTTAGGGCTAGGAAGGAACATTCTTTTGGGTATTTTGCTTCATAACTACTTATAATAAGATTAATTGTACCTTCCTCTGATATATTTGCTACTGTGTCTCTCCAGGCTGTGGCTACTGGGTCAGATACAGGGCAGAATAGACCATCTACTCAACCCAGGAGTAAATGGGGGTTCCTGTGTTCCCAGTAGAAGCTCATTAAATTCCTGTACTATCCCATCACATGAAATTAATACACTATGAGGTTTCCCTGAGTTAGAATTCAGAATTCTAACTCAAGTTTGCCAGGTTTGTATATTCAGATATAACTACTTTCCCCATATTACACTTTGGGAGCTTGCCAAAGGGTAGTGTCTCTTGGTGTCTTAGCTATCAGGAATTATATGTTGTACCTGAGAGGGGAAGGGAGAGCAACTGCAGGACTCCGTAAAAAATTGGCATAGCAGCAGAATTTTTTTTTTTATTGCATAAATTGCATTTTGCAGAGCAATTCATGCAATATAGAATACTTTGTTTAGAGTCTTTGAAAATTAGCCTCCACTTAGTGTTCCCTACAGGGCAGAAAACAACTTAGATTGTAGCCTTTTGATGCCTTATCTCACACAGACACCCTTTTCTTGCGGTTGTTACAAAAAAACAAACAAACAAACAAAAAAACCCCAAAAAACCAAAAAAACAAAAAACCCAAAACCAACCAAACAAAAAAAAAAAACAACCCAAAAACCATTGAGCTAAGAATGGGTGGGAATCTAGAGTCTGGAAAGTGGCTGAGAATGGAGCACACATTATCTCTTGTAAATGTTAGCAACTTCAAGTAAAACTTATTTCTACCTATGAATCATTTATGAACTGATTCTGTTTTCCAATTAGTTATTAATAGCTTGTGTTAATAGACTGTTTAGACATTATTTGTTACCTGGCACTAATGTATCCAACAGTATTGATTATCCATATTAACTGATTCTCTTCTATAGCCAGGCAAGACAATGGGAACATTTCATACTTCAGTATAATGAGTAACACTTTCTCAAAATATATCCTATAGCTAAACAGCATGGCCTTCATGGAATTCATGAAAAGAACCTGGTGGACGTCAAGCAATTGCGAAGAATTAATATTATGGATGTACAGAAACAATGAGTAAGCATGTGATGATCTTAATAATTATTTGGCTAATTTTTGCATTATTTGAGCAAGAATTTCTGAGGAAATTGAAACAATAGCATGATGTTTGTCTCATTAATGGAACTACTGGGAAAATACACTTATGCTAATATGAAGTACTGATGAAGGTCCTTTAACATGGAATTTTAGAGAGTTCTGTATTTTTAAAAAATGGGGTTTTGGGGCTCTTTTCTCATTAGCTAGAACAGAGTAATACCTATAATGCAGGGGTTTGTCTCTCCTGATGTACAGTGGTTATAGGCACCTCCAGAACTAAAACATGAGCTCTTGCCCTGCAGCTGACAGGCTGGGGACTGAAAGAGCTTGTGTCCTTGATGTCCAGTTCACCAAGGTGGCCCTCAAGCACCCTTTGGGGTGTGACTGAGGTGCCCCATGCAGAAGGGTCCCTCCTGGAGCCCCTGCAGCTGCCTTCTTGTACCAAGGCTCTCCAGGTTGTTGTGAGGGAGCTGAATGGCAAAGATGAGGAATTGAAGGGGAAAAGGGCTACCAAAGTGTCTTTGCTAAGGAGATTGAAGTGGGAAAATCATGAAGCCCTCAAGTGGTTTGCTCTTCTGTGCTGGAGAGCAGCACACCAGGGTGCTAGATACTCACTGTTCCCACTTGCATTGTGACTGTACCTGCTGTCCCCGGGTTGTGCCTCTGCAGAACGAGCACTGAGCAGTACCTGTGAGATATACATGTTGGAGGTTACACCAGTTAATGCCTTCTGAGAAATCTTTAAGAAAATGTTCCCAAAACTCCTTCCCGAAATGACTCAGGGCTGATAGGAAAGGGCTTGTTCTGCTGGGAGCCGCCAACGAACTGAAGGAGGAATAGGTGTATTCCCACCACTACCCTGAGCTGAAGGTGCATGTCATGTTAGCACATCCTTCTTTACTGTGGAAGTCCAAATGGGTAAGACCTTACACCTTTATGGAATTCAGCTGTATTCTCACAAGAAATTCAAAGAAAATAACACGCTTGGCAGCACAGGATTTTTTAAAACCTGTACTCCCATGATCTCATCCTCATATCAGTTTAGGTTAAGAAATGGCCATTTCTATGATCAGAGAATCAAGGCCCTCCCCAGCAATACCATCACCTGCAATAGATGTGGAGTGTATCTTGCAAGCATTGCTCAACTTGTATGAGGATATTATAGTGAAAACTTGCCCATAGTTTCTCAGTTTAGTAGTTAACTGTCCTTGTCTGCCTGAAAAAAATAGTTTGTAAAAATTTAGATAACAGTCTGTATAAGTGCTTATGTAAGTGCTTTATGCATCACACTCTCCTAGTGAGCTGTGTACCAGCTGCTAAGAGAAAACAAGGTTGATAAATTAATTTTATTTTTCATTTCCACCTGTCCAGCCCTGATCAGGCTAACTAGTGACAGTGATGGAGCCTGGACCCTGCCATCACTCCCTCAGAGGTGTGTGTGCCTCAACCTAGTCACAGCTATGACTCTTATGTTCCTGTTGAAGATTTTGTCCTACCTCCCCAGATCAGTTCCTTCTCTTCCTTGCAGCTCTAGGACCAAAACCACTACTATTCACTATCTCAGACTCTTTCCACATAAGAAGGTGCTATTTTTTAAAAAGAAAACACGTGCCTAGTTTCCATTTTCATGTGCTCATGGCTTCCCACTGGCAATATTGGCTCTCTTTATTCTCCTTTCTCACCCTGCTTGCCCCAATGTCCTTGATGCAAGAGGATTTTTGTGCCAGTCCATGCTTAGTTTCACTCACAGCAGAAGCAATGAAGTGGGTCTAAGTCTTCTTCTCCCTGTGCAGTTAATTTCCCAGATTTTGTACTCTCTCTTGTGATGCTATCATTGCTTTATTGCAGTCTGAAGGCATCTGAGTTCCTGGAAGAACTTCTTTCCCACCTAAATTTTTTTATAAGCAGTAATGAAAAGCTTGATAGGGTAATCGTACATCCATCTGTCCAAGGAACTATGCTTTCAGTTATCATGTTAAAAATTAGACAAAATCAAGTCATATTGATAAAGTTATCTAATAATGAAGTAAGGTGCTTAAACCAAGGTTAGCTTCATGAATTCATGAAAAAATATGGGTCTATTTTATCAAAAATCTTTAGAGTCAAACACAAATGTATTTTCAGGGATGTTTGGACCACAATTGCGTTGAGAAGTCACTGTAAATGAAGACATCCACACTAGAGGGACTGGAATATCAAGCAGTTCATAGACTTGCAGTAGGGTATAAATTTAAGGGTTTCTGTCAGGTTTTAGAGGGTAACATATGTCTAAAAGTCATTGGAAGCTGAGTTTCTGACTCTTGCCTGTGCATTGACAGCTGACTGGGAATGTGTTGGGCATCCACAGAAACTGTGGAGAACACAATGGAGAGGAGCTCTGTCCTGCACTCAAGGATAGAATCTGTCCGGTCAGAAAATATCTATCCAATCTCCTCTCAGCCATTTTAGTGATGGAGATCCCACACGTGTGTCCAGGACAGTCTGCTCTTGACTTATGCAACTTTCTCATGAGAAAGATCTTCCCAGCCTTTTATCAGACAGTCATTGGCTTTTCTTTCTAATTTTTCCGTGTTAGAAAAGGAAGTGAACCCAATTTTTTCTTCCCAATTACCTATTTGTTTTTGAAGATCTTTATTAGATCTCCCTCCAGACTTCTTTCTAAACAGCATGGTTTCCTTCAACTATCCCTTAGAGTCTGTGTGCCTCTAGGAATACTCATTGCCTTCTCTTGAAGTCTTTCTACTGCTCTTTATTTACCTTGATTTTTTTGTCTGAGTTTTTTTCTGAGAACTGCATAATATTAATTAAGGTTTTACTCATAATTTAGCAGTGTGTTTCAGTGTATTTCTTTTTTTACACTGACATGCTACTGCTCACCTTGTGATCTACTGTAGGCTGTAGATACTTTTCTGAGGAACTTTCATCTAAACTGCCATTACCCATCAGGTTTTTATTGTCTAGAGTTTTGCTATTGGTCCCTAATCCTAAAGTTTAGTATCTTCTGGAACTGCATCCTATTCTTTTAAATCTACTTTTCCCCCTGCTATTGGAAATATTTTGAATGCTTATCCTTTAACAGACATGCAGTCACTTGTTAGTCTGAGATCATCTGCAGACTCAAACACATATTATATGGAGTTGTCCGCATCTCTCATGGTAATATGAAGGAGTACCAGACCTTGCTTTAGGATGTCCCTTAATTGTGATAAAGCAGTATTGAAAACTCGGTAGCATTTCCAATAAAAAATGCATAGATCTTCCAATAGCTTCGTCTGGCACTTTCCCAATTTGCTTGAGATCATCCCCTGAAGCAGTTGCAAAGACTTGCTAGTGGCACCTGTTAGTGCCAACTGCCTCTTTCCTACCATGAGCCCTGTCACTCTTTCACAGCTTATGGAATACTGGCACTAAATACAGGTATCCACACTTTTTCAAAGCTCAATTTTGATACTAGCTAATATACTGATGGCCTCCAGCAGGAGCTAGGCAATCCTTAATTACTCAGAAAGCCCCTAGACAGGGAAATCAGGAAAGTTGATGTTGAAATTCTTCCAAATGACTAGGTTAAGTTTGTCTCTGGCACCATGCGGGTGCTGTGGGCAGCCCACTACACAAACCTGCATGTATGCAGGCCATTTGTATTGGTGGCTATAACTAATTTTAGCTTGAAAAAACAAACAGCCTATCTGTGGTTTTATTCAAAAATTGTAGTGGAATTCAATTATGAATGTCTGCTAAGAACCATTTAAATCAGAAGTTGCTGTTTTTGAGGGATACAAATACGGAGTTGAACACAAGGTTCTGTAAAAGGCAAAAAACCAGTTTGTACTTACTTGAAAGAATAAAAAAGCAAAAAATTCCAGGGAGATTAGTGAGAAGATGAAGCTAAAATGAGAATGTAACAACCTTCTAAATGTTGTAATCATTTACTGCAGCTACAATGGCTTCTTATAGTAATAATCATACATGTATCATTTTTTTTTGTACTGCAGTGGACCACCACATTGCACTGTAAGTAGAATATCTGTATCTCTGTGTGATGATAACTGTACTTTTGGGCTGAAAATTATCTGCTTGATTTCAGCCCTAAAGCTTTTTTTTTCTTTCCTCTAGTTTGTATATGATTTACATGCGAGTTCTAGCTACAATGAACTAAAAAGGAATCTTTTCTGCTATGAAATGATTAGTCTCATCTTCAGAAGTGTCAAGCAGTCAGAAATCCCAGCGAAATCTACAGGAGCTGCAGGTGCTGAACACTTCAAATCAAGCTGCTCCTTTTCTTGTCTTCATGTGTGTAACCAAAATGACAACATTACAAGCTGAAACTTTCCTTGTAACTAGTCTCTGAGGAGGATTAGTCTGAAGGCTGGCTTTCTGACTGAATGAGATGATTGTGGTGTTCAACAATTGAATTTCACTCCCACGTATTTGCTTGCACTGTGTAGGCTGCAAGGCAAGACCCGTCCCATGAGCTGGGGGAGGGATGTGTGTACCCTCCACTTCTGAGCACTCAGAGCTGCAGTTTTCCTAAGGAAGGTGGTTTGGCTAATGCCTCTTCAAACCTGCAAATTTGGGGTAGCTGCTGTCACTTTAGGATTCAATTGCCCATTTCACACCCCCACATCTATTTTCTGAGCTGTAACACTGAGCCAGGAGAGGGGAACTGCATGGCTGGTGCTAACAACTAATGACACTGATGCAGTGGTGCTTGTGTAGTGACATGAGCCAAACCTGAATAACCTATTTCACTGTGCTACTCTGTGTAGTGGACACTGTTATAGCCACCAAGAGCACAGAGCCCAGCAATTTGGTACATCACTGAACTCAAACATGGTCCTTGTGTTTGCCTGCATCACAATGTAGCTTACAGATGGGCCCCTTTGTGTGTCCTTTTTGTTGCTCACAGTACAACAGTGCCAGCAAGACCTTGCCTTGGGGCTGCATGTAGAAAGGGCTGACCACTGCACACGTGGATCTGCTGCTGAGTGAGCAAAACAAGCAGAGTGCAGAAGAGAAAAAAGTAGAGCTCAACCCAAGTGCAGTGTTACTTGCTGTGTGTGAGCTGCAGGGTCACAAGATGCTAATGCGAAAGCACGTTGTGCTTCCTGCTTCTCTGTGTGAATGTCCTCATGCATTATCCTGATGTCACATCTAGGAACGGGAGCACAGGGAAATTGCATGGTTTATCAGATGTCACAGAAGATGCCTGTGGCAAAGTTAGGAACTGAATTCATCTCTCCTGGTCTCAGGTTAAGCATATCTCCAAACATTTTCTCTGCTTTCAGTGTGCTTGGCCCTTCCCATGTGTCATTCCACATCATGGGACAATTGCTGTACCGTTACAGTTACGCAACTCTTAGTTATGGCTTGTTGGCCATTTTAGTTTGGTCTAGGCAGGGTTAAAGGAGCATAATGATCTTCCTTATATTAGCTCACCTTATTTGCTTCTGCACTTGTTCTCACAAGAAATCAGAAGAAATTAAAAAAAAAACAAACCACTAAATTCGTGCTCAGAAATATTTGGAAGTGCAGGGCTATACAGCTAAAGTATAACACCAGGCACCTCAGGGATGTATCTGACTGTCTTAAGGAGCTGTTACTCTCAGTAGAAGCAACAAGTCTAGTCCAGTTGCCTTTTTCTAAAGTGCCTGCTGTTAACAAGAAGCTTCACTGAAGTTAGTGAGAATTTTTCATAAAAGCTGAGGGACAGACTGTCTTCTTCTTCATAGTGTGATTCATGCACTGACCCAGCTTATGCACCTTAAAATGGCCATGGCTGACCTCCCTCATCACGCAGAGTTCAGCACAATACATCAACTGCCTCAGAAGGGATGAAGCCAAGGAAAGGAAAGAACAACTCAGGGGAAAGCAGAAGCTATTTATATCAAATGAGGAAACACATGCGATGCCATACGAGGCAGCTTATATGTAAAGCGTTTCAAGCCTTCCACTCTGGGATGCTTAGGTTGATGACTATGAACATGGTAAACATGAAGTGCTATTTTGTGTTCCCAATCCAAAAAATGACAGCTCTCCTGCGTTTATAACATGTGATTGTCACTAAAAGGACTTGTTTTGCAAGTTACTTCTGCAAAACAAACACATTAGAGAAATCTTTGGTTTACTGCGTGGTAGGTGAGTCAATGTTATCATCAAATCTGAATAAACAAGGCTTTATTTTTAAAAAAATAAAATGTAGCATAGTAACAGTATTTTACAGACATGTTTTAGTCTATTCTCCTTTTGCAATACAATCCCTTTTACTTAATATATCTTTATGTTTTCTTTGTGTCTCTGTGGTCTAACATAAAAGCCAGAACAAATTTTTAAGAATATTTCCAATGGCTACTTATCCCCCAAATGCTTGAACAACGGCCTTTGGCTTCTTTGCGATTTTTGGGTCACTTTACTTGTTCTTGTTTAGGCAACACTGTGAATACACACTTGTGGGTTCCAGTCTGGCTTACAGGAGTGACAACAATTATCAGCTATCTCAACAACAGGACTTATGAAAGTGTAGCAGAGCAGAGTACAGCTGAAGAGTAACCTAGTGTAAAAAATCTGGATTTTGCCAGCAGGCTTCCAATCTAGGGAGGCAGCTATGCAGATGTTTCTATTGCCACCATTCTGTATTCCTCATGTGACTGTCAGGTGCCTTTTACACCTTAGAAGGGCTGCCTAAGAGTAATATCATCAACCTTTAATCTAACCATTGTGTTAGGTGATTGCAGCATCACCTTCTTCCACACAAAGGTAAAAATAGTGCTTCTTTTCCCTTGGGGAAAAATGTGTTTTTTTCTTGCCATGTTTTGCAATTCTTATGTCTTTTACTGCTTTCTTTTGTTTCAGGAGCTGTGAATATGCATTGCCTGCTTTCCATCTTCTATTGTGGCAACCAAGTGTCAAAGCGTACTATATGAATTGGGTGAAATTCAACCCTCTTCAAAAAGTGCAAAGGAAGAAAGCAGGATAGAACAAGATCCTGAAATCCATGAGGAGTGAATGGAGGTGTTTGAGACAGTGGGAGAGTACAGTTAAAAGCAAGAGCAAGAAATATTACAGATATTTCCTGTGTCTAGGATTGTTTTTATGAGTATTTGTCACCAATTATTACGCTAAACAGCATATCTGAGCTCTTCTGCTGGTACAAATTGTCTCTCAGCTACTGCACTATTTAGGGTGATGATTTTCAGTGGCATCTACTTTCATATTGGGTCTCGTGTGATGGCAGGAATAAGTGCATATTTACAAGAAAGAAAAAAGACACTAAGTTTCTAACAGAATGGTTTTATACTGGTTGTTCCTTTCTAGAGCTAGACAAAACACTGTAAAGTAAAAGCAGCTACTGCATTCTATTCTGCCAAATTCAAGAGATGCTTTGTCTTGCATCTGGAAAATGCCAACTGCTACAAGGACATTAAAAGTCGTTAAAAGAAGAAAGAAGAGGACACCTCAAAAAGGACCAGCATTAATGTCTCTCAGAATACCAGATGCCAAGAACAGAACAGGGCAGAACACATCTAAATCTGTGGCATAATCCTCTACCTGACGAGCTTAACTATAGATGCTGCTGAGCCTGCTGGTTGTGGCAGCCTTTAGAATACAAGAAAACCCCCATAAAATTAATACAGAAAGGAAACTCCATTTCATGGGGATGTCCAGAAGCCTCTGTTTTATTTTTGTTCTGTTTATGTGTGTAGATTTGTATGTTTCCTTAATTTTATCTAAAATACCTATATGTGACATCTTCATGTACTTCCCATATAAACCACTTCTAAAGGTGGAAATTTTTTAGTCAGTCATGCACACACTATAATTAATAGATCAGCATCGTACCACAGAAATAGTTGCCTTTTGATAACCTTAAGAAATTACTGTTTTTTAAACATTTATGTAGGTAGTGAGTACAGTCCAGCCATGCTGGGGAAATGCAGCCAGTCCAGCCAAACCTTCCCACATACAACAGCATCATGGCACACACTTGTGCCTTTATCTACTGACAATTCAACTTGTTGCTTACATGACATGAACACTGCTCATCTGAACTGTCAACAAAATATGCTTCAGATGGTAAAATTCCAGAGTCAAGGTGTTCTTCTAACATAAAAGATATAAAGAAAATGCCATTTCATCCATACATCAGACATGCTGTGATCCATATAGCTAATCCCACACAATGTTGTATTTCAGACAGAGCCTTAACCTTAAATGGATGGTCAAGGTTTCACGACAGGAATGCAAACATGCTGCTAAGTCTTAAAGCCAGGGTATTTCTCAGGTGGTAGGACTGTAATTTAAAACTCTTATTTTTTCATTCATGACAACCTTGCTGATCTGCACATGATGGATGATTCTGAGATACATTCCAATGAGATGCATACGAAGAATTAACTCCTCTGCCCCTTTGGAAAAACATGCAGTCAAGAGAGTTTTAGTACAATGTTAGTTATCCAATATATACAGTGTGAAGAGTTCATTTCAGGAAGCTTTAAAAAGCACATTATACAGAAGATTCATTGTTGAAAAGTTGCTAAGAGGTTTCATAGTTCAGGCAGAAGATATAGTTACAAAATGTAAATAAAAGATACTTAATAAAATGGCAAAGGAACTCCGTGAATGAAATTCCTCTGGTGTAGCAGCCCATTCAAGGTTTATGACCACTCAGGTTCCTCCTAAGCCCCCAGCAGAGTATTTTAGTCTTTGAGATTTCATCTAGATTTCAGGAACGTGCAAAGACTTGTCCTGGATGGAATCTGGAGACCAGAGGAATGAAAAAAGACACTTCAAGTGCACAAAATAGCTTTTAAGAACGCCTTTTTCATCTACTCCCTTTGGCTAGCTTGATTGAATGGTTTAAAATTGCTTATTTTGTTAACATGCCTAGTTGCTACTGCCTGGCCATGAACTGCTAGTTTTTTTGCTGAGAAATTAAACTTTTTGAACTGGAGTAACCAATGAAAAAAACCTCGAGTCTTTGCCCTGCCTGGCCCCTTTTCAGGAGATCACTTATTTACTTATGTCACATTTGTTTGTACTGCAGTAAATTCACTGTTGGGATAGTCCCTTTAGCAACTTACTCGTGTGTTTTGCTGCTATCTAAAGTAGTACTTAGCCAAGGTCTCTGGGGGGAAGGCAAAGCACAGGCCATTTTTTAATTCAATAACCAGGTAAAATGATTAAAAGAAGTTGCCTTGCTTAACTGCAAAAAAAAATATAATTTTTGTTTTGAATCTTATTATCAATACTTTACCATTTACACTGTTGCTAAGAAGAAAATAATTGTAAAAGCCTGATGATCTAAGCCCTTTGTCTTAACAGACTAACTGGCCCTTAGATTTTAGGAGACAAAATGAAAGGAAGTAAAACTGAATAAACAACTCCAGCTTGTCTTACTCTTTCAATGCTTCAAAATGAAATGAAATAAAATTGCAAACAAAGAATTAAATTCTTACTCAAGGGTAGAGACTGCTCCCCCTGGCCAGGTATTTTAAGCACCAGGGCTGGACTGCAAAGGTCCTGCACCCACTCTGGCCCCAGGCTGGCAGCAGCCAGAAGTATTGCTACCACAGAGGGGGTCTTGCTTCCCTTCTCTCCCTCCTACCCTGAAAACTGCTGAGCAAGACTCTCCCTGGAGGGCACTGAAACCCCTGAACAGCTTCCTTGAAGCCTGCTCATAAACTCAGCCCACACACAGCACAATCAACCACTTCCATGGGGTTCTCCACAGTGGCCAGATTTGTTTGGTCATATGGGTGTCATATAGGCTATTAATATCCAGGACGAACATAATACAGAAAAAGTAGAGCTTGGGGTATTGCCCTGAATATAAAGTTTGGTAAATATTATGGCTCCAGTAGTACTTGTATTCAGCACTCAGACAGCCTTTGCCAAATTATATACACTTCTTCATGTCCTATCCCTACGGCATTTGTTTCCCTTCCCTTTCTTATGAGTGAATAAAAACAGGGTGAGCAGTATTCCAGGAAGAATAAAACCAAGAAAATATGTACCACTTGAGATATTCTTATAAGGAAGCAAGGCCATTCCAAAAATATAACGTTTCTCTTGCCCTTTCTTTAGTGAGATGCCAAAGGCTCTGTCTATGCAGCTTGGTGGCTGAGCTCCCTACACTGAGAAGAGTCCTGATATGCTTGGTAACATGCCTATGCACATGGTCGTGGCCAGGCACCCAGGCTGAGCTGGAAGCTGGTCAATGAGAGCTGAAAGGTGGTAAGGATAAAAAACAGATTCACAAACTACTCCTCAGCCACAACTTACTCTGAGATTAATGGGAGTTCATTTCAGGGCAAAGACAAACAAGCTGGCTGAAAAAACAGGAATGTGAGCTTCTCCTGTCCAGGGATGGATGGGTTTCATCTTGACAGACTTTAGCCATCTAAAAGTCAGAGGTCTATCCTGAAATAGTTGTCTTCAATCCCTGCACAGGGAACAGTGAATAGGGACTTCCAGAAGGTGATTCTTCCCATTCCATTCTATTCCATCCAAGATTTATTATCCTGGAGCAATGCTTGTCTCTCTCTATTGTCTCTGGAGAGGGTCTAGCAACTAGGTCCCTAGCCCACTCCCTCTTCAGTCTCTGTGTACTTGTCCTAATTGTGAACAAGTTTAAGGGTGACTGGAAAGTGTGTTATGGCACTACTGTGGTCTAAGTACTGTGGTGAATTGTCCTTTCAGACACATCCTACAACTTGAATGCTGTGTATATGCTAATATTGCAGTGAGCTGGAGTTTGGCAGGGACTGAAAAGAGTGTATTCAGTGTACAGCTTTTAAATTGCATGAGTTCACCTGCAAATTTACTGGAATACTCATGTACAGAAAAAATAATCTGACTTCATGCTCACCAGATGTAACTCAATGGTAGGGCTGATTTTGCAAAAGGAATTGCAAGGTCCAATTTAATGATCAGTTTGTTTGGATTGGGATTTGTTTAAGAATCAGACGGCTTTCAAGTCAGTGAGTGCTCTGTTTTTAGTAGAGATTTTGTAGATATGACTTGCATGAAAACAGGCTCAGCTGATCTTCTTTTTCAAAAATTTTTTGGCTTTATGCTGCTTTTACTAAAGTTTAGGAGTAACCTCAACACCTCAGATAATATTAATGAAGGTGTTAGAGTTACTCGGATGCAAATTTGGTATAAAAATAGCGTAAAAAGGCAACATGGATTTACAAATTGCCTCAGGACCACTTCAAGCATGGTTCAATAGGCAAATGCTACTGCTGCCACACTGGTCTATAGTGCCATGGCATCTTCTCAAACAATGTAGGTACAATCTGCTCTGGCCAGTATACAGTGGTCAGGACACTTGAGAGAATGGAGCTGGAGCAGCTGGAGGTTGTCCAAAGACCACACAAGTCAGGGAGGTGGGATTCATTTAATCTTGCATTAGCTGTCAAAAAGCTGCAAGTCTGGTTTAAGCTAGTGGTCTAGCCTGCTCTATAACCAGTGCAGAGAGAGAGGCCCCTCTGGAATTAAGCCAGCTTAGTCATTTAGGTTGGGGTGGGATGAAGCCCGTCACATATGCCTGAGCCACCTGTTTGGATGAGGTGCCTAACTTTTAGATGGCTGACAGAAATCTTCCCACCAAGATAAAAGAGAATTGATTCTGGGCCAGACACTCAGAGGTTTTACCTGCAGGTCAGAAATGTGGATGAGTGCAATCATTGACACAAATGGTTGTCAGGATGTTAACAGGGTGCCAAGGCAACTTCCAGATGGGGAAAGCATGGTTTTCTCCTTTGAAAAGAATGTAACTCCTGTACATTGGCTGAAGGGTTAAAAGTCTAAATCTTGGCAGAGACAAGGATAGTGGATTTTTCATGGGGCTTAGGGACATGGAAAGGACAGATTACCCCATTGTCACCTTTTAGCCACTCCCTTTACCAACTGCTGACATGAAACAGAATTTGACTGAAGATGAGGATTAATGTAATAGCTGCTTTTATTCCTCATATTTTTTTTTATGAAATTTGATCACTCTTCTCCACATTCCTATTCCTCACCTGCTCTGAGAGGCAAACACAATTATTTGGAAACAAAAGCAGTCCAGGCCAAAAAGCTCAGGCCATACCTTGAACTGTCACTGTGTTTCTCTGTTTAAATGCAGTTAATTCCATTATAGTCTGGTCACTCTGAAAACCAACTAGCTATGACATTTTTTAATACAGTATTTGTAAGCAGCTTCACTGCTATATTTATTTATAGATATGGACTGCCCAAGACAATGTGGGTAATATGCAAAATATATTTTGTTCTGGATCAATGAGGATGGAAAAAATCAAGATGTTACTGTGCTGTAACATCTCTGGAAAATTAATGTCTTAAATCCTAATCAATACTGGATAGGCTGACCTGAGGCCTGGATCTCAGTTGTCAGAGTCTGGTCAGAGTGGGGTGGTGGGAGTGAGTGTCATCATATGCACCCAGGTGTCCTTTGTATGGGAACTGAACATCCAGGCAAGGTGGCTTGTGCAGCTTGGGAATCATTGAGGACTGTGCTGAAAAGATTGTATATTCCTAAAAGATTGTATATTACAGAAGGTGTTTATGGTTCCCACACAGGCTCTCATCTAACACTGTATTTTGGTTTCTGTTTGGGGAAGGTTTTTGTTTTTTTTTTTTTTTTTTTTTTTTTTTTTGCTTTAAGATGATTCTGGAAAGTATCAGCTGTCTCAAAGGTGCCACTGAGGCCCACATCTGTCATGCAAACATCGAATAAAGATGAAGGAATAAGTTTTGCATAATATTTTGGTCAGAAGGCCTTCACTGGAGTAGCTAGAATCAGTGGCTTTTTACAAGAATGAGTGTATTTGGGATGGGTGTTGCTGAGCAAGATCCGGAATGAGGAGCCTACATTTTCTGAGCATTTTCACAAACTACAGAATTTTATAGTTTTAAGGACTGTAATGTCTTGCTTGTAGTTGTTTCTTTTCCCATCCACTTTATTTATCAATTGAAAGAAAACAAATATATGTGACACTCTATAAAAATATATGTGCCATGAGCAGATACAACTCACTCCATTAAATGCTGAAAAGCCTGTTAATACCTAAATTAAAACACATATGAAATTCATTGCCTTTAAGAGCACAAATACCTACAAATTTGTTAATCACAGGAAAATGTATATTTTCCTAACAGTTATATAATAATATGATTTTTTTCAAGAAACATAAAAACACAAGACAAATACTTAGGAGCGTTGTTAACATTAAAATTCAGTGCTGTCTCAGTTGGCAAGTCAATTAACCAGATCAAATCCAGAAGACCTTATGCTTCTTTTACTTGACTCCTGCTGAGCTGAATATGACTTTTGCTATTCAGATATCAAGTAACCACCCCGTTAATTTACTAGAGGTACACAAAGGGCATCAGATGAAAGCATAATCTGATAGAAAATCAGAGAAACCATAGGATGGAAACAACTGCCACTCTTTATAAAGGATAATAGCCTGCTATGCAAATGAGAGTGGCAGCTAAGAGGAAGTTTCACTTCTGTCCAAACACTTTATTTTTATAGTGCCGTAATAATGAGCCAGCACAAGGATGACTGTGGTTGAAAACTGAGTTAGCATGAGGCACTAAGTCAGGCCAAGAATGCACCAAAGTACATCCCTGGAGCCTGTTCACAGCAGCAGCTGCTTGGTGTGTGCTGGAGAATTCCCAGCTTTATCTGCGATTGCAGTTAGGGATCGAAGGATCCTTTTTACCTCACATTTGTATCACTCTGCTTTTAGTGCCTGGCAGCAACATCAGAAACACCTGAACCCTCCATTACACAAGAGCGTGAAATGCAAAGCACATATGGGGTCCAGTGGCAGAAGGAATAAAGCCAGTGCTTACATTTAGTGATGGACTCAGTTTTTTTCCTGCTTTATTGTAGAAAGACTGGTGTTTTGCAATAAATATGAAAGAAGAGAACCTGGGTAAAGGTGAGGAGGAGAAAAATAATAAAAAAACCCCAACAGTGCAATGGGATTGAGGAAACTGTATATGTAGTATTGGGAGGGATTCCAGAGCTGTGATGTTCCCTTGGGTGCTGATTGCATGCCTGCTGCAGAGTTGCTTTGATAACCACAGTTACAGCAGGAGAGGAATATCTGAAATGAGGTGGTGGAGGCTGAAGAGAAAGAATGCATGGTCCTTTGAGATGAGAGGGGAGATGCAGCTTCATGAAAGCAGAGATATAGGAGGTATAGCTAATGGCGAAAAACACTCTTCTTATTAAAAAGATCTTCTGTAGCACTCAATCCTATGACAAACAAACTGGGAGATTTTGCCCAGCATAAGTAGAGTTTGGTATTTTTGTTGTTGTTATTGTTCCCCCTGCCCCGTAGCATCTTAGGTGAGCTGGTGTAACTTGATTACCAAAAGTTTCCTTTAAAATCTCACAGTGAACTGAGCACTGGCCAGCCTACCCTCTCACAAGACAGCTGCTTCACTGGTGTCAGGCTGGTGGATGTGGTGTGGAGCAGAATCTGACCTTTTGACCTTCATGTATTCCAGAAATAATTTGGAAAATGTGGAAGTTTTTCTTAGTCGTCAGGCTTGTGGTGGTTTGTAATCAAAGCCAATACATAGCAGTAACAAAAGGAAGCTGTCACATTGATAATTCTCCACTGAATGCAAGTGTAAATGCTCTCAATCCACAAACAGCTACATTTTGGTGCCATTCATCTTCCGAATGTGTGCTTGGATTTTACTTTGGCTCTTTTGTAGATGTTTGTTTTTGCAATTTGGACAGGTGAAACCAGAAAGTATGCAATTCATGTAAACTAAGTGGTCTGTTAATTGAAAAAAGCTTTAAAGTATACTGGCTGGAGCTCTGATTTCCACTCCAGCAGCCCCAGCACTAGGAGAGGACATGTGGATGAGTATTTTGAAAGCAAGTTCCTTTAGAACAACAGAGTGATTTTTGAAAGGTGTGGGTACATATGAATTATGAACCTTCTAAAAAAACCCACACAAATGAAAAAACAGCCTAATAACCCAAAACTTCAGAGGCAAAAAAGAAGTAACCTGTGAATGAACTTAAAGGCTGTTATATTATTTTTTTAAAAAGCAAGCTGACAACTTGTGTTTCAAAATGAAGACTATTCCAAGGAAGAGATCTATGGCTGGACTATTTTGCTATGTCTTAGTATTAAAAAACAACCCATCTGAAAATTTTCCCACTAGATATCCTGATGAAAACCAGAGTAGTGGCATAGATCCAAAGGAATCAATGGAGATATATCAATTTGTACCTACTGCAGGTTTAACTCTTGATTTGTATTCAAGAGCTTCAGCTCTTAGGACTACTGCTAAACCCTGATTTTCTCTGTGGTACGACATAGCAGTGGATCCAGTAAAATATCTCTAAGTAGAAAAATAGAGCAAAGAAGATGGAGGGGGGAACTGAGCACAAGAAGAAGGGTCTAAGCGGCTTCTTCTTTTATCATCAGACAATCTTACATAACTGAGAACTAACCTTTGTTTGTTCAGGTATCTCTACAGCTTACTCTGTTGTGGGACTGGAACTGCGTGGCACCATCAATGACAGCAGTGATGCCTGTGCTAGGCAGGTCACCAGGAGGAGGTAGTTTGTCCTGCGAGTAGCCCTTGTCATTCCTGATGTCTTCTGGAACAAAGGCAATTTGCTCAGCTCTCATGCAAAAGATAGTGGAGTGGCCTGAATACTTTTGCCTGAGAAAAACAAACAAATATTCTACAAGTATTGGCCAAATAAGCTAATATCATCCCACACAGGATTTCTAAGAAATTCTAGCAATTCTAGAGATAAAGATAACAGTAATTGGAGCATTACCAACTAAAGAAAGGCCAGTTCCTGGTAGAGGAAAGACTTATGTAACCTTGGTGGTGTTAAGGACAAAATAGGAAATGGGTGAAATAAAAACTGTGCAAAAAGAATAAATACATCAGCACCACCACCCCGCCCCCCGCAAATGTGCTACTTCATACATCCACTCTTATAAGAGAGTATCTTTAAACCGACCGGTTATTTCTCTACTAGTGGGTCATTAAAGTGGCCTGGAAAGAGGTAAGACTTTTATTTTGTAATTATTTTTACTTTCCCAGAAGATGAGGCAAATTTTGAAGAGATGAAGCACCAGGTTTGATTTAGTTGTCTGTACATGGTAAACATGAGCTTTATTCAGAGTTCATACTATTCCATATTTTAAGGGTTACTGGTGAAGTAGGGGTTCAAGACTTCTGTGGAAACAACAATAGAGTAGGAGCTTGATGGTCTGAAGGAAAATAACATCCCACTTCACAAGAAGGTTTTCATAGACTAAAGCAACACGTTATCTCTTGCATCTATATCATGTGATGACCATAGACGGGTCGAATCAGGAAAAATGGATGGATGAAACAGGCTGTGAAATCTTCAGCCAAAATGGCATACATGCAAACTGATGTCTTCTTAGGTCACTTAAACCAGGATTTAACCTTTCAGTTGTTGGGTTGATGTCTCACCATATAGGGGCTTGGATGTTAGGACATTTTTACCACAGATACATATTGATACTATTGATATGTGTTGCGGGGTGGTGCTGAGAAGGCCATGGCTGTGTTGTGGGACCACAGGGACTGGTTTAGCAGAGTGAGAAGAAAGGGGTGGCATATGATGAGTTTATTTGAGAGATGGGAGCTGCTTTCTGTATTTTAAAGAGTGCTAATTATTGGGCCTGATGCCTGGGACGAAAGAAGGGACTGTTTATAACATCGCAAAGGAGAAGGTGAATATAGCACAATTGTTTGCATGTCTTATAACATATGAACCAAATGCCAGCTCCTGATGTGAAGATGTCTCTAAGGTAGTGGTGACTCCCAAATGAATAAAACAATTTGTGGGGTTGCACTTTACCCTTGTTTCCTAGATTTTTTCCTAGGTGTTTACTCCTGGACACTGCTAGGGTCCTTAATGACTGTGGCTGCTTTTAAGGTCTGATGAGATAACACAGAAGATGGGCAGCAGAAGAGCTGTCAGATGGCTGTTCCTTCCCAGTAGAGTGGAGATTGGGCCACTGTGCAACCCTTTATCAGAAGGATAAGATAAAGGGAAATGTGTACTGTGATGCACAAAGATCCATATTTACAAATGCACCCTCATATTCTTCAGATATTAGTAACTAAAGTATGCTAAAAAATACAGATATGGCTTAATTTCTCTATTGTGAATAAAATATCATGACTAATTTTATTTCAAGAAGACGACCCTGGACCTGTAGTGAATCCAGCAGTAAAAAATTTGTTCTCAAGTATGAAAAGATATGAACAAATAGTTCATTCAAGTTAGCTTAACACAGCCATGCTTCCATTTACTAGCAGTTTAATGGTATTATGCTAATTTTTTTACATCCTTTATGTTGGCTGTTGATTTCTTTTGCTTCCTACTTTGTTGGGCTCTGTAAGGTCATCCAGAAACATCCACATGTACCTAAACAATGTTGTGATATTTATTTATTGTCAGTTATTTCTTTGCCAAAACAGAAAATGATTGTAGACTTAAAATAGATCCTTGCATTATTCCCTATGGTCTCTTCAAACTCAAGAAGCTGGAGCCATTCATAGAGCCAAATCAAAATACATGTGACTGATAAAATCTAACACATACAACAGAAGTTGAAAGATTCTCAGAGCCTGTAGTTTTAATGACAAAACAAACCAATAAATCATACTAAATGATTCATATAAACATGTAATAAGAGCATCTATGTATTTGTCCAAACCTTGAGAAAAGTCATTTGTTAGTTTGAGCAGCACAATAGTTGCTGAATGTTTTGCTCTGCTTTCAAATTTTGATGTATGAACCAGATTCACTGGAAATGCATTGGATGTCATAAATTTGTCTTCTGGATATTGACTTCATTTGGTCTCCCAGCTTCCTTGCAATAATATTCTGATCATTAAATATAGCTATTTCTTTAGACACTTAAGGGGAACTCAGTTCACTGGGTACCCCTGGCTGTTGGAAAAGAACTCTCTGCCCTCCAGATATCAGTTCTCATGGTAGTGACTGCCTGCTTGCCACAGCCAAAACCTGATACAAAACCCACTTTTGAGCACAGGTGTTGCAAAATAGTAAACATATTGTCCCTCTCCCACATGACTTCGGTCATGATGTACTGACTGGAGCTTTGGCAGGAATAATGAACTTCTTCTCCATCATAACAATAGATAAAAGGGAAAAGTCCTGTCCCATGGTACAGGACTGCTTTATTTAGGTACATTATTTAGCCAGAACTTTGGCTGTGATTAAAAATCTTTCTGTTTTATCTGTTAGTGGCAGACAGAACCACAGCTATAGAGAGAACTTCATATAAACTCGCCACTTCAAAATTGCCTAGGGATACTTCATGAATCTCTGTAAACTAATACAAAGCAGAAATCTAACAGATTTCAGAAATAAAATGATACCTGTTTAGAAAAAGATACATGCACTGTAGAAAAGAATGTTGAACACTTTCTCAGAGGGTCTTCGCAACTGCCTTCTCTTTCCTGAGGAATCTCTGCTGTTAAAAAGTGTTCTTTCATAGGTGACAAGTCTTAAACAAGATGTAACATCTCTGTGGATTTGGACTGTTGTGAGGCTGACTGAATTCCCACAAAGGTCCTTCTGCCTGACCATACTGTGCTTTCCCCAGGCAGGGCCACACCTGTTGGTGAAGTGGCTGTAGGATGCTATCTGTGACAATGAATCCCACAACCTATTTGGTAGAGAAGAAGGGGTGGTTTAAGGATGTAATCAGTGTTCATAATGATAGATAAGGAACAGAATACCAGACAACTAGTAAAGAAAGCCAATGATTTGATTTTGTTATCGTTTATCTGCGCACAGTGTTGTTGTGGTCTTCCAAGCTACAATCATCTTTTCAGTGCAGATGGAGATGCCTTTTCATCACAGATAGAGAAAGCCTATATTAGTTTCAGAAACTGCAAATATAGGCTTAAGTCAGTGGTGTTTGCTAGCCAGGGAATGTCTCTTAAATCCCTTTGGCAATTAACCTGTGGTACTGATGATACTTCATGAAAGTTGGGTTCTATGTGTCTTTAAAATGTCAGCTTTAGCATTATGTCCACTGACACAGAAAGACTTGTATTGCTCAAGGATATGAATTGTCCTGTGCTGAAAGATACATGAAGGACTGTGTGACAGAAGGAAGTGCAGCCAACTCTGTTGGACTACTCCTGTTTGGTTTTTTTTTAAACTTGCCTATTTCTGTTTTATTTTATTCTTGACAACATCTCTGAAGGATTTATGACCAAAATACTTTGCACATGATTACTAACTCTTGAAAAGAGTTTCTCTCTGAAGAGACATTTAGATGGCTGGCATGGTTGACCACAAAGGCAAGGGAGAAATTTAATTCAGAAATCAAAGAAAAAAGAATGAAAGAGAAAGTTAAAAGGAAAGGGAAAAGAGAGTTTGAATATGCTTTACATGGGCCTATTGAGTTAACATTTTATTTGCTCTGGGTAACATGAGGAACAGTACTGAGAACTTCAGTGGAGCTCCAGGGAGCTTTTTAATTCTTTCCTTGCATCCCAGAATTGATTGTTTTCTGAAAACAGGTACCTTAGGAGTTTCTGAGTAGCTCCTAGCTTTTTACTATGTCTTTCTTTGTTTGAACACTGACAACTCTCTTATTCCCAGACCCAGAAAAGCTACCTGACTCTCATTCCCTTGTGCATGAATTGGCAACTGAACTGCTCCAAATTTCAGCCTGCATGAATATGGGGGAGCTGATTTTGTCTCCTGCTTGTGCTGCTGTCTTCTTATTTACCTATGTATGAGCTGATTTTGCTAGAGGGGCAGGATTTTATGAAATCTTAAAATTTACAAGCTGAAGGAACAAAGGGCTCTGTCTTGGAGTCCCCTTTCTTAGTCTGTGGTCTCACTGCTCAACCTTTCAGCTTCTTCTCCTAAACAAATTAATTGCCTCCATAAATGTACACTAGACAAGATCTATTGGTCTGCCTTACACTTTTTAAAATGAAATATTGACTTTTCACAGTAAAATGACATTTTCTGCCTCCTTTTCATACTCAGAGAAGAGACACATGAGATGCTTTAGGCTTTTGGAGGTCAGGGTGAGAGAAAGGCAGACACTCTTGAAATCTTGTATCACATTATTCTGTAAGACATGAAAAAGAGAGTTTGGTCACTGTAATTTGTCTCTCTGTGCTGGGATGAGAAAAGGCTCCATAACTGCCCTTCTGAAAGGCTGATGTAGGAGGCTGGGAAAGATGCTGCAACACAGGCAGCCATGGACTTCTTCACTTTCTTCATCTGCGCTCTGACCCATGCACAAGGCTAAATAGAAAATCTGTAAAATCATTCTGTTCTGACTTGAGAGAAGCACGAAGTAGCAGTTGCCCTGAGAAGCACCTATCAGAGACTCAGAGGATGTCAATATGATTGGACAGAGCCGTCTCCTTTACATACTGGTAGAATGTTAAAGAACACTGCTGCACTGCTTGTAAGAGATGCAGAGCCTGGCTCTGCTCTCATTTGCATCAAAGTAACTCCATTGTCTTTGTATGGTTTATATTTGATTTACACCATTTGAATTTCTAAGAGGAGATGTCTTAGGAGGCTTATTTCTATGGTATAAATTCAACAAATTCAAACTCATCTGGAACAGTCAGTGTCTACTGTCACCTATTCAATTTCCATTGTCAGAGATTTCTGCCTTTTTACTGTAAATGTAACCCCAAAACCTGCTGCATTTGCTGGAAACTGTAACATTAAACCCTGGATCAAATACCCAAGACTTATGTTAGCTCTGTACAACTCTTTATAGTGATCCCTGATGAGTTTAAATGAAGTTAGTAAATGCTGAAGTCTACCCAGTGACTCTGTGGACATTGTATATGACTTCTGCCTGGCAGATGGACTATGTGGAATTGAAGCAAAAGGAGAGTTTACAAAGGCAGCTGGGCATTAACTAGGAGCCAGTATGACTTAAACTCAGCTGGCCAACAGCAGAGAAGTAGCTAGCCTAAACTTACTGTTTTCTTAAATTATATCTTTTTCAGATTAAAGACAGAGTAGAAAATGAGTATGCCCCCTTAATGATAGGATAAATGCAGTACAACTAATGTCTCCCAAAACATCTTAGTGTGGTTCTGTTTATAGTAAACTGAAGATTCAGAAAACCATGGGGTAAATCTGTTTATCTGAGGTCTGTCTCTCTACTCCACACTACAACCTGATTTGAACAATAAAAACCGAGCAAAAGGTGGTACTGACCTGACAGAACAGACTTGATGTTTCTACACCTCATATCCTTTCTGTTGCAGAGCTAATGGTTGTTTCACTCTCTGATATAAGTTCAGATCACTACTATTGTGGCTTTCAAGTTATTAACAAGTAGTAAAACACATGAGAAAATTAATTCATATTCAGCTTGTTACATGAAAGAAAAAATTTACAAGGAAAATGTAAAATAAGCCAAAAGTGATTAATAAAATTAATAACTTGGAAAATGTTACTTTCTGAAGTAGTAATTTGAACTTATGGGCTAAATTTTGTCCTCAATTCTCACAGAATTCACCTTTATCTAATTTAGACTGGTGTAGCTGAGCAGAATTTGCTGACTATATTTAAAATAGGGACAGAAATTACTCATAACCAAGGCACTTCTTCACTACTATTCACACTTGTTCCCTTAGCACTGTTGTTGCAGTTGTTTTTTTTTTTTTCTATGGTAGCAAATAAACAAATTAACATAAATATTATTTGGTAGGATGTTCTATTTAAAAGTGTTGAGACCATGGAGGGAAAAAACATTAATGATGAAAGCTGCATGAAGATCCACCTCCTGCAGACTTCATGTCTCTGTGATTTAAGCAACAACTCCAAATTATTCTCAAGGTTTCCATATCAATTTTGTTCAACCTTTAGTTAAAGACCACTTCTAGCAGACAACCAGTTCTATTAATAGCTAGGGTGGTCATATAAGCCAGAATGCTTTGTACCTGTATGTCATATAATAACTCTAAAGTGACTATAAAACTGATGTACATTTTATTATGCAGTGACATATAGGCAGGAGAGAGGATATTATAGCTGTAGGTGAAGTGTATTTCTTGTAGCCTAGAGTAGTGAATGAAACTGATACTCAGGATTTAGAAAGAAAACCCCATCACTAGAGACAAAATTACAGTGTGGTGCCGCTTTTCCTTCCCACCAGTGTTTCTGCAGGGAGATCCGCAGTGCAGCCTGCAATTCCAGTTCACAAAGGACTAAAAATAGGTGCCCAGCACTCCCCGGTTGCAGCACTTCACAGAGCACGGGGGTGCTGGGGGACTGCAGTGAGGCCCCCCCATGATCAGCAAGCTGCACTAGGAGGCTGGCACTCTTGCAGGAAAAAAGTGTCGTGTTTGTGAATTTCAGGAGTGAGGATGATCCTCCAGGCACCCCTTTACCTTCCCACTTCCCCCAGCATGGACATGGACAGGGGCAGCCAGGGCTGGCACAGGGGTATCGGGGCAGCAGTGGCTCTGGAGGGACATTGTGTTTGTCTTCACTTCCCTCCAGCTGTGCCTGCCCTGGTGCTGGTACTGCTGCCTAGGGAGCAAATTGTCGGGTGCACTCGGTGCAGCTGGTGTCAGCCCTGGTGATGTCAACCCGCATGTACTGGCTATAGATGGGTGAAGTAAAAACAGCCCCTGCTTTCCTGTTTACGCACTCAGGCTTCCTCTGAGAAGTTCTTGAATAAAAACAGCTGGGCTTGACAAAATAGCCTTTCTATTTATTGTGTTGGGAGCAAGCATAGCGATGGTGGAAAGGGGCTGGGTTGACCTAAATCGCCTGGTCATGGCTGTGGGTGGTGTGACATCGGGTGGCTTTGCAGAAGGGGGTTGCTTGTGGCCTGGTTGGTGCCCTAGCCCCTGGGTCTAGGGGCAGCCCATGGCTTGCACACTCCACCACACTTACATCCTCTTTCATGAGAGAATAGGAAAGAGAAAAAGGTCATTTTACTGGCTTTGTGGCATTCCAGGGTCCTGCCTTCTATCCTGATGAATTCTCTTTTCCAGTCCTTCCCAGTTAGGCTTTTAAACTGGATTTTGGGTGTTTTCCAAGAGCAGTAAAGAAGGAGGTGTATTTTCAAATATGACTAGAGACACATTTCTATAGATAGGAAAGATGTTAGATTGTGTCTTAATAGTCCTTGGGGTACTGGCTGAAACAGCCGCTGTTCCATATTGCGCTGTGAGAAACAGGACCTAAAATATTCTTAGAGATATGGACACAGGGTAACTGAAAGTTGCAAGGGACCTTAGAGGTCATCCAGACAAAACTTCTGCTCAAGTCAGGGCTAACAAGGACATGAGGAAATGGAATGAAGCTGTGTCAGGACAAGTTCACTTTGAGTATTAGGAGAAGGTTCTTCACACAGAGGGTGGTCAGTCGCTGGAACAGGCTCCCCAGGGAAGCAGTCACAGCACCAAGCCTGACAGAGCACGAGGAGTGTATGGACGGTGCTCTTAATCATATGGTTTGCTTTTAGGTAGTTTTGCGAGGAGAAGGGAGTTGGACTCAGTGATCCTTCTGGGTCCCTTCCAGCTTGAGGTATTCTATGATTTGGTGATTCTGACTTCCATCTAGGTCTGATTGCTAGGAATCCAGATGCATTTTGAATGCCTCAAAAGGGATAGAGATGCCACCAGCTGAGCCTCTGATCCAGTTTATCACCACCCTTACCAGATCTGGTCAGATTTTCTCCTGTTGGAGCCTCTTACTGCTGCTTCTCGTCCCTTTCTGTGTTCCTCCGAGAAGACTGTGAGTCTGTCTTCTCTAAACCACACACCTATGTAGTTCAAGACAGCAATTAGAACCCGCCTTAGTCTTCACCAGGTTGAAAAACTCGCCTCCTTCTGTCTCTTCTCAAATATCAGCTGCTCCAACTTCTGCACCTCTGCTGGAGATATTCCCAGCATCTCATGTTGGGGAGTTCGCAGATAGGCTCAGTACTTCAGATGGAGCCACACAAATGCCAAATAAAGTGGGCAACCTCTTCCTTCAGTCTTGCTACCACCTTACTAATACAACCCATGCATGATTAGCCTTTGAAGAGTGCACTGATTGTTCATATTTAACTTGTTGTTCAAGACCTGCCCAGCTCTTTCTTGCAGAGCTGCTGTCCTCAGTCTGTTCTCCTGACTCAGGTTTATTCTTCCCAGGTACAACACTTTGCATTTGTCTGTCTCATTTTGTGAAGTTCTTGTTGAACCACTCCACTGGCCTGCTTGGCCCCCTCTAACAGCTGCCCTGGTCTCCTGTGTATCAACTGCAAAAATTGATGTTAGCCTTCTGAGAGTGCAGTCCATGCCATTGCCCAAGGCATAGAAGTTGATAGGCAGTAGTATAAACCTCTGAGGAACATTGCTCTTCAGTATCATTGCTTCGAAGTGTTGACTGTTGCTCTCTAAGCCCACCAGTCCAGCAAGTGTTTCACCCATCTTGGAATTTGACCACGGTCCATGTCTCCACAGTTTGCCTCCAGGGGTGATGCTATGTCAGCAGCCCTGCTAATGTTGAGGGAAATGACATGCATTGCTTTCTTTCTCCACAAAACCAGTCCTTCTATTGTAGAGGGCAACTGGGCTGGCCAGGCAGTTTGTCTTTGGCAAATCTATGGTGGTTGCTCCCAGTCACTTTCCTCTCCCTCCTGAAAATGGCTTCAGTGAGGATTTCTGCACAATCTTTACAGGAAATAAGGTGATGCTGACTATTCTGTACTACTTCATCTCCCTGATTTTTTTAAGCTATTTTTGCCTGACTGTGATATTCTTCATATACAGGAATCCTTAATTTGTAGTAGTCTGGACTAAGAAGTGAATATGAGGGCTAGAACTCAGGGGATTCAACAACTATTCCTTAGAGTCATCCATAGTCACAAAAAAGTGGCATTTCTAGTTTTTGGGTGTTTGGCAAGATACAAATATATGTAGAAGACAGATTTTTTTTTCCATTTCTTTACTTACCAGAGACAGGATAGCATCATAGGAGTGGAAAAATTTGAAAATAATAATGTAGGTAAAAATTAATACATCTTAAAATCAGAATAGAGTTGCTTAAATCTGTACACCTCAAATGAGGTCTCTAAATCTTAAAACACTTAAATGTGTTTGCAAGTGTAAGAGTTTGTACAGTGCAGCTGATCTAAACTCAAACATTTTGATGACGTTTTGATAGACTTGAAACTAAAAATGTTCACTTATTTTTTATAAATCAGAACCTCTCACCTGCAGGACAGCCAAACCTCCCAAACTGCTGTTTTAACAAGTCCAGATCTATTGAGAGAACTTAGTAATAGGTCCATGTTAGTGTATATAGGTCAGACACCAAAGGGCAAGAACATGCTCACTCATTCACAGGAAGTCAGGTGGTCACTTCAAAGAAACAAGCTTTTTTGTGTATATCTGGACTGAGAAAAAGGGGGAAAAAAATGTTCTTCTGCCTCTTCTGACTTAGGTTAAATCGTGAAAAATTTTCTGCAGTGCTGCCAGTTTTGACAATTTGATTTCAAATGTGTATAAGATGGCATGGGATGATCAGATGGTCATCCAGTGGGCCAAAACTAATTGCTGTTGAGTCAAATCAATTAAAAAGTGAAAAACATTTCTGTATAAAAAATATTCTTTTTTTTTTATTTCATCTCTTTGCTGGATTTCATTGTTCATTTGCTGTTCCAGGCATAAGCCATTTGGCTTACATGCACATCTGGCCCACATTCCTCCAAGAGGTTTGCATTTACTATGATGAGAGAGTCCATCAAAGAAAAAGTGAGAGATGAGAAGACAAGATTCTTGGAAATTTGATGACTGGAAAAATGACAATTCTTGCCAAGGATTTTTCTGAAGACTGGAAAAAACAACAGGACTGCGACCAGCGATCTGTGGGGTAAGGGAGCTTTTAGTGTTGACGTCTTCCATTCCTCAGAAAGACACAGATTCCGACCCATTAATCTCTGGTGAGGTCAGTAAGGTCTCCTGCTGTTCATAGTACATCGGCAGTCAAAAATATTCTCAAAACATTTCAATAGGATTTGAGAGCTCTATCCAAAACATTTTTAAAAAATGTCATCTGACAAGCAATATTTTTAGCACAGACTGATATTTATTAAAACCGTAAGAAGTTGAACAAGGTATCATGAGTTCAGAGTTTACAAAAAGATAAAAATCCTTCTAGCTGTAATACACTAAGCCATTGAATTTGTTACTAAATCTTACAGGGTATTTATTAGTAAAAATGATAGTAAGTTTTAAAATCTAGACGGTGTATGACAACAGACACTGATTTAAGGAAAAAATGACTTTGAGCTATGGTAAGAAGAGGTTTCTCAACAGCTTGGCCCTCCTTATTTCATGGAGACTATAAAATTTCACCTCTCTGCTGGTAAAGAGCACCTCTTACCTGACCGTCAAAAGAAAAAAGAGGGCAGAGGTCTTGCTCAGATGATTGAGCCCTACAGTGGCAAAGATGGGTGATTTCTCTTCTATGCCTGAGAGGAGGAGCTGTAAGGAACACTGCTGGTCTCATTTTCAAATGATATGAATTAGGCTCTCTGGAACCATCAATAACACAGGCTATTGCTGCCACTTAGACTTTTGAACATTCAGAAAAGTTTTCGAGCTTTTGCCAGTAGCTGCAAGATTGGATATTTTCAGTGAGATTTTCATGCATTCACAGGATTCTTAGTATTTTAGGAGCAGCAGTAGCTTGGAGGGATAACACCAAATTTGCACTGGTTCTGATGAAAGTGTGTCAGTTGGCACAACTGGGCCCTGTCAGTCTCAGGTAGGACAGTGTCAACACCAAGATACTCTCTGTCATTAATACCAGAGTGTAGGTGATAATTAGTTTTGCCCATTGGTTCTGTCAGTTTAGAGAATGTTTATTCATGCTGAAACATGTTTTACTGGCAGAGACCTCCAAATTCAGACCAATCTCAATTTTCTATCATTTTTAGCAAGTTCTGAGTAATTGTTTTCCTCAGAACCATAATTATTCCTTTAAAAAGGTCATATATGTACAGCTCCAGCAGAGCACGAGATATCTTAACACCGGAGTCCAGAAGGTGCCTGTTAATCTTTTCCTGTAATTTTCTTGATCCTACAGTGTCTCGTATTGCTGAGGAAATGAGGCAGTGAGCCAAAACCAGCTCCCCAGGGAGTTGCCAAAAAAGATGCTTTGTCCCTGGACTGTGAAGATGATTTTTCATTTCCTGCTCATGTTAAAAAAATTCTATCTCTGCACAGAGTCATTGTTGTGCCTTGTCTACTTGGTGCAATGGTCAAAACATGAACAAATCTGAACATGCACAATAATGGGAAGAAAATCATTCATGTTCGATTTTTTCAGGCAGCTCCCCAGGAATAGCTATAGCATGTCAGCACCTGTCTCGCAGAGTTTGGGGGGCCTCTGCAGTGCAGAAGACAATAAGGGACATCTGAGTTTGACACACAATCACAGATTCACACTGCCACAGAAAGGCTGATGTTGTGTGAGATCTCTGGAGATCACCTAATTCAATTTCTTTGTCAGAGCAGGGTCACTTACAGGTGTCTGCGCAGACTGTGTCTAGTTGGGTTTTGAATATTTACATGTATGGAGACTCCATAGCTTTTCTGGGAAATCACTCTGCACAAATGTTTGATCAGTCTTACAATAGAAAAGCTTTTTCTCATTTTTAACTGAAATTTGTTGTATTTCATTTTGTGTCTGTTACCTCTGTCCTTTTACTGGATACTGCTAAGAAGAGCCTGGCTTCATCTTCTTCACCTCCCCTTCCCAATGTTAAGCTTCCTTGAGCCTTCTCTTTTCTAGGCTAAACAGTACTAGTTCTGCCACCCTGTCCTTGTATGACAGATGTTCCTGTGCCTTAATCATCTCTGTGGTCCTTCCCTGGAGTCACTCCAGTATGTAAGGGACTCTCTGGTACCGAGAGCCTAGGCCTGGATCCAGCATTCCAGCTGAGTCTCACCCACGCTGAGGGAAGGGGAAGGGTCACCTCCCTCATTCTGCTCACAACATTTCCCTAATGCAGTGCAAGATGCTGCTGGCTTCAAGGACACATTGCTGGCTCATGTTCAACTTGGTGCCACTAGGGCGCCCCATTTTTTTTCTATAAAGCTGCTTTCCAGATGGTCAGACCCCACTTGTACTGGGGCCTGGGGTTATTCTTTCTCAGGGACAGAACCTGGGATTTCTCTTTGCTGCACGTCATGATACTCCTGTTGGCGCATTTCTCCACCCTACAAGGACCCTCTGAATGGCAGCACATGCCGTGTTCTTGTGCATCAACCATTCCTCCTAGTTTGGTCTTATCTGAAAACTTACTGAATGTGCATCCCATCCCATTATCCAGGTCATAAATGAAGACGCTAAGCAGTATTGGCCTCACTACCAACCCCTGAGGTACACCACTAGTGACTAGCCTCTATCTGAACTTCATGCCACTGATCACTAATGTTTGAGCATGACAGTTCAGCCAGTTTTCTGTCCATCTCACTATCCACTTATTTAGCCAAGACTTCAGTTTGTCAATGAGGATGTTATGTGAAACAGTGTTGAAACCCTTGATAAAATCAAGATAAAAAACATCTATTGCTTTCGCATTATTCACCAAGCCAGTCATTTCATCATACATGGCTATCAGGTCAGTCAGGCATGTTTTTCCCTTTGTAAATCCATACTGACAACTTCTAATCACCTTCTTGTTCATCATGTTTGTAAACGGATTCCAGAAGGATTTGATTCTTCACCTTCCCAGGGACTGAGGTGAGGTTAGCTGACCTGTAGTATCACAGGTCTCTTTGCCCTTCCTGAAGGTAGGAGTGACATGAGCTCTCTTCAGTTGTCAGGAGCTTCTGCTTTGTCATGACCTTTCAAAGACAATTGAGATTCACCTTGCAGTGACATTGGCCAGCTCCCTCAGCACTTTTGTGTTTGGCGTATCAAGTCTTATGGTCTTGTTTATATCCAGTTTGCTTAAAGGTTCCCTACCCTGATCCTTCTCTTCTGAGGGTAAGTCTTCTTTGCTCCAGACTTTCCTTCTCATCTCAGGGCCTAGGATTGCTGAAGGCTGCCCTAAGCAGTAAAGATCAATATGAACAAGTCATTGAAAACTGCCAAGTACTTGGTTTCCAGGTCTTCTTTACTCTTCAACCTTCTTTCTTTAGCTGCTCATATACCTGTAGAAGCCTTTCTAGCCACCCTTTATATCTCTCCTCAAATTCAACTTCTGGTTGTATTTGGCTTCCAAACCCCTCTTTCTGCATATGCAGACAATATCTCTGTAATACTGAGTTACCTGCCACTGCTTCCACCTCATGTATGCTTATGCACAATGACAATTCCTGTCTCCACCCCTCCCTTCTCCTTCCCCGTTGCTTGGCAGGCAGATAGCATGACCACTGCCAGAATCAGTCAAACAAAGATGTAAATGGTTTGGCTGTCGTATAAGGCACTTATCTTTAGGTGACTACCACACACTGCAGCAGCAGAAGTTGCAGCCAACAATTGAGTTTCAAGGTCTTGAGTAAAATGACTGCAGTTTGCATCAGTGACTAAGCAGTGGATTTTGTCTTCACTAGCTCAAAGTCAGAATGAATTACTGCATAAAGCATGTTATTTTCCCATGCTAATGGCTCAAAATCCAGATTTAAACTCCAAACACATTTTCAAAACTTGGCAGGTGTAATGAACCAGAGAGACAGCTTTAACTGTGGCAGAGATACTGAACAAAATGGGCATGTGGAGGACAGGAAGCACATGAATGTTCTAAAGGCAATACTAAAGCGGTTGCTGGTCACTCTCTTTTGATACATCTTTGTTAAATTTTGAATAGCCTGTGATTTTGTTGGCAGTGAAGACTTGTCTTTCTTAAGCAAGAGGAACATATGCTACATTGGCACTGTTCATGTGTTGGATAGTCAGCTTTTCCATCCATCAGTTTCTTTCAGAAGTTACTTGTCAGAAAAGCAGTTATGACATTATCAGTCTATTACCATTCTTATTGATTCTGCACTTATTGCTAACAAGGTCATTTTTGTGAGTATTTCTACAATGCTGTGCAAAACCTAACCCATTTGACTCCAAAGAAGCAATCATAACAATAGACTGGGTAACACCTTCTATCATAATACTTTGGGAAAAGTTGCTATTTTAATGCAGGCAAAGAGATCTCAGACACAAACCAGACCAACCATGGGCAAGTCAGTATAGAGAAACGCATGAAATAGAATCAAAGAATCACAGAATAGTTTGGTTTGGAAGCGGCCCTTGAAACTTAACTAGTCTAACCACCCTGCAGTGAGCAGGGACATCTTCAACTAGCTCAGGTATAATGAACAGGAAAGTCAAGGCACAGGTGACTTCATTTTCATGTCTGTACTCCATCTCATGAGTTACCTGAGTACTGTATCAACCTCCACGGCAGTAACTAGGGATATGAGCAGTGACTATGAGGTAGTCCTAGTATTTTTGACTCTTTCGTGGTTGCCAGAGTGCCTTTTGGGCCAGCAAGATCTGCAGCTCCTGCTGCCACTTCAATTGCTGCCATCTAGTGTCACCTTGTGGGAGGGCAAACAGAAAAGGTTGTGCCTGTTTTCAATGTGATGAGGTCAAGGAAGTTGCTTTCCTTTTGCCTTCCGAAGCAAATTTATTAGAAAGTGTGATTTCAGCCATGGGACAGGCTAGCTTCACACAGCTCTTATCTGTTTTACTACTCTACCAATGGCTAGAGCAGTTATCTAGGAATCTTGGTCTATAGACACTGTTTTCTCTTATAGGGATTTGAATCCACATAGTTTATTTCCCATGCAAGTGCCCTCAGTAATAGGCTTAGCACTTTCTACTTCTAACCTATTTATTGTCCTGCCATATGTGATCCTACTTTTGCCACTTCTAGACTTGTCACCTCAGTGACTTGGATTGCTGTCTTGGTTCTGCATTGTGCTAGTAATTTGAATCATGACTAAAGTGAGTCTTTTTTACAGGTTTTCTGAGGCAGGCAGGACTTCTGGTGTCCTCTTTCTCCTGCAGTACTCCAAAACTGAATAGGATCAATCTGCTTCTTGGAGTATGGATAGGGCAATTGATTTGCTCACTCTGGGTGTCCAGTTACCAACAACATACAAGAACATATTACAATGAAAGAGTTATCTGAAACAATCAGATGAGATTCTGTATATGCTCTAATTATCCTAAGAAACAGCCTACAAACTTGATAATAGTATTTTTTCCATTAGAATGTGATTTTCAAAAACTTTATTTTTGTTGACTGCAGTATCCTAACTGATGAATACTCACAGGGAAGCTTTGTAGGGTTTTTGCTAATGGATACAGTGGAGTTTTAGTGCAGATTCATGGGTCCTTAGGCTCTGACTGGAATTTTTTAGGAACAGGGATTCTGTGTGTGCAGTAAATACATCTATATATGTATTGTCTAGGGTATTAACAGAACTATTCAAGCACAAGTAAATATGGGAATGTTATGTTGAAAATCTCAGTTATTTCTAATTGATGAAAATACCCTGGTGTTTATACAAACCTACACAGTGACTCACAATGAAATGAAGTCAGCAAAATACCAGACGTTTTTACATCCAAGAAAGAGACAAGTGCCATATGTTCATAAAATACTTTTCTCCTTAGTGAATGTTTATGAAGAAAATGAATGGATAATTTCCAAAAAGAGAAACTTGTGTAATACTATTGCCAGATAGCAGAAGTATTTTTCATTTAAGATTTTTTTCATTTAATTTACTTTTTTCCCATTGCAAATCAGATGACACATGGAGGTATCTACTACAGCACTCATAGACACTACTTTATTGTGGTCCCTGACTGCCAATACAGAAAAAAATATGGGAAAACATTTTCCCCTGCAGACCAGATACCCCTGACTGTTACTGTTTGATGCTAGTGCCCATGGTCAGACAGAACTGTACCTAGTAGATGTTGAGCCTAGTGGAACCTGCTGTGGAAGACACTTCTTAACCTCAAAGCTTAGTCTTGGAAGATACTGAATTCAACAGCAACAGAAGCCTCTAAGGGCATGGTAAGAGTTACTGCTTACAATTTTGGGGAATTGGGTAGAAGCAAATTTAGTTCTGATACCAAATATTCTCTTACTGAGCTTTTCTTCACTAACCAGAGTTAATCTCTTTTATTCAATTGGTTATTGGATCTTTTAGTAATGAGGATACTAAGCTGTTGACTGATGTTGAAAATATGAATCAGTGAATGGTCCATATGACAGGCCAAAACTGATTCTATAGCTAGGTTGCAAGTGTTTGTTTTCTTTTACAATACAAGGACAAGGAATCATTATATGAATCTGGTAGGGGCAGTTTCAAAGCAAACAAATGGAGAAGGTTTCACTGAGAAGCAGGGTTAAACTGTGGAATACCTTGAAGAAAAAATAGCACTGCCGTTAAAGGTTTACATGGGTTCAAACACAACTGAATGCATGCTTTGGAGAGAAAGGCCTCCCATGAGCCATTAAAGGGATAGATACATTTCCAGCCAAGGAAATCCCAAGTTGTTGAGGTCTAGAGAGTAAGGCTTAGACCAGGCTTGCCTTGTTCTTGTACTCTTCCCTGTGCATCAGTTCCTGGAACTGAGCAATATGTTGCATTGAACTGTGATGTGAATCAGTATATTGGTTCTTAGTTAGGGTAGCTACATGTGTGAACTTTATCCTCTTGCCAATAAAGATGGCAAATAGCAGCTCTCGCATTCAATTCTGAGCTGTCCTCAGTAGCCTCTAGTGGATTCCAGGTAGCAGTAGAGTTGCAGAACATAAAGAATACAACATGATGTGCAATATGATAGCTACCCTGGAAAATAAAAGAATGGGAACAAGCAACATTTTTACGCCATATAACTGGGAGAATAAATATTCATTTGTCAGAGTTGCAGACCTTCATGTTCTGGGATAATACATTGCCTATTGGTGTATGAAAAAAGAAAGTCACAGAAAAAAACCACATAGCCACCTGGGTTCATCCAGATTCTTTGCCAGGGATGAGAATTAATTTTAACTCATACCTGGCTTCAAGACAGAATATTGTAGCTAATCATACTATTAGCATTTTTTTTTTGTTTTGCTGGTTCTTCAACCAACTACTAAACTTGTTTGTTTTCTTTGACTTGGCTGTATTTTTGACCTATGCAACATGTCCATTTTCCTGTGCCACTGTTCACCTGGGCCAATATAAACCATTCTCAGTTATTTTCTAATATTTAAAGAATTGTGTGTAACAGTGAGGAATGGGTTTAACACCCTTTCCTGTTATACTGGAGAATTTTCTATCCTCTAGCCCGTATACAACATCACATCTAATATTCAGAGTTCCTTCTTTAGATGATAATGGGGTAGGAACTGTGCCTTGTAGGTTGGCCTGTACTAATTGTCTGATACTTCACCATGATGCTAGTGGTAGTTCTGGAAACTACGATCCCTGTTTTATTTGCAAACAAGTTTTTCTTAATCACATACAGAGATATACAATATACCTTTAGTTTTGTGTCAAAAATTTGAGGGGCCATGACTGCAATCAGTAAATCTTTTGAGCTTTTATTCCTTTTGTAAATTTGTATTCTGGACGTTGATTTTCATGTTTGTGAGACACAGGAAAAAAACATTTATCTATCCCTTTTGCTACAGAGCTGATGATAAGCCATTTACAGCTGGCTGACATTCTCTCTACCAGTCCAATATTTTGATTCCTTTATATGAATCCAGCATTCAAAAAGAGAGTGCTGGCATTTGCATTTCTGGATCTAAAACTTTATATGCTGAACCCCAGTTTTCATTGGTCTAGACCTAGATCTATTCTGAAGAAGTTTTTTTTGGCTACTGGGTTGTTACTTCAGGTCCAGAGATTCTTCAGCCCTTGCAGATTCTCAAAGCTTTTGTGCACCCCATTGCCACTGGGTTGCTGGGAGGACAGCCCTAGCAGGTTGCAAGTCCTTGCTGCTGGATGAAGCTCTCCATTCCAAAGACTAGTTCTGACTTTTATTCTCTGATTGATCACAAACCTCTCTGCTATCAGCCTGTAACATTGCTCAGTGTGCACTGCAGAAGGCAAGGGATATTCCCTCTTCTTGCAGTTTTCCTTTTGGTCTGTCTTTTCTAATGTATTTACATAAATCTTTAATTCATGTATTCCCACAATGCAGAGTAGCTCACTATTGCAAGCTTTGAATGTCACCTATTTAACTTGTGGGTTTTCTTGCAAAACTAATGAAATGGTTTCTAGAATCTTTTAGCATGTGCACCTTTTTAAAAATTAATTTTAATAGAGGTAATTATTTTTTATTGCAGTTTTTACGGGTTTTTTTGCTGGTAGTTCTGTTGTTGTCCTGTTCTATGCATACCATACATGTTACCCTGGGACTGTATGCGTGTAGAGATCTATAATCTTTTGCTGTTCTTGTAGGTTGTTCTGAATGCAGACCATTATCTTAATTTCCTATATTTGTCACCATAAGCAATTCCACATACAGCTTTTTGCCTTATTTTTATTTTTTTTTTTTTTGGACTCAGAGAGAGTAGGAGTTGTTGCTTTAGCATGTCACAGCACATGAACTACTCTTCAGTAGGTATTTCTGCATGGGCTCCCACCTTGTGGAGTATAGAAAGTAATCCAAGAATGTTTACTCTGTGTAGCCAAAAGCAGCCTTTTCATGCCCCATAGGACAGCTGCTGCTCAGCCAGTGGTGGGTTGAGTATGTTCCCTTGCAGAATCTCCTGAAAAATTGAAAAGTTCAAAGCAATTTCTGAATATATCTACAGACTCATTTTATCTCCTGACTGGCCAGGATAGGAAATAACACCAGACTTCAAAGTGTCTCCTAACCTAGGCTTCATTTCAAGCACAAGGGAAATAGGACAAGCCAGACTGAGGAGCAAAAAGCCCCGGCCCTACCTCAGATTGTGCTGCAGTAACCACCACCTACATTTAACATGGGAGAAAGAGCTGTTCTATCCCAAGATAACCCCTTGGTACCCACACTATGTACATACAGCTCCTCCTGCTCCATCTGGACCTCAGTTAAGTCTATTGGTGAGAATGACATCCGGCTCATTACAAACTGGGGTCTGTGGGTCTACCAGTTCCCTAAAGGTTCCATTACAGGGCTAAGGGCTGTCCTCCCTCCATGGATTTGTACTTTCTTGCTATACGTTGAAGCTTATCAGAGTCTAGTGGCAAAAACAAGTGAATCACAAATGCATGGAGAAAAAGAGAAGCTGTCTTCACATGGGTCCTGCAAACCCTGTTTGAATTCACTACCTGAATAGAAAGTCCACATGCAAGTAAAGGGAGTATGAGAAAGTCCCCTGACTTGTTTTCATTTTGTATCTGAAATTTCCTGTCTTTTTTTATGGGAACATGTGATGCTGCGGGCTGGGGAATAAACAGATTTATCTGGTAGCAACAGATCTGCTTCTTCAGTCTCACAGCACAGCAACACTTGAATAAACACGAAATGTCCCTGGGAAGAGCCCTCCTGAAGTTACTGCCAAGTGACAGACGGATGAGTTGAAAGGTTGTAACAAGGGAGTCAAACAGAAGGGCACATTCATTAATGCAGAATACAAGGAGAGAGAGCAGGAAGAGCCAGCCCTGGAGGAGGCAGAAGGAAGACTTGATACTTTCTCAACAATGCCACTGGTAAATATGGTAGGATGCTAACAGGATTTTTTTTTTGTGGCAGAGTTTGTTGCTTTTTTTTCCTTGTTAGAGAAATTTCCCAGAAGCTTTCAAGAGGAGGGAATATTTACAGCTTTGGCAGGTCTGTATATAATAATATAAAATAATTATATAGCTATATAATAATATAGTATTATTATATCAGGCTTTCCCTTACAGATACAAGGGAAATTTTAAAGGCCTACCACATTACCTCATCCTCTCTACATGTCTTGTGGTTGTTGTAGGGATGAAGTAGGAAACACCTCACACAGGTGTGTCATACAACATCGGGTCTTTTTAGGTCACAGTTATTGCTAATTCCCATTATTAAGTAATAATTTTAAGTCCTAGTCCTATCCTAGAAGGAAACTAGAGGGAGGATATGCAAAGTAACTGAAAATAAGTCTGATTAATTTTAGAGAGACCTGGGGTGTTGCATGGAGTGTTCCTGGATGGCAGTCCAGGAGAAATCAATTTGGAAACTTTATCTAAGAGATTAGTATAACAAAAAGTGAAAGACCTTTTAAGGAAAAAGCCTTTGAAATAGAGAGAAACTTCTTTTTTCACTTTCCACTGCTAATTTTATATACAGCTAATCAGCTAAACTTATTCTGTTCTTATATTCTGTCAAATTGCAATTTTTTGCCCTGAAAAGCAAGATATCCGTCTGCTGCAGGTCCAAGACTTGCACAGCAGTTATATGCTTGGCTAAATGAAGGTATTGCAATAATCTCTGCATATTAGAGACCTTAGACTGCTCCAGGTCATGGAAAACCCATTATTTTAAATGTAAGCAAACCCAGATGGCCTGGATGTGTCACCAGTCAGCAGGGCCTTTGAAGCTACTTTCTTTCTGAGGCGGGCGCCACACATCTTCTCCTCCTGTCAGTAGCCCCATTCTCTGATCTTCCTCATCTGAAGGCATCTGCAGGAGTCAACATAAAGCAACCATATTCCTGTTCCCATGGTGTCTATTCAGGGAGATATTTCCTCACTTGATGCATTGAAGGCTTCTCCATGTTCCAAGTCTTTTTTTCATTGTTCTAAATAGGCCAAGAAGGATGTCATGCAAGTTAGCAGCAGACTTCTCAGTTGACTCTCACAGGACATACCCACTCTGTCTGGAGAATTCAAGGAGTGAAGGCAGAAGCTAGAACCTCCATGGTCTAGAGGTGACTTTAGCCCTGTTCAGTTTACACCAATTTGTATGAATCTGTGAACTTGTGACCAAGAACCCATTTTTTGCTCCTGGAGATTAAACATTTGGTGCTTCTGAGGATACTGAATGACCAAGATATGCAAATTTCTGACCTTTGCTTTCCCTTATATATTTTTTTACCAGATATAAATCTACTGTCTGACCAGATATAGATATTCTGCTGGAATCAGGAAGGTGATTATTTTAATTTAGATTTGTGTCTATGAGCTGGAAAACAAGGAAGGAACTTTTGCTCAAAGAGAAGAGAGTGAAAAGGGCACTCTACTTTTTCAGTAGTTCATGACCAAATCCAGAAAGTTTCCTTTAACTCTAAGGGTGCCCATGATTTCACAGTAGATTTCTTCTGCATTACTGAAGGTCATTTTCTAAACACAACATTTTATATATAAAGTGGCTCGTTGAGAGAGAAGATGGATGTGACCTACAAGCACTAAAGAATCTCAGTGGACATCAACAGATTTTACTGACCCTGCAAGGTAGTTTGGAAACAGTTTGTCTCTGCAATATAGTCTTGCCCATGATGCTATTTAACGTAAGAAAAGATTCATAGCTACAAAACGTTTAGGGAGTTGCACTGAATTACGAACTTTCAATACAGGATGTCCTAAGCTAAAGTCTTGCACAACTGACATGCAAGTGCAAGGGTGGGTTATGAGGCGAGTATTATTGTGAACACAAAAACATGGTGTGTTGCAATAACAGGAACAGGTGCTTCCAAAAAAATTTCATCTCCTATCAAAAAGTAATTTGTTATGATGCAAATATGTGATAAATCTTAGACAACATTAATATAGAACTAAAGACATATGGCCTTAAAAGTAAGATACAGCTGTATGCCATCAGGAATTAGACACAGTTCCCTGTGCAATTCCACAACATCAGCATGAAGATGAGGCACAACACTGACATGAGAGTAAATTTCAGAGGAGTGGCATGAAATCCTGCAAACTTCCAGGTCTCTGCTTATGAATAAAAGATAAAAAATTGCTCACCAAGAAAAGATAGCCATTATGTTGAAAATTTTAGCAGCAATTTTATTGCTTGCAATCATGGAGAACATGTAGAGCTAGCAGATGTATTACTCTACCCATTTGGGACATTCTACTTAGACACAGGATACTTGAACTCTTCAGGTGCTGAGAACACTGAGAAAACTTACTTTTTGAGAAAAGTAATACATAGCCTTAAAAACATGTGAATGTCCAAAAACGATGAAACCTTTCAATGGCATGTTCCTTAATGTATTTGTGTAAAACTTGTTTTAATTTCAAATCCTCTTGTCCTAGCAAAGATTTAGTTACACATCTGGAATTATGTATTCAGACATTTACTTAAGAGTAGCTCCTTCTCATCCTCTCTATCAGTCCTATGACATTTTCCATCCAGATGTGGGTAAAACACTTGGCTTGGATTTTTGAACTTCTTGTCACTGAACATAGGTAGGTAAAACCACTGAATATAGCTAAGTCATTCTCTAAATGACCTATTATAAAGCACCTGTATGTCCATCTTATGTCATAATTTTCTCTGTGAAATGCTTCCACAGGAACACCAGGAGCTTTATTTCCTTCAAGGACTGGCAAATAAGGGACCCCATCCCACCCCAAAGTCTGGTTCTGTAGCAGAGGCAAAGCTTTCTAGCCGAAGAAAAATCCTTTAATCATAGTTGGAGAGCTGCCTGTCCCACTAAGACTGAGATCAAAATACCAAATACTTGCCTGATTCTTCTGCATTGCATTGTTAGATAGTTGAGTTCTAGGAGCAGATTGCATAAAAAACCTTGGAGTCCAGGGTGAATCAAACTCTGAAATTACTTGATTTCATGCCATTTGATTCCCCTGGGATGGGCTGTGCTGTCCAGGTAATTACCTTCTGCTTCAAGACTGTCAGCTGTAGAAGTATCTTTCAGATGGAGGCTAAATTTCCCTGAACTCATCCTACTTTGTAACTACAGACACAGATGTGGATGTGAGTTTTGATGACAGATTGTACCTCTGAGCATGTTAACTATTGCTTTAAGTGAAAACAAATGCTCTAAGTCTTGAAGGGATATTTTGAAAACATGGTAAGAAAACAAATTTATTTCACACCTTCATTCAGGAGATGACTTGATAACAAAGGAATATAAGTGGAAGGGAGTGGCTTGGCAGAACAACCACCTCTGCAGTGCTTAGATCCAAATATTGGTGTGATGTTTGAACAGAAGCTTTTGTGGTGAAATACTCTGTATGCTGCCTGGTCCTCTGTTCCTTTTTGTTGTGAAAAACACACATAAAAAGCAAAGGCCACATTTTGCCTGAAAACACTTCCCTTGTAAAGTAGCTCATCTTAAGCAAACAATCTTAAGCAAACAAGGGCCTGATCAAAAGCCTGCAGAAGTCAGCGAGAGGTGTTAGTCCCCTTGCAGAGACCTTGCTCCATGATGGAAAGGTGCAGTCCCCTGCTCAGGTGTGCACCTGCTGCGTCATGGCTGGTCCCTCCACACAGAAATCCACTTACTGATGTTGACTGCCTTGCTGTGGTACAAGCTCTAACAAGCCTTCAACACTAACCGGCTTTTCATGGCCAGAGTTCAAACATACAAAATGAAGCATACCCCCATGTATTCAGGCTCTACTCTTTAATCAACATCTTTCTAATACTCCCTTGTCTTATTTCACCCTTTTTAATTTAGCATGTAAAACAATTACACATTTTTTCTTTCTCTAGTGTACAAAGACACATTTCCTCTAATTACAGCCCCCCAATATGTTAAGAAAGATCCGATGTAATTTTTTCAATTACTGTAACTGTTCTTTAGCTTGGGAATGGAGCTTCAGCTGTGACCCTACATGTGGACTACTCCTAATATTAGGGGTCCAGTCTTCTTTACAGTGTGACCACTTTGCTAGTAAAAAGGAGGGTTTGGAAGAAATAGAAATTATACCCTAAAGTAAGATTGCCAATTCTCACACTGTTATTATGAGTCTCACAGTATTTCGCTTGAAGTCTTAACTCCTCAGGGCAGGTGTTTGGGTGAAGGTCTCAGCTTTCTTTCTTTTTACCTTTTTTTTTTTTTTTAATTGCAAAAGAATATTTTTGGCTCCTAAATTTATAAAGAGAATCTTTAAAAAATATAATTTTGATCCAGCAGGGTCAAGATGCAAAGAAAAGCATGTAAGAAAATGAATAAAAAAATAAGACTTTTGAATGAAGTTTATGAACTAAACCCATTTCTAGAAGAGAGGACTGATCAAGTCAAGAGACAGAATAGCCTATCAAGCTAAAGACAAAAAGTTGTTGTGATTTTACTGGCTGTTATTAACACATGTAACTATTTTAATATCCTTCATCTCAGTCCTTCACAGCCTTCTCAGGATGGTGACCTTGGCCAAATCTTTGGGTTGATACTGTAATAAAAATTATGTGTGGAGCTTGGTAACACCACCTGTAATTAAGGTTTCCTAACCTTCTGTATTTAAAGATCCTGGTTTTGCTCACATATAATTTGCCAGATTAACTATTTAGACTGAAATTACTCAGGTGTTTGCACCGGAAGAATCGAATTTTTTCTGAGTAAAGTTTCATCCAAAGTGTTTCACTGCTTCCTAGAACAGTTGTCGGTAAAAAAGCTTATATGGAAACAGTTTGCATGAAAAAAGTCAAATAGTTTCAGTGACAACTACTAGAATTTGCCTGCTTTGCACCAGGGATCAGGGCTTTGTCAGGAAACAGGCACTGCTGCCAGGGGTGTGTCTTGTGCTATCCCTGAGAAACTCTTCAAATTTGGCTCAGTTTGGAGCCCCTGCAAATCACAAATCACAGATGTTTGCCTAACCTTCAGTTAGAAACCTCTGCTGCTATTCTGCAGCCTCTAAAAGTCCTAGCACTCAACTTTTGTTAAAGTGAAAGTGGTTTTCCTAATATCTAGCTAAAATCTGCTTTGTTGTAAAGTAAGCTAAATTCCTTTTGTACAACAGTGAGTGGACATAAAAACCAACTGATCACTGTCCTCTTCAGAATAACCTTTTATGTAATGGAAGAGCGTTATCAAGTCCCTGCTCAGTCTTCTCATTTCTAGACTAAACAAATCCCATTCCTTCAACCTTTTCTCATAGTTCCAGTTTTCTAAACCTCTTATCATTCTCATTGCTCCCACTCTGGCTGCTTTCCAATATATCTACATGAGGGTTTTTACTGTTCAGTGCCCCAAACTGGACACAATAGCAGTAACATAGAATAATTACTCCTTCTGCTTCATATATACAACTTTTCTTCCAATATCAAAGAGAATTAAGTTACTTTTTTTGTTTGTTTGTTTTTTTTGTATCAGCATCAATTCATATATGCATATTTGTCCCACACTCTGATCTCCCAGTTGGTATTGTTTCCTGTTCCTTTTTTCCTAGTTTTACTAGCATTTTACTTCTTCTTCATAAGTATAGGACAATACATTTGTCTTCACTGAATTTTATTTGGTTAATTTTAGACAATGCCTCCAGTTTATCAAAGTCAGTTCCAAATTTTATCCGAACCTCTTAAAAGCTTTCAGCTCCCTCCAGCTTGACATTGTCTGCAAATTCTACACATTTTCTCCCTTTTCCATTATCCAAATCATTAACAAAAATATCAGACAGACTAAACATTACAGAACCTGGTAGGACCACACTTCACATTCCTTCCCAGCAGAATATCAAGTAGCAAAATTACTTTCTACGCACCCTTGGTGAGTGTGTGACCTCACATATTTATTTACATGCTCCCGTTTTCAGTAACAACAATAATATCAAAAGCAGAGTGCAGAAGGCAAAATTCCTGGCCCAGGAATCCACCTGTCTGCTGCTGCAGGTATTGTGCAGTAAAGCTGATGAGGAAGAGAGGTGGCAGCTACTGGGGGCATGTGAGGGGAAGCAAAGGGAGTATGGAAGACCAGGGAGCAGAGACAACCTGTGAGAGGCAGAAAGGCTGGTTTGGAACCATGACACAATTTAAACTGGTGCCTGCACAGATGCTTCAGACAGCAGGACATAACTGTCTGCTCTGGCAAGCAAACCTACAACCTTCTGCAGAGGAGAACAGGTTTTTGAGGCTGCTGATGTTCACTCAGCATCAGGGGTCAAAGGAGTGGTGGATTGGTAGTCTCAGGCTGCTCTTATGCATTATGAATGGGAAGCTGGAGAGGTTATTGTACTGTAAAAAAAAAATATGTACACTGAATAAATCTGTAAATTTTGCAAAATCAAGCATTCAGAACTCATGAACCACAGAAATGAAGACTGTTGATGGAGATTTAATTTATTACCTTTCTGAATATGCTTTGCAAAAATTTATAATAGCTTGATTTTTCAGTACAATTCAAGAAAGATGGAATTAAGAGACAAATACTTAGGTAATATTACTGCTTGTCTTCTTATTTCAGTGTGTTTCAACATGCTGTGTTTACCACATAGTTAATGTTTGTGTAACACAGACTGACAATGGATTATACTTAACTTTTTGAAATAAGCTTTATTTTGAAGTATTTTTGTCAGGTTAGATACAATTCTGACCAAAACCAAGATGATGAGGGAAAAAATCATCTGCTAAATGATAGTCAAAGACTGTGCAGAGTCTGAGCATCTTTATTTATAGATTAAGATTGTTCTGCTGGAAGAGGTTAGATGAAGTTGTATGATATTGGTAAAAGAGGAAAATTTTTATGATGAATGAAGATGAAGCAGTAATGGAGAAGTCACCATTATGACTGATACAGGATAACTCTTACAAACATCACCTGTCAGGCCAGCCAGATGGTGCACTATGGGTCCTTACTCAGTAGTCCAGACTACTGGAAGAGAGAAAGAATTATGCAGCTATTGTGCACCAGTTGGACTAGGATTACAGGTAAACATGAAATAAAAGGATCTTTCATGTTTTTCAATGTGAAAACGTCCCCTTTATAGCTGTCTTTTTTTCCCCCATTGTGTAAGTAATCTTGAAAGATTTATGGTCTTCAAGAAACAATGTACTTTAGGAGGTGGCTATTGATTATCTGGTCTGCTCGTCCTTCTGAGACTGGACCTTCCTTGCATCAAAAAACCAACAAAGGACATGGAGTTGCTGCTCCTCTGGCTTTAGGGATTTTCTCTTTTTTTTCATGATGTGGAAGATAAAATTGTTCATTAACCAATATCAAGGACACACATCTGCAAGCTACAGAGACTGTTTTATCACTATGCTAAGCTTGATGTCCTCTTACTAATGATGTAAATCCACCCTAGGCAGAGGTATGGACATTGCCATGATATCATGAGTTACAGAAGCTTTGAAACAGGTCCAGTGCTTAAACAAATTAGTGCAGTTAAGCAGGGTTTGGAATTGGATCATTTTATGCTGCTCTTGTGCTGTTTACTTCAGTGATACTTTTAATGGCAGTGTTAATAATGCATGTATTATGCAAAGGTACTGCTCCCCTCAGGTTCCTAGTAGATGTGGTCCACTTTACTGAAAGTAAGAACTGATTCTGGAGAAATTTTAGGCACCCAATGAAGCAGTTATCCTGAAGTTTACTGTCTGGATTTTCTGACTGGCCATGGAAACAGTCCGAAAGCCTGAAAAATTTCCAGGCAGAGGCAGACACATTTACCCTCTGGAAGCGTTCACAAACACATACTTCCCTCCACTGACTATATGGGAAATCTGGCACTTTCTGTTGGGGTACAAGGTACTTATATGCCTAAATCTTAGGTACAGGTTAGGAGGAGTAGTATACAGTATATATTTGGTTTCTGCTTTGCAAACAAGAGAGAGGCCCTGTGTGCTCTAACACGTGCCATGCATTGGAGAAAATCTAAGGGCAGTGGGCCTTAATCTCATTTCAGCCAGGTGTTAGCCTGGGGTAACTCACTAATGACTGTGGAGTCTTGCCAACTTTGCACCTGTGCAGTGAGATCAAAACTAAGGCCATTAATGATGCATTTAGAGCTGGCTGGAGAACAGCAGTTTCACTTCATGATAACTTTGAACATTGCAGAATTGATATTTTTCCTATATTGGAATGAAAATAAAATTTTCCAAGCACTTTGTCAGAAAGCATTTGCACAGGAAAATAGATTTTTGGATCAAAAAAGATCCCATTTCTGTCTGTTCTCTCTCTTTCTCTTTTCCTCCAATCTCAGAAGCTTCCTTCTCTCTCCCAAGTCAACATGGTCACTTTTCTGTAAAGCCTGTCAGCCTCAGAAGAGCACTTTCTTTTGGCAAGAAACTTCAGCAGAAGACCTTTCCAGCCACCAACATTCGTATACTTCACGTAAACATATAACAAGCAGAGAGCAGAGAATAGACAATATAAAAGAGCTACCAAAACAATGGTTTCACTTTAATTAAATCCTTTCCTGAGGTTTGAGAAAGCTTCCATAACTTTGTGCATATTTTTGGTTTTGTTTTTAAATTTTCATTTCCTTTGGCTTATTGTCTTGTGACTTGCAGCTGAGACTACAAACAGTAGTGCCAAAATACCACTGGAAAGACCATACCTTCTATTTTTCTGGACATACAGTCGTATCCTCAAGAAGAAAGAAGCTGTTTCTCATGAAATTTCCAGCTGAGGCTGGGCTGGGTCACTAGTAGTTTGCAGTGTTGCCAGTGCAACCTAAAGATCACAAAGAGCACAACCCTCTGCAGGGCAAGGAAAAATCTGAAGCTATTTCTCAGGTTTTTTTAATGACCATAAAGATAACTGGTCATCTTTGCTTTTGGGTGCAGCTTACATTGGGTGCCAAATAATCTTCAGACATGGTACTCTGGGTAGTGACTGTTGATTACTAAATATCAGCAAATCCATCTTTTCTTCCCCTTTGTCCAGAACAGGAGCTCATAAAATTGTACCAGCTCTGAAAGCCTTAATTCAAGCCTGTTAAATTGCTGCCTGTACTTTTCATGTCAGAAGTACTTTCCAAAAGTGCATGTGTCACCTAATGTGTTACTTTTTTTAGAAGCAAATAAATATTTCCTGGAGATTGCTGAATGTCAGTTATATAAAATGCTGTATTTACCCCTGTTTGACTCCTGCTACTGCATAGTTCTTATATCCACATTTAAAACCAGCTACCATGGCCCATTAAATAATGTCAAATTTTGTTATCATTCTTCCTCTTATCCTTCCTCCCTCTATTTTTTTTCCTGCTTAAATAGATTGGACATTCAGAACATCTCATACATATTGGAGGGATTTCTTGATATTGCCAACAAGCCAATACAGCAGCAAACCCCCACAAGGAGTGCAGCAGAGAAGGAAAGAAGATTTTGGCCTTGCTGTCTTTACAGAATATTTCTGTCAGCTCAAGCTGCAGTATAGAAAAAGCACAGGAAAGGCAGCAAAATAACCGGTGATGCACTAATTCCCTGTAGGGAAAACTGAGATAACTACTAATAACGCAAACTAGCAATTACACAAAATCAAACCCTAAACTAATAAGTGAAGAATGTGAGCTACAAATAGATATTCACTGATCCTTGTTCTTACAAATCCATCAGCCCACAGGGAGCCTTGCAAAGCAGGAGCATCTTTCTTCATCAGAACAAGACTTTCCTGTTCTATACATATAATTTTTAGGGAAAAGCAGGTTAGACTGAAGGCCTTGGGTGTACCTTTAAGAGACTCAGTGGATTTAGGCCAGCTCATCCAAAACTCAGCTAGTGAAGTGTAAAGACTGGAATCAAAAATTTCATCCCTATGGCACAATGAGAAAAACATTCTTAGCACAAAACCTTTTCTAGGCATGAGAGAAAAACAGGCCCTTCAGGAACCTGCTGGATGCTGTCAAAAGGATTGTCTTTGATGTTAGAGGCAATGGCATATTGCATTCTTGTTTCTGCATTGGATATGTTTTCTAACGTTATCTTCTCCATATATACCAAAGGGTGGACTCTTAGGCAGTACAGATATCTGTAAGTGTCTGCTACTGAACTGGTCACACTTCTAGTCAATAGAGAGAATGCTCTATTTCTAATGAAATCTTAAGGTAAAATTCATGTATAGGTACTTAATACAGGTAGGATTACTTGTGTGCATAAATACATGTTTTTTTTCACAGTCGACTAAAGGAACTCTGGCTTACTCTCTCATCTAGATACCTATGTTGTAAGCCTCAACTTAGATGACATGAATCCCACCCAAAATAACATTCACCTTAGAAAGTGAAAAGCCAAGCAGTCAAACAAAAAAATGAGCAGAGCATCATCACAGAAGGAGGCTTCTTCCACCAGACAATTTCTTCCTGGGAAGACAAAGAGGACAAATCATATGCAAGGGTATTAATTTGCTTTGACTTACATATCGTTAGGAAGTGAACAGATGCACTACAGGTGCAAGGCAGTATAAGAGCTTGCGTGAGACCAGCACACAGAAGAAACACAGCAAAGTTGGTTTATCTAGAGAGTGGGTTGCACACAATTGTTGAAGGCCTGAAAAAATGGAATGATGAAAATCTTCGGATACATACAGTAAGGCAGAGGATGAATATTTAGAGATGCAAAGCAATGGTGGGAAATGCATCATGTTTCTAAAAAGGAAAGTCAGATGAATCTCTGCGTGAATCTAAAATCAGATGGATGACCTAGTGTCCTGGTTTCAGCTAGGATAGAGTTAAATTTCTTCTTAGTAGCTGGCACAGTGCTGTGTTTTGGATTTAGTGTGAGAATCATGTTGATAACACACTGATGTAATTGTTGTTAAGTAGTGCCTAGCCTAAATCAAATACTTTTCAGTTACCTGTGCTCTGCCAGAGAGCAGGTGCACAAGGAACTGGGAAGGAGCATGTTCCGGACAGCTGACCTGAACCGGCCAAAGGGATATTCCATACCACGGTACACCATGTTTGGTGTATAAATTAAGGTGAATTGGCCAGGAGGGGCTGATTGCTGCTCAGGGACAGGATGGGGATTGGTCAGTGGGTGGCAAGAAATTGTATTGTACATTACTTGTCTTTCTTGGATATTATTCCTCTGTCCTTTCCATTATAATTGTTATTGCTATAGTTATTTTGTTATTGTTGTTATTTCAGTTTTAAAACTGTTCTTCTCACAACCCTGAGTTTTACCTTTTTTTTTTTCTGATTGTCATTCTCATTGTGAGGAGTAGGAGTGAGCAAGTGGCAGCATGGTGCTTAGCTTCTGGCTGGGATTTAACCAGAACATCTAATAATTGATAGCTGGTCCATAGAAACATTTCTTTGTCTGCAACGGAGCAAGAAAACAAAGTCTAGAAATATTTCATGTACTGTCTTTTCAAGAATCTCGCTTGTTTGTAAATGTGGGGAGACTCAAGAGATAAGTACAGCTGGAGAAGAAGATTGTTTTGAGTCTGGTGGGGAACATGCCTGGGAAATCTTTTCAAAGCTCTGTTTTTATGTTGTCTGTCTCATGTTTCAGTCCATATTTGTTGTAGTCTATGGTTTAACTAAACATTACTGTCTTTAATAATTTGAAATCTCCTATTATCTTTCTGATTGTCATGGTCAAGGCAGCATGATTCTTAACCTATTTTTGGAGCAAATACTTTTCTTTAAAATGTTTATTCTGAGTCTGAACATTTTTCCAACCTAGGTTTTAAGTGACCCTTAAGTATCTGGTTAAATTCTATCAGAGCCTACAGAGCTTCTGTCCTGTGTTTCAAACTATGTACATGCTTAAATAATGAGTTTAAATTAATGCTTCTTGCATCAGGGCTTTAGTTGGTAGGGTTTTTTCCAATAAGGTGGTGTAACATTTCTTTCTAGTTGATGTATTGATGTCAAAGTGCCAGCATGGTTAGGTTGCTCGTCTCTAATTTCAGATCTTTCTTTTCCTCGTTGATCTAGGATAGTAACTACTGGGTTGATTTTACACAAAGCATCTGATCTTCCATGCATGTAAATAAAACTCAAAGTTTCCATTCACTTCTGTTGTGCAGGAACATTTCCACAACATACTAACAATTTTCTTGGTTTGACACTGAAGCACTAACTTAAGAAACATGCACTTTTATCTCCAAATCTCTGACTTTTTAATTTAAAAATAAGCTGAAAAGCATGTACCAACATTTGCAGCTTTAAAAAAAAATAATTTTTGCTTTATGTTTAGAAACAAACATTCTGTTTTCTGCCAAATGAGCTACAGAGCTTTGGTCTAGATGTGAGACAAAAAAAGACTTTTGCCTAGCCTTATGGTTTTATATAATATTAAGTATATACATGAAAATTGTTTTTCCTTCAGCGATGTTTCCATCAACAATAGACAGACTACAGTGCACTATATATTGTCTCTATTTTGTTTTCACTTGTGGTCTTCAATATGATCATCATCAATGAAGAATTAAAGGGTATTTCTAAAATGAAATATGGGGTTGCACAATGAACATAGAATTATATTGTCAAACAGCTCAGAGATGAAGATAGACAAATTCAAAATAGTGGTCAGACACTGTCCGGAGCCTAACAAAATGTGAGGTGAAGAGCATGACCCTAAGAAATGTTGGAACAATGCAGCAAAATATATGGCAGATGCTCCATCAGTGAAAACTGACTGGGATATATTACTAAGAAGAAACTTGTGGTCCAATGCAAGAATTGTTGGGTGATATTTCATGGTCTGTGCTTTTATTGTGTTTAGGAATAGCGTCCATTAAATAATTACAATGGTCATTTTGACATATTAAAATCTGTTATCTTGCAATAATACAGTGCACATTATCCTGCTAAATTTCATAAATGACACAAAGATATGGGATTCTTAAGCATTAGATTGCAGCCACTAAAAGTAGCTTGAATCCAGTAACAAATTCAGTCAGAAGAAGTGTTCTGGTATGGTCAAGCTCAGGGAAGTAAAGAAATCAGATGATACCTGAAGGAAAAAAGACTATCTGCTGATAGGCTGCCACCTTGGCTAAGATTTCTGGGCCACATCCTTGAAGAAGCTGAAAATGAGCTCTAGCGTGACATAGTGTGAGTTTCCCCCATATAAATAGTGAAGTGATGATTGAGGAAGAAAGAAAAGGTGAATTTACTTCTCCACATGTTAAATAATTAGCTCCTGCTAATTTCACAGTGTGTACTATCTTGGCATGTCTGCATTCAAAAAGGTGAGACTGCAGAGGCTGGAGCAAAGACTGATAGGGAAAAGGACATACTGGTGAGAGACCGAAGTCAAAGCATTTACCAGAATAGTCATTATGACACACCCCAGTGTCAATGTGCTAGCACCCTCAAATGGGGAAAATACTGTCTGCTTTTAGATGGAGAGAAGGACTCTCAGCTGGAGACCGAGCAAAACCAAGCTAAGTGGGTTTAAAACTGACTGTTTTTCTGAAAGATAAACATTAGTCAAGATATTATCTCAACAAAGGAGTAACTGGTTGAAGACCAAATGAGATGTAAGATGTTTAGAGGATCTAATAGTCTTCTTACTCAGTTTATTACATGAAAACAGCAAAAACAGGGACAGTATTATTAGAATACTGATCTAATCCATGCCACTCTTCTCTCATCTGCTGCAAGATTTCACCCCAGGGATTTTAAGAGGAAGATAAGTTTCCATGGAATCAAGAACAAAGAGGAACTTTCCATGGAGTAATGTTTAAATCTGGAGCCCTGAAATTCTGCAAAGGTGTGGGGCTTTTGTGCACCTGATTGGTGAGGAAGATTTTGGATGTAAAAACTGATTGACTTGAACTTCAGTGAGAGAGTTCACTGTGGCAACCTGGACTTCAGTGGGAGTTCTGTGATGAAATTCTGGAGTGTAGATACATGAAGGCTGGAGACCTCTTTAATTTGAAAGGTCACTCTGTCAGAACTATTGCATATATATGGGTTAAAGTGCTACAGATTAAATCAAAATAAAACCAAATGACAGAGTCATAGATATCAAATTCCCCTGAAACTGAGGATTTGGGTTAATTGGGACATAGATAAAACCATTTGTAGTTTTGAGTATTTAATGGTTGATTGAGGAACTTGCCAGACCAAAATTATCCTTTCTCATGAAAAGTTTAATAGGAACAGTATAATTTTGTAAAGTTCTAACCTTACCTTCTTCCCTTCCATCTCTAGCTGACACAACAACAGTCCTTGCTGGTTCCTTTTACATTATCCTGTATTTCTAATACTGAGGCATATGTGAACGCTGTGAACCTAATAACATATCAGTTCTAGTCATTCAAAACCCATGTATATCATTCTGTTGATAACTACCACTATCTTAACAGACTTATTCCCGTTTCACATGAGTGTATGTAAGCAGGCTCAGTATTTTTATTCTGATGTTTTGGGGCACTTTTACTGTATTTTTCCATAAAACATTGCATTCTGCTTCCTTTGCTTTGATGTTACATCATTTTCTCATCCTTTTTCCAAGGCTTAATGATTGTATCTTATGGTCACTCAAAAGCATATATCCAGTCAATATGAATAGTGAAGTTAAACATTGTTGGAGCTTTTACTTCCTTCCATTCTGTTTATATTAACTAATTTTATTTGCCCTTTTAACACCTCAGCTATAAGTACGCAGTAGCTCTGCTCTGTGCAAGAATAATCTTGGTGAATCCACTAGTCTTTTAACTTGACTTCTGGCTGAAGAGCTAGATCAGAAATTATTCCTCCTAACCCCTTTTGGGTTTGCTTTAAATTGAGATAATTGAATGGGCAAGAGATGCTATTCCTAGCTCTCTGGGTTCAGATAGATATCTACTGTGGGTTACAGTGTAGTCACACAGGTGATATGACTCAGCCTTTAGGACTACTCTTTAGTGCAGCATGTAGGAGGAAAGGTTATCTTGTGGGAGTGGTTATAGAAGGAAGGAATGGACATTGTCAGTGTATACCAATACTTCAATAAAGTTCTTTCAATAGGTGTTGATGAAAGTGGAAGTAGCCTGGTGACACCTCTGAAGTCTCCTGACGTGATTTCTGCAAAAGGGGATGTTTGAGGGGCTGTTAGATCTGCTCTATCAGCTCTGAGGCATCATGGCATAAGTGTCCTCATTGCAGGAGAGATTCTGCAGTTCGCTTCTCTGGAGGGAAAAATCCCTGTATTTACCATTTCATTTTTCTAGGAAGAAGAAAATGAATTATATATCCTTATAGGTGTCACATTGGGAGGGAAATGTCCAAGTAAGGTCTATGCAAGGGCCTTTTCTTTTAGGAGTCAGTAAAGGAAGCCCAGTGCCAGCCATAAAGGATATAGTTCAGGAACCAAAGCAGACAAAAAACACTGTAGGTAAAGTTTATGAAATCAGTATCTGCCATCTGAAAGCTGTGTACAGCTCCAGTGTTGGACACCACGACCTTTTATCAGTTCCAGCTTTGGGCAGCACAGTGGGACTTTTGTAATTTCTGTTCTCCTAAAAGGTGTTCATTAAGTGAAAAACCCAAGTAGCTGAATTGTAGACAAGCTTTTCTGATGGTATCAGTGTTACAGTCCAGAGGGCACCGTCAGCTCTGTCAGTCCCACCCAGACACCCCCAGAGCTTCCCCCACCTTCCCACAACACAGAACCCTATGTCAGCACCCCCGGCTGTTCTCCATCTGCCCTTCTCCTGGCTGAGGTGGTGCAACAGGCTCTGCCTCCACCCTGAGGAGCCCCCATCTCGCATGATCCTCAGGGAGTCCCTGGCCCCCCTGCTGCCCTAACACAAAAGTCTCCTTAGGATCCTGGGAGCCAACTTCTTTCACAGTAATCTGTCAGCGGTGTGATGGCATAGGTCATGAGTGATTGCATACCTTGGCTTCATGTCAGTGGAGACTTACATGAACCAGAGTACCTAGTCTGGATCAGAAATGATATGCTGAGATTGATTTTAACTGAATTCAAACTTGTAAATCACAGATCATAAACTATAATGAGATTTCACTTTAAGAAAGGATGAGAAGAAAATCTGTCCAAAACACCTTGTATACAGTGCAGACTTGGCCATCAGACATGACGATGACATAATGTTGGTCTATATGGAGTCAGCCTTTTGAGAAAAGCCAAATTGACTGGAGAAAAAAAATCTAAAGAGACATTTCTAATTTTTTTATAAAATATATTTTATTGCAAAAGAAACTACCTAGATTTAGGCTACTAATTGTACACAGAGGAAGCAGCTGATACCTATTTTTGAATGTTTCAATGAAATGTGGCAGTTGTAGTCAGGATTTCTGTCTTTATTTTTTTTTCTTTTTTGGGAAATTCACTGGGGAAATTAGATTATGTCTTATTTTTGATAACCTATCACAAACTGAGCAGGATTTGTGAGAAACTGACACTGAATTTCTGTGGATATGGTCCTTCCATATGGTTGGAAACTTCTGAATATGAGGAAAACTTTTTCTCTCGCCAGAAAGGTTGAGTGGAAAAATTCAATTATGGTTTGGTATGGAAAGAGAAGGTGAGTCACGCTCATTTCTTCCACAGTGAATTGCATGGACCATCTACATCCAAAGACACAGAAGTAATTACTGCTAGCGAAAGTGGAAACAGACTGACCACTACTATTTGGATGTAAAGGGCCTAATGTGATGCAGCAAATGCCCCTATGGCCTTTTGTTATGGTAACAAAAACTTTTCTGCTGATTAATTTCTTCACTCATATTTGAGTAAGTTTGATAACTATACATCTCTACTGTCTGCAGGAGGCAGTTTGATGGAAAAGGGAGAGCAAGACTGTTACACAGAGAGATTGCTTTACAACAGTTACAGGTTCATCTACATTCATACAGTATATTGTAGTTGAAAGTAGGTAAGAGAAATGTCATGGTCTTTTGACATCTTGTAGCCAGTGTAGCACTGATATAGTGTTGATGAGCATGACAGGAAGACAGTCAAAGTAGTGATGTAGTTATTTTTGATAGGGACTATGTGATTAAATTACTTCAAACATTTTATAATTTTTTAGGACAATTAGGACAGAGAGCTGTGTAAGCCATTTGCTCTGTACAGAAGTAGTTCTGGATCCTGAAGACACAGGAAAAGAAGGCACTCAGGATTGCACCTAGAGTGATATTCTTTTTAACCTGTTTGGATCTTGGAGCACTTATCCTGGGAAAAGGGGCTGGAACAGCTGAGTGTGTTCAACCTGGAGGATGGATGGCTTCAGTGGGACCTAACAGCATCTCCCAGTGTCTGTGGGAAGGTCATTGAGGGTGCAAAGCTGAGCACTTCACAGTGGTGCACAGAGGAGAAAGAAGGGATTTCTGGAACTAAGATTGAGTTGAAAGGTGGAGCGGGTGAGAGGTAGGGACAAGGAATGGGAGACACATTACCTCATCTTTGGAAGTTTACAGATGGCTGTCAAAACCCTGAGCAGCCTGATCTGAATTCAGTCTTGACCCTGCTTTAAACAGGAGGTTGGACTAGAGACCTCAAGTATTCTCCAACCTGAACAGATCTATTTCTTCTTTGAATAATAAAAAACTATGTAGCATGACCTCTTTAGCATTACAAAACATGATATGCTCTATGTCAAATCTGCTATATTATTATCATGATTAGATCAATTATGACTAAACTGTACCACTTATTATATGTATAAAAAAGATTATGCTATTTTCTTCTTGGCTCTAGTCATCCTGCTTTTCTATAATCATATTTTCCCCATTGATCTTAGCCATAACATTAGCTGATTCATCTTAAAACAAATTATTTACATAATCTTCCCTTAGTCTCTATGCAGAGGTTTGTTTTTTTTTTTTTTTTTTTTTTACTGCAAATAGCTTCATAATGTTTGATCATTGTGTGGCAATTACGTATTTCCTGAATGAATGTTCTGTTTGTAATAAAATCAGTGAAGGAGATTATCTTCATGGGTCCACAAACAGCTTTTCTATGCAGAGAGGGCAGGTCATCTGAGCAGTGTGAGATGATAGAGTGGATTTCCGTGGAGGAGCACAAGCTGCAAAAGGTTTGTATTCTAGGCCATGAAAACTCAAATTTAGCTCTTCAGCAAAGATGGAGAAGAATACTTTCTGCCAAGCCAGCAACGGGATTTAGTTCCAGATATATTAATCTCAAAGAAGAAGCCATTTTTTCCCTGAAATCTTTTCTTCTGAACACTGTTTCTTTTGCTTTAAGATGACCTTGAACTAGAAGGGAAAAAAAATTTTTCCTTGGTTTTGTCGTTTTTGAGAAGATATTAATTGAAGCTTGAATCTATTTGTTTCCATATAATCTGCAGCAATATCCAGAAATAATTATAGGGTAAAGAGATATAAAGCTTCTGTGAATTTGATAGTTCTAATATTTTTTGTTTTCATAGTATGATCTCTTATTTAACCCTCATAGTGCTAATCTAGACCTCTAATTTTCCTCACATGTAACATCAAAAAACCTTCAGGTTTCTCCTTCAGGGACACATGTAAAAGCATTTACTATATCTTCAGGCATACATCAAGATATTTGAATGGAGAAAATGCATCATATTTCACTTCAATGCCTTCAAAAATGGAATTTTGCAAGCTGATTTAAACAACTTAGACTCATAGGAGTTAGCTTTTGCTTCATTTAGCCTTTCTTTCTGTAATGTGCTAACATTGCTCCTCAGCAGTCATTCATGATGGCTACAGGACTTCCTGAGTGATTAAGGCCATAGGATACTGCTGCATGCTAAGTGGACTGTAAGTTTGCATGGGAGGTGCTTCAGGACAGCCCGGTCTTTGAGGCCACTCTACTGATTCCCCACTATCAGATCCTTTCTGTGATTTTTAGGCTAGAGTTACGTTGCTGGAGCACAGTTTCATGCCAAATGCCCCCTCAAGTCCCTGGCACTGGGAGGAGATTGCATATAACCAGGTATTTCAGTATGGTGCTTCCCAGAGCTCCATACTGAGCCCTCTGTCTTCTCACACAGGTGAGGCCAAACTCAGATTTCTGGCTCTGTGGCAGCAGTAGGAGAGATCAAACAAGTCTGTGTGGTCTAAAGAGGGCACTTTGCAGCAGTCTTGGCTGTATCTTTTAATGCTTTGCTTTGCATGCATATCACATACATAAGCGAACACTGAGATGTTAGACAGATTTGTTTACAAGGCCTTTATTAAGTATTTTGAAGGTGCCCACAAGTTCCAAGCATCTAAGAAAGAGGTATTTCATTATTTCCCCATCACAAAGTATGATTGTACCTTTTTTTTGGTCTTATTTTGAGAAAGACCTTCTGATCGTGTACAGGATTTTAACTAGCTAGAAATAGAGCTTAACTGTTATTTAATAGGCGCAGGATCAGTTAAAGATCAAACCAGAAAGACCTTCTGGTTCCCTGCCAAAATTATTGTACCATATGGGCTTCCTATGCATAGAGGATTTCTTTGAGAATGTCATACAAATTCCTTTTAAAAAAAATAATCTTATCCCTATAAATGCAAGAAAAATATTCAAATGTATTGAAAATGTAGCAGGTTCCCTTTTACAGAGGTAGAATCAAGAAGATCTAGACTTAAAGATTTTGCTTTGTGCTTCCTTAATAGTTTAGTTAGTTCCTCTGATTTGGAGTTGTCAGACTCAGCATTAAATAGGGAAAATGTCTTTGCATAATGAAAGTGGGACACTAACTGCAGTGACCTGGCCAAATTCCAATTTGAATAACTACACATGCTTAAATAAAATATCCTTTGACATTTCAGTAAAACAAAAACATTATTTATCTCAACTGATCATAAATTGAGGAATACTGATAAAAAAGCTTTTGCATTTCATGTGAGAGTAACCTGTATTACATGGATGGGCAAACAGAATCTGGGCTATTAATGTGCTCCCATATATAGAAAGGTTGATCCTGTGGAAACCAGTGGCAAAATTTCCTTCTGTTTCCTAAGGATAGGATTCCACTTATCATTTCTGTGTCTGGTTTTGTCATCAAACTCACATGGCATCCTGTGTTAATTATTTCACTATTTCATACAAAAGCTTTTTTCCTCACCTCTAAATTTACTCGAATGGTACTCAAAAATTGACCACAACCTTAAGTACAAATAATAAGCACTTTATAAGACCTCTATTTTAATAAAACTGTTATGAGCAAGACAAATAAAAGTCTCTTTTGTTGAAGGTTTTCCATTTTAGGACTCAATTTTTCAGTTACTTACATCAAATGACCTGAGCACACTTGTGTTTTCCATGGAGGGTAGGGACATCAGCCTCAGGTCTTTCAGAAATTTCATCACAAATGGTGCACATTTTTCTTCTATCTGTAAAGAGGTGCCCAGACTTGGCTGAGTGATGCATTTCTTGAAACCGTAGTTCTTATTTTCTCAGCAGTGACCTGGCAGAAATTGGCACTTAGGTTTCCAAAGATACCATCTGCACTGGGCATCCTCTGCCCCAAGGCTACAGGAGATGAACATAACTTTCCCTGTAATTTCTCCTCCCATTACCATGTACGGCTATGGCACAGCATCTAATAGCAAGGTCTAATATCCTCTGCTCCTGCTGTTCTTCCTTCTGCTGCCTTAGCAATGAAGAGATAGAGGCAACCTGAGGGGAAAGGGAAGGATGCAAAATCGAGGAACACAGGATGAGAGAGAATCTGCTCAGAGCGACTTGCTCAGCATCACAGAAGTCAGTGGTACACTCAAGCATAAAATTTGCTTTTCCTAGAATAGCATTATGTTTGCCAGACATGCCATGTAATATGGGATTTCCTGTATTGTAGTATCAAATTTTGTGAGCTCTATAAAAACATATATGTTATTGATTTACCTGTATATTCCAGAACTATAGTAATTGTAAAATTTGGCAATCCCACCACCAACTGTGATCTCCTTCTTCTCTGTGGATGTTTCTGTTTCATTCCTCACATTGTGAGAGTAAACTCACTTCTGAGAGTTATAATAGGAGGAAACAGTACCCACATATTCCCATATAGGATTTATGCCACTGCTAGGGCAAGACGTTCCTGGCTGACCTCAGGATGGGTCGCAAATGGGCTTTCAGAAAAGTGGGTTATTAAGTGAGGAAGAGTGTAAGGCCATGCACAAACTGAAGTATGAGTTTTAGTTCTGGATCTGAAAGTGATAAAGGGTTGGGGGAAAAGGCTTTCTGGTGGCAACCCCTGCACCTAGTATAAGGGAAGGTGTGGCAAAGGAGTAACAGTGATGTCTCACACTGGACAATTGGTTGTCTGATCTTTAGGATTTCCTGAAAGCAGGTTGATCCTTCTGAGCAACTTGATCAGCATGAAGTAACACTATTCACAGGAATTCTGGAGAATAAACTTTGTGTTCAGGCCCAGTTTTGCTGGGTTTTACCTTTTTTTCTTCTAGAGTTGATGTGTTGGGGTGTTTCTGAGGGTCCCTGTCCCACTCTGAAACCCAGATGAGAGCCTCTGAACTGATATTCCGTGCTATTCAACAGGTGAGGTAAAGCCACAGTGAAAGCCATCATGCTGTGGCTGGTACAAGAACTGGTGAATAAGAACAACCCTGAATACACCTTTCTTGTGCATGTGCTGGCACTTCAGAGGCCCCAGACTTTGATTTCCATGGACAAGCAGCTCTATGGTGTGCATCAGCTGGCCTCAGCAAATGATGTTATCTGTTGACAGAGGCTGCACTGAAGGTGCCTTGCCTGTGTCCTCAGTTGAAAGCCCTACTGCCACCTCCTGCAGATGAAGCTGGAGGTTGTTGGAGAGACCTGGATCCTCCACTACCTGTGCTGCTTGATGCTTTGGCTAACCTTCCACTTTGCCTGTTCCTAGTGGAAGCAGTACCTAAACACTGTAAAATTTTGTTTTAAACAGCTTAGTTATCCTTCTCCTCTTCAGCATCCTTTCCCCTGTGGTACCACATCTCCAGGCACAGCTCCTCTGCATGGTGGCTGCAGCTGCTGGGGATTGCCTGTGCTTGCTGGAGTTTCTCTCCCTGTGTCCCTCTCCAGCACCCTCATTAGGAATGTGCATAATTTTGTGCTTGTAATTGGTATATGCTGTTTGAGGCCTAATTATACTATATATTCTGGTTTATCAAACACTGCTCATCTGTTGTGTGAAAAACAGTTTAGGAATCTCAGCCTGCCTTCTGCAAGAGTCCTCCTCCTTTGAAGTGGGAAGATCAGAGTCATGGCTGGGTCAGCACAGCATGAGTTCTTCTGCCCCCGCTCGGGGTCCCGGGTGCCAGCAGTGGAGCCAGATGGGCTCCTGCTGTGCAAGCATGGCTGGAGTGCTTCACGTCCCACAGTGCAGCCCAGGGACTGCCATAACCCTCAGCTGAGACCTATGAGCATGGTGTGCCAGAACTAGCTGTACTCTTCTTCTTTTTCTTTCCTCTCTTCTTCTGTTTAAATTTCCTTCATGCTCTTAAGCTTTTTCTTTAGTAGTGACACTAGATAACTTTTTTTTTTTTTTAAGACAAATTGGTGATATTCACCCAACCCTGGAAAAAGAAATACTTTGTACATAGGCTGTAGGTGAATATTTTCGATGGAAATCATAATGTGTGATACTCCAAGATATTTTTAATCTAATGAGAAATGCAGGAAATCCTGCAATGAAGTGGAACTGACCTTGGTGACAATAACTGTCTTTCAACACTGCATATAATAGTGCAGTGCAAAACATATACAAGCCTGCCTTTTAATAGACAGGCACAAATATTTATTCTACCTAATATTTTATAGAGAATAGCGAGTAAACAGCTTTTACAATCACCAACACTCAGATGTGTTCTTTTGATTGAAGGAATATATTTTTAAAAAAGTTCAACCTGTATAATATAATAAAAGGAAGAAAAAATATTTTCAGCATATATTACAAGGATAGTCTGAACTGAAGATATCCTGACACCTTATTTCATTGCATCCAGTGTTTGAATATATTATTAAGAATTTTTTGGGGGTGTGGGGATAATATCTTTGAGTCAAGCAGCGTAATAGCAAGGATCAAAAGAAGGTGCTCCCACTTACCCACTTGGGAAGGTCTGCACTGGCATCAGGCAGTAAAGTAAATGCTAGTGTGTCCAGAGCAGTCATCAGATTGCTGGTTCAAGAAAGTTACTTCTCTTTTGGGTAGTACCCCTTCACTTCAACAAGTGAAGATCTTCTCTCTTTACAAATGAAGAACCTTCCCTGCTCTCCTCTCAGTGCAATTAACAGGACTTGGGCTACCTGGAGGAGTGTACAATGATAGTAAATGAGATTTGCCAAATGCAATGAGTTGCTGATTGAGAAGCAGCAATGCAAGCTAACCCCATGCCATTGAGAGATGTATTACAGCAACCTATCACAGGAAAGGAAAGCTATGATGTGAAACTTAATCTTTTGGGTGTGTTAACAATTCAAGACAGTGTCTAGAAAAAAACAGGACAGGAGTGAATGCCATCCTATGTCTCCCATGTAGGCACTCAGCAGAAAAAGAAGACAGTGCTCTTGTGTATCACAGCACCTGCCAACAGTGGGATGGTGCAGAGGCTTACTGCACGCTGCACTTGCCACGGGACATCCAGGCACTCTCCATCCTGGAGAGCTGACAGATTAAACACTGAAGTAGACGGATGGTGATATCAGATAACTGTGACATCAAGCTAACAGATCGTGTTAGTGACCCTCTTTGTTTGCCTGGCTGGTGGGAACTGCTTTCTAGAAGAAAGGGCAAAGCTTAACATGGTTTCTGTAATGAAGCCTCTGCTCATACCAGCAGAGAGCTGCATGTGTCACACATATAGGATTTTAAAAGCATGTATAATATATAAGATTATCCCATATATTTTATATGTATGTATATATGTATATTTATATAAAATATATCTTCATCACATGCATATGTATAAGTTAGAAGCAAGACAGAGTATGGGCAAATTGAGATGCTTCTGGTAAAAGTTGAATTATCTTTTAAAGCTCTTTTATGTGGAAACAATCTTGAGTTACCTGGTTTTATATAAATCTGTATATTTTATTATATATGTGCACACTAATGTATGTGTACTGATATATGTATAACTTATATTTTTAAAGTCATATGAAAATGAGATATCACCATATAAAACTGGAGCATACAGTAGGGTGCCTGACTTTATAGTTTTCCAATGGTAAAACAAATAATTTCAATAATATTTCTTCTTTTTTAATAAAATGGAAGAAATTATACACATTATTGAGCACTTGAAAAAACCTCTGAAGAATCTCATTCTCACATTACAGAATTCAGCAATCAGTTTTACTTCAATACATGAAGATTAAAATGTTGAAAAGTAGAGGTGTAGATGGTTTTCCACAAATGTGCTGGTAAGCATCATATTTATGCATGAAGCATCAGGTATGTGTGTGGCAGCAGGAACTGCTTCCCTAATTATTCTCCACACACTGAATCTGAAGAAAAAGAGGACAAAGACTAGTTGCTGCAGAAGCCAAAAGAAAGATAAAAAGGTTCCTGACCTGAAAGTTAAATGATGTCACTTGTCCATTTTAAAACATGCTTGTGAGCTTCACTGGGAAAGGTTTCAAAATACACATTCCACTGCTTCAATTCTGTCATTAAGTCACACTGAGCTTCCAAAACAAAGTACAGTTCACCATGAGAAGTGGTGTCAGAATCAAGATGCAGAAGTTTTGTTTTGAACACAGTTAGACAATCCCACAGGATACCTGCAAGGAGTTCAGTACCCTGAGCATATAATAGGATCAGACTTTGGAAAAACAGCCTGACAGGTTTTCAATAAGTCCTTGACTTGAAATGTATCTTGATATACTTATTTTTAGTGTCAGTAACAGGCAGTATGTTCATAGCAGGACATTCTGGCATCTGATCTGATAGATTCACTTATATCATTGAAATAATATCTTGGCTTTCTGTACCTTTGGCTTCCTAATAGGAAAAAACCCTGAAAAGATGAGGACCATGAATCATAACAAGAATTGGAAATTTTGTGGTATGTATTATCACTTGGCTTATTTTACCCAAATAATTTTAGGTAACCATGTTATATTCCTGCCAGAAGACTTAAATGTTCTCTGAAGTCAGTGATTCAGCAATGTTTCTATGAGAAAGATTGTTTTGATGCTAACTCATTAGGGAGGATAAAGTCAACATGCACATGGAGTTTAAAATTCTCTCTCCCGAAATATATACAGCTGATTGTTTATTATCTTTGAATATTCAGGAATTGGCACTTCTAGAAAGAGCTAATTTATTTGACTGCTTAGAATAGGATTTAGGGAACTTAACAGGAAGCCTTATTTAGAGATATTGGCCTCAGTCCACACTCTGCCTCATGTGCAGCTAAGTCTTCTGCTTCCAGGTGATTATAGGAAAGGAGATAGATCATGTTCTCATTCTCACACTCAATTATGTTTCACTAACATTAGAGAAACAAACTGGTGTTAGTAAAACTCCTTACTAGGTTTTCCAAGGTCCAAAAAGCTTCATTATCCCTTCTTTCATCCCAGCTGGTCTTCTACACTCAAACCCAGTTTGAACTGATTTGAACAAAGGGACTGTGGGACTGGAAAGGTCCTTCCAATTTGCTTGGTACAATGAGCAACCACAGTCCCATTCATAAACTCTAGAAATTCCATCATAATACTGCTTCTCTAGTATGTAACTAAAATAAGATCTTTCCCAGACTGACGGTTAGGGCCATAGAAAAGAGCATGTGGGATTTTAACTTTTTTTTTTTTTTTTTTTTTTTTTAATTTACATATGTCTGACTGAATAACAGGGAATAATGCAGCTCTGATCTTTTACAGATCTCAGTTATGATTCATACATAATGTTAACAAATATAAACTACGGCGATCAGAAAGAAGTCTTGATGCATTGATGACTTTTGCAGTGCTTTACTTTTCATCATCTCCTGTACCAGGAAGCCTTCAGAGTCTGCTGCTGGCCACAGTATGCAAACGCCACCTCTGTTTTTGTCTGGTCTAAAACACCACATTTGTGAGTCTAAAATATGTCTGAATGCCCTTTGAAGAGCTTTTTGGCTGAGCTTTTCACTTACTTTTGCAGCTGCATAGTCCTGGCACCCAGCTAAGTGAGTGGCTTGTGGCTGTGGCTGATAAATCCTGAACTGACAACAGGAACAGGGAATTTCATGCAATCACCATGGGAAAGCATCGGGCTTGCCATGATGATCCACCTTTGTGTTGTCCCCTTGTGTTGGATTACGTTGTGTTTGTTATTGAAATGCCACTACTGGAAGATTTGAGGGCTGTTTAATAAAGCGTAGTATTTAACCCCTGCCTTGGCTTAAGGTGTGTCAGTGTCATACAGCAGTGTTAGGCTGGAGAACTAAGGGATCATTTGTAGTTACTACAAGCCACTGGAAATATTTTCAGGTTTGTAACCACAGTAAAACCCTTCTATTGCGGATATGGTCAAATATAAATTCACTGGCAAGAGAAAGCTCATTTGTTTGTCATCATGAATGCTTCCCTTCTGAGATAATAAAAATGCTTTGAGGTACTTTTCTTGAAACTTTGATGTTTGCTTTATTCTTTATGGTTTCATAGAAGTTTTGTGTACTTCTACAGCACACAGAGAATTTATAGCTTTGTGCAAAATTGAGGTTCAGTGGTTAGCACATTAACTGAGGGTGGGGACATCAGGATAGTTCTCACCTTTGCCTACAGTACAGTGTAAATTATCTCTTTTATTGTTCCTTATTTTCTGCTGTAATCAGTATGGTTATATCAGTAGTTAGCTTTTCATTGTCCTTGCACACCCAAGTGAAGTAGGATAACAATCATGACTATTTTTGTGATTTTAAAAATACTAAGCTTTTTGATAAATTTATTCTAAAATAATGCAAAGCTTTCGGTTTTGAGGGTTAATAACAATGAGAACTGCTGAGTAAGTCTTAGTCTTGAATGAAGGGCAAGAAAGCACTCATTACACTGAAAACTTCCTATGTGGACTAGACCTGCAATTTTGCAAAATGTATTTCGGATGTGTTTCTTTTTTTATTTTTATTTTCTTACTGTGGCAACAATAAAATAGCAATTCCTCTGGATTATCTTAATTTCTCTCTGGTGAGGACTGGACCATGTTGACAATATTGGAAGCTCAAAGACTTGGAAGGTCTCACGGGGATAACACTGGGACCCTTCCAAAGCTTACAAAACTCAGTGGGAGTTTTTCCATTGGCTTAAACAGATTCTGGATTACACAGACTATATATGTCTCACTTTGCTATGTTTATGAACAAGCCAGCAATTAAGGACTGGCTTTACAAAGAATGCATGTTAAACAAACTACCAAAGACTTAATGGATATAAAACCACCCTTGCAAAAAGATTGTATTTTTCAGAAGAGTCAGCTACGTGACTAAAGTGACTCTTTCTGCAAATGAGTATAAGTTTTGCAGGTATATTTGTTCTGAGTCTGTTCAAAACAGAGACAAACTTTCAAAAAGCTATGGACAAAGTGTTAGTAATAATGACAAACCAAAGCATTCTGTTTTGTAATGATACAGTTTTTTTGTTTCCTTCCATCTGGAGCTCTAGAGGCCTGTAGAATAGGATACAAATGTGGAAGTCAGAGCCTCCTTGTCTTCAACATGATTAGCTAACTTCATGTATGACCTTCAGGTTGAAGGTACAAAAGGGCATAAGAATTAAGATGTGAACAATCCAGAGAGTTTTTTTGGCAATTAAGCCTACAATCTGCCTAGGAATAATTGTAGCTCATCCATTTGCTGTGCTGCATTTACCTTGTCAACACCACTCCTTGGGCACACCTGTGAGGTTGTGAGAGGAAACAGAGGCTGGACTTTAACCTCTCCTCCCTTTTCCCAGAACAAAACACTGCAACACTGTGGCCCCTTCTATGTCTCCTGCCCTAACGTGAGTTTCAGAAAACCATACTGTTCCCTGCTGCTCTTTACGAGTGACCTGGGATCCCTAGAGCTGCTTGTTTGCTGCATCCACTACTTCTAAAATCTTGAGAACCTCAACATTTCCTCATGCCATTCCTCTACCTTCTTTATCCTCTTACCGCCTGCACATACATGTCAGGTACAGATTCTTTCCACTCCCAGATTTTGCAGGACCTGAAAGGATCCAGGTGAGGGTTAGTAAGAAACTACGGCCAATAGGAAAATTGGTGGTCCACTACCTGCTTCAGAGTTTGAAGTGTTTGATGCAGGATGACAACTCGTGTGTTTTGAGAGTGGGAGGGCTCAGGGAATTGTATTACTTCCTTGTGTCTTGAATGTGGTTTGGCTAAATGATAGGGTGTAGAAAGTGAAATGCCAGCTGTGCTGCAGTAGTGCACAATGGGAACAGCATCCACAGCTGCAGCCTTTGGTTTTGGTGACAATGTGAGGAGTATTGAGACGAGTGGATTTTGACTCATTTTTCTAAGAATAGACCTGCCCTGCTGATGTACTCTTGGACACAGCACTATTTCCAGAGAGCTGAGTTTGAACAAGAAAGTCCAGTCAAAGCTAAAACGCTCTTGGATAGGTCAGATCCCAAAAGGCCTGGTTATTTAAAGACTGACCTTTACAGTTTCAGATCAGAGTCTGCACTATATTTCAACAACACTCCTGTAAAGTCCTTTCTCCTCCTTTAGTAGCTATACTCAGTTTTACTGTTGAGAAATTGGAATATTGATATTAAAAAAAAGAGGAGTGAAAATGACAAAAGTAAAAGGGCTAATATGGAGGTGCTCCCAGTGTCTTACTGAGGAGAGAGGAAAAACAGATTTTCTTTATCAATACAAAAGCTTCAACATACAATTCTCAGCCCTCTGGAAAGGACTAGCATGGTGTAAAAAAGACATATATCTTTGCATCCCGTGTTATAGGTGATTTTCACTTTCTCCCAAAGAAGTGAGCTGTGTGGAAAAGCAGCACCCCAAAAAGAATGCAAAAAATATGTGTGTAGTACTAAGGGCTGCTGTCCAGTTGATTGATACTGAGTGAGCTGCAGGACCACAATTGTCCATTGTGTAATGGCTACTGCAGAACTGTTTGCAGAAATGACTTCAGCAAACAACTTTGAGACAGGATTTAGGCTGAATATAAGTCCTTCTGGATAGTGTAACACTTCAGGATTCTGTAACATGCCTTTCTGAGAGAACCTCTTATATATCAGATATCTGGGAATATACTATTTATTTACTTATATTGAAGTTTCTGTTTATTTGCAGCTTAAGTTAACTGAAATCTTATCCCGCTAGTAGGAATGACATGGATACTTATAAATAACATTAAAATTTGGAAGGTCAGGGATGGATGGTTGACATTTGAAGGCCTAAGGTTGTTAGTGGGATGTGCATAGAAACATATGATGGAAGACGTGAGCTTCTGGACTCTCACTGACTCTAAAAGCTATGCCTCTGATTTTCCCAATATTCCTCAAGTGTAACAAGGGGAATACAGAACCTTCCCCTGGCTGTTAAGGTGCTGCTTGCAAACCTGGGGAAAGAGCCAGCCATGCAGCATCTCCCATAAGGGAGGGCAGATGCAACACTTGGTGCACAGTGTACTGCCAGAAATCAGGATTGAGGGGGATGGAAAACATGGGGTGTTGTTGGTCTCTGAGCCCCTGCAGTCCTGTGCTTGTCTTTCACCCCTGCAGGAGAAAGATCAGCTTGATTTTGAATTGTTGAATCAATAGCATGCTCTTGGTGGGTATGAGTCCAATCCATTTCCTTGAAAGATGCTGACACAAAAGCAGGGAGAGCACCTTATAGTCTCAGATGGCACATACCCACTGGTATTTACTTTATGTTTTGGCAAAGAGCCAGAGAACAATTTTGTCATAAAATTTAATAGATTTTGGCTGTTGAAGACAATGTTGAGCAGAAATTTAAACTGCATTTTCAGCACCTTCACTATCATTACTGCATTATTTTTTTAGTGCAGTTGTGCATGTTAACTCATTGCTATAGTTCAATGTACACATTTACATGAGTACTTCTGCTTCCACTGGGTTAACTGCAATGTTTTTCAGCTCTGCCTCTCTACCTAGTCAATTAAAGGCAGATAGAAGTCTTCTGAGGATATTAATGTTCTGCAAAATCACTCTGTTTCAATTAACAACACCTCTTTCATTATCACAGGCGTGGCTGATAAAATGCATGTCTGTCAGGTCTGTGTTGCTTCATGAGGGAGTCAGAAATAGTTCACATAAAACAATTCACATGAAAAAAACCCTAAACTGCTCTTTTCATTCCTCCTCATGCTCCCCTTCCCTCCTTCCAAAGGAAGGAATTCTTTATTTCAGAACAAACCCAACCAAAGCTTTCTTTTTTTTTTTTTCTTTTTTTTTTTTTTTTTTTCGGAGAAAAGTTAAGA
>JAWWEE010000001.1:45111720-45267269 GCA_035221455.1 Xenops minutus
AGACTAAACAGCTACTGGAATTTCAAGGGGTTGATATAGGATGGGGTTAGTATGTATAAACGTTCAGCTACTGAAGTAATTTTACTAGTACATTAGATCTACAGTAATTTCTAACATCTATAAAATTGAAAAATCAAAAATCAGAACAACCCTTAGGCATCAGTACAATAAAATAACTTTTGCACAAGTAGCATCTTTCTATGATTATTTTAATGAAACATGAAACATAGAAGAGAGAGTTTCAATACATTTCTTTTTGTAAGTTGCTTTATTATCTCTAAGAAGAAAATCTATCAAGCAGGGCAATGGCTGAATAAAATTATTAAGGTTGCTAACTAAAGCAATTCAACTATGTTAGTGGTAAAAATATATATACTTTTGGAATAACAACAACAACAACAACTTTATTTCATTGAAGTCCATATTTTTCCTTTCACAGGCAAAGTACTAGAGTACAGCCTGGAAAATATATCCATTTGGTGAAGATCATGGGCATAGTTCATTTGCCAAATCAGTTTTATTTGTACATAATTTGACAAATACTCCTTCAATAATTTAGTATTGCATAGCTCTACTTATATGTATATATGTGTGGGTATGTATACACAGAGTTATTTATTAAAATTATTTTGTGTACAATCTAAATAAATAAATTCTTCTAGTTCCTGTTTAATGTGAGGGATCTTTATAATTAGCCCAATAAATGACTGGAGGACAGAAGAAGTCAACCATGCACAACACAAACCCCTGTGCTTGGAGCAGCTGCAAGAGGTGCAGGCCTTCACCTTCAGATAGCATACTTTCCCACCTGATCTTCAGAGTGTAGTCCACACAGTTGTCCCAGCTGTATGGGGTGACATCTGGTTTGGTGCCCTCTGGCCTCAGGTGCCTGACTCATTTCTTCAGATAATACCAGTGAAGACAACATCTGGCCTCTCTGTTTTCTGGGATTACAGCTCAGAGCACTGTCCAACCTTTCTGATGCCTTTTGGTGACAGATTATTTCTATGTTTTGGATAATTGCAAATTTGAAAACCTGCCAAGTGGCAAGTTCAAAGATTTTTCCATCTAAAAATGCACATGCTATGACATCTCTCATCTTCAAACAAAATTGTAATAATACTGTCATGTGGTAAAATCAGCTACCCTTTATTTTTCTTTCACTTTGAGGGAGGTGGAGGAACACAAAAAGTGTTTTGACCCAGTCAAGTAAGCATAAATCCCTCTAAAATTGTCAAGGGTCATTACAAGAGCCTTGTACTCAGCTTTGCCTCTTCACCTTTTGTCTTTGCTTTTGCATATATGGTGGAATGTGCCTGGGCAGCAATTTGCCTCCTGAGAGGCCTTCTGAGTCATTTAATTACAGAAAGTGATAAACCATTTAGTGACACTTTATCTTGCCTAAGATGTTTTTGTCTTTTGCCATGGGTCAGGCATGAAAAAGAAAAGGGAGAAATAGAAGAGAACATAATGTTTTGCTTTGGTGGTAACAGAAATCGACATCTATGGAAATTGTTTGGAGCTTATTATTACAGTGGGGTCACAGAGTGTGGGAATATTCATTTTAGAATATAAATTATGTTTTCTCATTTACGTATAGATAATCACATTTTCTTCTTTTTTCAGCTAGCTTGAAGCAATTACAGGCCTTTTTTTTTTCTATCTGTGCTTATAATCAGTCTCAAACCACGAAAGAAATGGTTATCACCACTGACTTCTTAGAATTATAAAGAACATTATCTGTATTTGTGGACATCTAATGACTAAGGTTGGACGTGCCTAATTCTGTGGCTCTGATTTGCAACACCTTTTACACTGCCTTATTATTTGGAATAAAATCTAGCACTATAGGTAAGTCAGATATAAAAAAAGTCTTGTATTGATCAACTAAAAATATAAGGACTACTTGTGTATATTGATTTCTTATGTCATTACTAAGACTAAACTTAGAAGTGTAAGCCATGGCCTAGGCTAAGGATAAGAGACCCTTCAGCTCCAGGAACCTTTATAACTGAACAAGAATTTTCAACTGAACAGATCATGACTGGTAATAAGTACTTTTTGCTATCTTATTATACAGTATTGCTATAATAATGCTAACTGCAAATTCTGCCTCTGAGATCATCACTGAAATAAAAGTTTTAAAAAATGAGACCTATACAACAAAGTGAGAACTTTATACAAAATTAAACTGTTCCATCTATTTCATTTCTGGAATTGCAGTTTAACAACAATATTTCATGTAATTCAGTTTCTCACAGGGTAGTTACTATTAAAATTTGTGAATTCCTTTCATCTCTATTCTATAAAATAAATAATTTCCCTGTTAAGCTGCCAGTACAACTCTCTTTTGATCTATGAGAATTTCAGTAAAATGAATTAATTTGGGGGTTTGTTTTTTTCCCATTGCTGGCTTTTGGTTTGTTTGTTTTTCAGAAACTGAAGGTTTCTAGATTTTCAGTATCTGCTAATTTGACAAGGAAAATGAAAATTACCAAGTTGCTACCTTAAGATATATTCAGTTGTAGATAGCATCAACACCAGTGTAGAATTGTGATGTGTAATGTTAGAGAATTTTGTCTTAAAATTCTTGTAATTAAAGATTATGAGTACTAACAGTCATTTATGCAGGAATTGCACAGTTTTTAGGATTTTAAAGGGAAAAAAATGCTTCAGAATACATATACCTCATAATTGTAGTGTATTTAATGAGACTTTCCATGTAGAACTAAAAGTTTGGTTTAATGTTTTTAAGGATGTGTAAGGGACAGGTAACCAAATTTGGATTCAGCCTCAAATGATCATGATGTCTTTTTGAGATTTATGACATTTTGATTGTCTAACAGGGTAAACTGAAACTGGTAATGAAATTGCCTGTAAACAACTTCTACAAAAATCATAGGTTGGAATATCTTCTCTGAGTTTACATAATAGACTAATACTATAGAAATGTTTAAATATGTAATTAAAGAAGACAAATATCTGTTGGCATTCCCAGAACCTGAAAGAATTTAGTAACAACATTATGTGACAAACAAAGAAGCTAATTTCTTGAGATTTTGTGCTCTTCAGCAGCTTTTGTGACAAGAAAAGAGTATAGGATGACTGTATTTTAGTGGATATCCTTGGATATTGATAATGTTTTAAACACTGCTATTTGGAGGTATCAGTCTTGCAGTTGGCTGCAACAGCTTTGCCATTAAAAAAAATTGAACTTCTTGAAGATACTATCTAAACTACACATATACATATAAACAATTTTAGTTCTGTTGCCTTAGAATTTAATATATTTGTAGATTTTTATATAGCTATATAGTTTGTTACATTCTGAAGTAGTAGCTAACAGCTTCTAACTTCTGTGACACATTCCTGTATTTCATTTTTCTCCCATTTTTCACCAATAAAACCAAAAAGATCTTGTGAGAAAATTATTTATTCAAAACCATTCTTCACTAGCATTTATAGAACTTAACAAAAGTAGTTCCCTTTAGATTTAATCCAAGTTTTTGTAGTACAGATACCTATTTAATAATTATGACATCTTTCAAGAGCTCCTTATGGTTTAAATTATCTGCAGCTTATTATTATTGTCTATTTTTTTCTTCTGTACCCAAACATGTATCTCTCATTAGTATCACTAACCCAAGCACAAACAGAGTAAATGTGAGAATATATTTATTCAATTGAAAGTAAACATTGTGACAGCACTTACATTGTAGATTAGAAAGCTCTGAAAAGCAAAGTTCTTTTTCAGTAGCTTATACTCCTGTGCACAATACCAAGACCCCTTTTTCCTCTGATCAAACACAAAGGACGGGATTCAGAAGTATCTTCACTTCTCCATGCAAACTTATAATGGCTTGTATGAACACCCTATAAAAAACCCCCTCAGCTACAGCTGGTCTACTTACTGCCAGCCTTGAGAATAAGATTTTTAAAGGACATAGTTATTTGCTGTTCATAATTGTTAATGTATTCTTACATGTTTCCTTCAAATAGAAGATAATCGTATCACTAATGTGGCAGTTTCTGCTATTTTCTCATAGTGTCTGATTCTTGCTAACAAATCTCATAGTTGTAATCCATAAACATAAAAAATCCTTCTGCCTGGACTTTTTTTTGGCCTCTTACAAGCATAGTAATTGTACAACTACACAAATTCTTTTTATAAATGCACTGAAGCATGGCATCCGCAATTAACAATAATGGCATGTGTTTGTCAGTTAAATATAGTTGCTAATACCACTGGTACCTGTTGGAGAAAACAGGCATCTTTGGCCAAGAAATGGTTTAAAAATATTTTTGTGACAAAATCCCAAAACCTAGATATGGAGCTACTCCATTTTTTTTCTTTGTAGCAAGAATACCAACACATAAAAAGAAGTTTTCTGTCTCTAGAATTTATTTCATTAGGGTTACGAAGTTTTATAGTTCAATGAGCAAGATCGGAACACAGAATCCAAGTCTCCAGGATGAGTCAAAGCATATAAAAGCCTGAGAACAAAACTACCTTTTGTCTTCACTCTTACTCCACAGAGAGAGAAGAGATTGCCCTTTTTACATTCTGCCTTTACAGCTAAGCAAGTCTCTATAGCTCCTAATTATCCCCCATGTGGACACAGAAAGTTTCCTTTTTGCACCCATCCCTGGGATTTCAGTGTGAGTTTGTTCTTCATGCAGGCAGAATTTTAGAAACCTCCTGCTTTTCTTGCTGATCGCAGTGCCACATTGACTTTTTTGGTCTCTATCCTCGTACATTCACTTCACATTCCTGCAGGCTTTCTGATCTGAGCATTTCGGTTAGTCTGGAAGAATTAATTAATTCCTCCTTTCTGATAGTTTATTCTGACTCCATGCTGTATGAAAAGTTTGTAACAGATGCACACTCTTGTTCACCAAAGTACCATGAGGCACTCACACTTTAACAGACGGTGCAGGGCTCAGAAACTTTGAGATTAGAAAATCAAAAAGATAATGTTTGTTAGACTGCGTGATGGCATGGCACAGAAACACAGGACACTAAGCTTTTAAACTAATTATTGCCTTCCTGACAGTGTAGCAACAAGTCTTAACAAATTTTCAGTGAAAATAATAAATCCAAAAAAGAAAAGAAACGAAGACCTTTCTAGCACTTAAAACCTGAAACTTACCAGACTGCTAATTTAAAAAGATTTTCATTACTTCTACTACGTATCAGAGAATATAGGTTTAAAACTAGCATCACTTGATCAAGTTGTCAAAATCCAAGTCATGGATTTGGCACCAGTCGTGTGTGCAAAGGAAACACTGAAGGAGATTCAATCTTGTAATGTTTAAGCATTAACTACAAGTATCAGATACCTCAAAGCATGACTACTTTGTTTAAGCAGTAGCTCTGCCTTTACCTATTGCTAAACACTTTCTCCTTGCTCATGTGTCTAGAATCTGGTGACCTAGAAGATATCTCACATGCTTTTCTTTTTTTAATTTACACAGATGATTTGCAGCCTCAAACCTTGCATATTTCAAAGAGCACCTTTAATCTACAGACACTGGCATTTTAGAGGTTTGAAGTTCACCACTCAACACTGCATTTTTGAAAAATGGACAGCAAATCCATCATAGATAGCCCACAGACTTAACAATTGCTGTGCTGAAGTAATTTTTTACAGAAACAGAGAACCGAGTTCCTACCCATGGGATAAAGGATGACAATAGTTCACAAAAGTGACCATGTGTTTTAGAGCTTCTCTGGAGATTTATGCTCATCGCTACAAAAATCACAATCTAAAATGTAGATACTCTCTCACTGTTTCTTTGATGAGATGTATCCAGCAACATAACAGTAATCCAAACTACATTGCAAGGGTTCAGACACATGCATGACCAGGTAGGCAGGTGCAGCTTCTGGAGGTTTTAACCATGCCATCCTGCTGCACTGTGAAGGCCAGGACAGCCTGACACAGGCTAAGGAAAACGCTTAGCTACACTTCTTATTCAAGGGCTATTTCACTGAAAATATTCCTTATGTGAAACCAACAACTAAGAGCAAGTCATGAAAGCAAAATTGGATTCGGTGCCCTGGAGATAACTTTTAAAACTGAAAATGATTGTTTTAGGTTTCATTTCAGGTTTTAGAGACACAATGTACCAAAAATTTTCTCTCCTAATTGCTTCCAAAACTGCAGGTATTTTGAAACCACATGTAACTCAGGCATGTTGAGAACAGCACAGCTGATGTCACTGCAATGCACTGAGTGCACTGAGCTTGCAGTGAATGGAGATATCAGATGCATAAATCTTTGCAGGTTTGGAACTTGAATTTCCCTTCTCTCTCTACAATCCTGCCTATAAAGAGAGCTAAGCAGTGGCCTGAGTGCCAAAAATGTGTTATGCAATAAATGCTAATATTTTTATACAAACAATTCTAAAGGGAAAAAATAGTAAAATAGGATATTTTAGGTCAGTCAGTTCAGCTTTCTTCAGTTTTCTTGGAATGGATGTGCTCAGGGCAGTTCAGGTTTAATAAAGAAAGAGTAGTGTTAATAAAGAAAAATTACATTACTTTTAATTGTACAATTCAACATTTACATTTGATTAGCATCCATGACCTCAGATGAGGTGAAAAGTTTTTTTGAATGGATTTTCTTCACAGACAAGTGTGTCATAATCAGAAATGTAAGCACATACCTAATTAAAACATCTGTTATTTAGGTTATTGTAAAAATTGCAAGGAGAAAGGAAAAAAATATCAAATTTTTATGACTTCCTTCCCCCCCCCCGCCCCCTCCCTAATTCTAATACATGTGTTTGTTCTCTTTAGTTGCTTTTTTCCCTTTGGCTATAACTATTTTTATTTTAAGCTTGAAATTTTCAGTCCAAAATAACTCATGATATCATGCTGCAATTTCAGGCTATGTCACAGAACTATTTTGAATATCTATATCAGACAGTAATCATCAACACAATACTTTTTCTTTGATTTTTCTTTATTGGGTGGAGGAATGTGCAGTTAGATATTTATATATACCAAGGTGTATAACAGGTGCATTTGTTTTACAGTTTTGACTGCATCACTGCTAAATATTTCTGTGAGAAAAAGAGTATAGCAAATTTTAATTGATCGACTTTGAGAAAAGTAATAATCTGTCATTTTATTTCTTTTCCATTTATACTTTCCGCTGTTACAATAGGGTAATATATTTATGGACTTTAAGTTAGTTTCTTGCTCACTGCTGACTGCTTTGTACTCTTCAGCACTGTGAAGCAACTGTGAAGTTAAATTAGACCAAATACAGAATGGCAAGCTCCTGGAGTGACCTAGATTCAACACAGCTTCTTTGTTTCTCTTCCTTCACTGACTTGTGCAGTCACAAATTTGAAAATTTCTGGATTCATAGAAATGCATTTTTTTGGAGCATACTTTGTCTATTGGCCTTCACAGAAAAGGGAGAGGAACAAAGTTAGTAGGGTTTCAAGGCTACAACAGTTAAAGTTTTTTTACCTGGTTTTGGATTTTCTTTTTTTCATGGCAATGCAAAGGTATCTCAGCCACACTTGTAGGTCTGCCTTTTTACTTTGATGAGACTATTGCAACCTCCCTAAGTTAAGGATCCTTGATTAATTAAATCAAAACCACATACTACATTTTCCTTTCAAATCGGGACATTTTATTTACTTCAGTTGATGTTCTGGTCTTGTATGTTTATAGATTATTTCAATTTTATTTCAGTAACAGCCATAATTTATTTTCTGTGTCTAAGAATCTGTGTTCAAAGTATATTTGAGTTTGCATGGACACTTATGTACATATTCCCTTACTAATGTGGAAACACAGCATCTCAAGTATGTCTACTTTGGAACACAGTTTTTTTTCCCATCAATGTACAAGGCCATTATAATAAGAAAATTATATAGTTTTTCTTTACAAGTGTGTATTATGGAAGTGGTATTTATGATCAAGCTCAATGGGTGCAGAAGAATAGTTTGAACTTGCCTTATAGGAAGGTTGGGTTTTAGCATATACTTTTGCACTTCAACAGCACCGCTTTTGTACATGTATGGACCTATTACTGTACAGGTTAAATGTTACAAATTAGAATTTTAAATTCTGACTGAATTTGCTGAATTGTTTCAAGCTAATTTCTGTCACAAGTGCAGTCAATTTGGCATATTGAAAAAGTACAGCAGCATTTGTGGTTTTGTTAACCTCTTTCTTGAATATTTTTTCACATTTGATAACATTAAGTATTTATTTCTAAATGTATTACTGCATACATAAAGACTGTAATAACTTTATTTCCAGTAATAAAGGACCGATACAAAGTAATGCTATATTCTTTCTGAGCTTTCTTTCACTGACATAAAGATATTGAATAAAGTCTTTCTGCTGAGCATATTAAACTGTGTGATATTGCTATGTAAAATGGCTTTACTAGTGAACATGAGATGCATGAATTATGAAGCTATGGATGCAAAACCCCAGCTTTGAAATAACAATCAGATTTTTAGGTTGCATATTGGAAACTCTGGTAACAAGCAATGCGTTTTCTTATTGTTATCACAATAACACATCACAATAACTTAGGAAACTGTTCCAACTAGAGTTAATGCTTACAAAATACACTGGCTTCTGTGATGAAAGCATACATGGCCAACAAAGTACATTTTTCCTTAAAATTAAACCATACATACAATTGAACAAAATTTGTAGGATTGTTGATAATTGCCCTATCTGGTGACTGGCAACAGATTTTTTTTGCCATTCTTTTAGTAATCCATCCAAGAGAAAGGAGATACTTTCATTTACTCTTGCTGTCTACATTGCATAAATGGATAAAAGCTACAGTTAGCATTATTTTGCTAATTGTACTTCTGGTGCAAAGTTATACTCAAACATCCTTAGAAAAAGTAATCTTAAAATCTTGGTCAGAAAAGAATTAAGGGCAAACATAGAAAGTGAGCTAACAGTTTTAATTACAATTGAAACTTTGTTCTTAAGCCACAGGTTTTCCTTTGTCATACATGAGTTATTCAGTTTAAATAAGTAATATCTGAGCTTTAACCTGTGTCAGATCACATAATATCTGAGTTCTTTTGCACTGTATGTACTGTTAGTGTAGGTCAGAGTTGGTTGTACTGGGAGCTGTAGATGCTGTGTTGAGGCCCAGCTTTTGCCTGGAGAGGTTTTTGATTTTAGTATTCAAAAAACTTGTAGAGACAGTGTGGGCAGGACATTCCAGTTTGCATGGGTGAAACATAGTAAGAATTTTTTTTGTTGTGTTGGAAATGATCTGACATAAAGAAAGAATTCCCCATAAAAGTCAACCAATACAATAATCACAAAATAGAGCTTGGAGTTTACTTTCTCTTTAACCTCTTTCAGGGACTCTTGGGGCTCTCTACCCTCACAGTTTTGATATGCCAAAGGAAAATCCTGTAGCCTGGGATCTTTCCCCCAGTCACTGAGATAGTTCAGAGAAGCTCTAAACAGATATTCTTGACTTCTAGACAGTCACTTCCAAATTATTATTTGAATAGAGGACAGTGTCCTGTGAGCCAGATTATATGGCTGTGGAGATTAACTCACCACTACTGCTTGCTGATTTTTTGTTCAATATTAAAGTAACCAGGAAATATTTTTTTTTTCTTTTTTTTTTTTTTTTTTCCTGAGAATAGTTCAGACTACCATTCATTTGCAGACCCAGGTCATGAATTCATGCTTCCTTCTCATAGTTTGGGACAACAGCAACAGCTAGGGGCACCCTCCAAAGGTTGACCCTCATCTGTACAAACACACCGTTTGAAGCTGTACAGAGGCTACTGCCAGTCTGGGTGGAAGAATGTTTGTGTACATGTTACAGATGAGGAGAGGTCACGGGTGCTATCTGCAGAACAGCAGGGAGCTGAGCCCTTGCCTCTGGGTGTTACTCCTATGCCTCCAGAGAGAAGTAGTGTTACTGCGTTTATTTATGCTCCTTTGTGGTCTACACAAGAAAGTGGCTGAGTTTCCCCTGGGACCTTTTTCTCTTTCTCTTCTCTGAGAAATCCTGACTTTAGTGTCTTTTTAAAAAAAAAAAAAAAAAAATTGGATTAGGGCCAATAAACTAGGTAGCTCAAAGGTGGGAGAGATCTGATTTCTACAGCAGAGATTTTACAGCAGGCTGCAAAAGCAGTGACCTCCAAGGGCAAAGTGAGCACTGTGAGTCCTGCTGAGGTACTGTTGAAGGACTTGATTCTTCTGCGCTGTGCAGGCACAGAGAAGCTTGGCACAACGATATGTACTGCTGGTAGTGAGCAACCCTGCAGCAAAGTAATTGCTCTTCCCCGCCTGGGTTTTCCTAGCCAAAAGAACTAGTTAGTTACTACAAATTGGAGCCTGGGAGAAGATTATCATATGTGCAGTGCAGAAAATGGAAAGATCAGGGCTTTTCAGAAAAACAGAATAAATGGAACTGACAGTATGGATGTCTTTACCAACACTCTTACTTTCCCAGGAGAGGAACTATTTAAACCCAGCAGATTAAATGCCCTACCGAGCAAGATTAAACATGCCTTATTGTAGAGGCAGATATAAGGGAACTCTATTAGCCAGCACTTTGTCCATCCTCTAATTAGTTTCTAGTATTTAGTAATATTTCCTTATTTTCCTTTGATGAGCCTGCAACTCAGATTTTTTACTCAGAAGCAAGAAACCCTCATGCCAAAACTGCCAGTAGCTCATGTGGGCTGCAAAATGTACTTTCTCTGTATTAAACCAAGTCTATTGCACCCTGGGAGAGTGCCTTAATCAGCAGGTTGTGAAGTGAGCAATGTCTCTGAAAAACTATTTGTTTTAAGGTTCACAAACCCTTCTGCAGAAAACTGTTGAATATGGCAAGATAGTAAGGAAAATTTTGTTTATAACAAATATTTTTTTTCCAAAGATTAATGGAAATATTCCTGAACTGATTTACATTAGGTATTAAGCCCCCTCTGATCAGAGGTGCAGCTTCATCAACAGAAGTAACCAACAGTCTGCTGCCTGTTGGACTAGTGACAGTAACAATGCAAAACATTACTGGAGTCCCTGGCAAAATAACAGGTACAATTTACTGTCTATATGACTCAGATTAGGGCAAGATGAATAGAGATGATGGTCTAGTAATTAGGTTACTGGCTTGAGATGCAACAGACCAGGGCTCAACTCTTGGCTTAATTTTGGACTTTTTTGGTACTTCAGGGAAGATACTTAATTCTTTCCTGTGTCACAATTTTCCATCATAAAAGAAGGATAATTATAATTTCCTGCATCAACAGGGATGCAGAGAAGGTAAATCCATTGCAAACCTTGACATGTTGCAGGAGAGAGGGTCTAGACATGGAAGTGTTCAACTCTGTATCTTCCAATTAAGGAAAGAGAATGCAGAATATATTTTCTCAAGATATATTGCAAGGTTATTTTCCCCTCTCCCAAATGTGGCATGGAGAGAGATATTTCTACTTTCTTTTCTCTCCTTTATTCCTATTTAAGTATATTCCTTCCTTGCCTGCCAGACAGAGGCAGACATATAGCAAAGTAGATGATGTCTAAAGCATATGAGGTTCTTTTATCACTTCAGGTCTGATTTGATGGTTTTCTGACAGTAAAATAATCAGAAGTTTTATGTTTGATTTCATAGTGCTGTTTCTGAGAACTTAATATTACGCTGTGACCCTTCAGATCCTTTGAAACACTCTATAAAATCTGCATGGTGTGCGAGGGAGTATTTCTTGCAATCTTTGTCCTTTCCAGGACTCATTATGTGTGAAGTTATGTTGCTGGATTTGCTATCACATCAGTCAAAGATTTTCTCTATTAAAAATTTGCACATTTGTTTTCATGTAGGAAAGCAAACAAAAATCACTCATTTCTGGAAGATAAACGTTTTACGCAACAATTTTTGGAGTGTAGCTTCCTTTGAAATTCAGTTTAAAGAAACAGATGAGAACTAAATGCAGGCAAAATAGATCCAGCTGTATAAAGTCAGGCACCTCTGGAGTGTGAATCATTTTCCGTGGCAGAGGGCATTGCACTGTGAAGATATCTGTTGCTCACGTTTGACTGTAGAGGAAACCTGAATAACTTATTTAGGCTAGTTACCTAGTTTTTGAAGAGGCAAAGTTGGACAAAGCATTCATATAATTGCCATCAATATTTGTACACTTTAAATCATTGTATGATCTTCTCTAAGTGTTTAGACATAGACTAAAATAGGTTTTCCAAAAGTCAGGCACCTAGAATTCTGGGCATTTTTGGAACTGTAGGACTTCTTACATACAGGACTTAGGTATTTTCTGTGGAAGAGATTTGACTCTGGCTTTATTTGGGTAGCTGTGCTGCTGATGTGATCTGGCCTCAATTACTGCATTTCTCACTGATCTCTCTGCCACATGCCACCTTGTTGGGTGAGAAAGCCCATGATAAATGATCAATAACATTCAAACTCATCTTTCAGGTGAAGCAGGGAGGTATTTCTGTTAATATTATGTTATTTAACCAGGACTGCTCACCCTTTGCCTACTTCCCTCAATATTTGCAAACCTGAAAAAAGCTCTGTGTCCGCCCTGCTCAAAGGGTGTGTTACCATATCCATGTAATTCGGGGTTTGTCCATCCTGTACTGGGTGCACTGCTTGCACTGGCTAATGGGGGGTGGGTAAGCTACTACTTTCCCCATCTTCTCAGTCCCCCTGAAATTAATGGAGATTTGAGCTGGGGAGTCTCACTATTTTTATTTTTATTTTTTTTATTTTTTTAATTTTTTTATTTTTTTTTTTTGCAGTGGAAGTGGGGAGGCAGTCTTAGAGGCTGGCAGTATCTTGTTCCTTCCTTCCCCAACAGCATCTTTGTGCTCGTTTGGGTGGTGAATAGGCTGCAAGGCTTAGACGAATCTGTCACTATCTCTCATGGCCAGGCCCCAACAAGACCTCCTAATGGCACCTTCTAAAGTCTTCAATAGAAATTAGAGCCATGGGAAGAAAAGAAGACTGTAGAGGATGGTGAGTTTTGCTGCTTTTAGAGATAAGATTTTAACTGATATGTGGGATGGGGCAAAAGCATAGTATTCTCTTCATCCTTTTCAATTCAGTATTTGTAAGGCTCCAGTCACCATGGCATCTAGGCATGAAAGATACCTTATGTCAGCAGGATATGCATCAAAGGAGTCCTTTTCTAATGGATAAACCTGATATCAAAGAACTGAAGAAACTGAACCAAAATTTACAGGTGTCCTTTGCTTTGATCATTAATTAAAATGTGACTTATACTCACAGTGTCCCTATTAGAGGACTTGACACAACAAAGCATCTGAGGTACCCGACTATTTCTTGTAATGCTGTGAAAGACAGGTGTTCATTCCTGGGAAAGCTTTGAAGCTAAAAATAAAATAAAACAAAATTAAAATTAAAGGATATTTCCAGGAACATAGTAATCATCTTAATACTTATATTTGAGGGGGTTTTGTGTGTGTGTTAAATGCTGACAGAACTTCTGGCTGGAAAGGAATGCAGACAATGAGGTAAAGTAAAGCCTTGTAAGTCATTTGAGATCAATTGTCAGAGAATTCGTCTCAGCCATGTCATTATCAGATTAATAGCTAAGTTCCAATTTAAGCTGGAATTATTTGGATAACAGAAATCAAAAGGAAAGTTTTTGCAAACAATTTGCCTTAGAGCAAAATAAAAGTATTAGAGATAGGATTTTTTTTTTTTTATTTTCACCACACCCCTTGAAATTCTATGCAGACCAGATTGCTTAGTAGGCAGACCATGACAGCCAACTCCAGCATCCTGGGCTATTCCAGTCTGAGGTGTAAGATGAATCATGGCACTGTAGTTCCTCAGCAGTTAGCCCAGAAACAAGAAACCTGGCGTATTGGTGCTAATAGGCAGTATGGCAGCCAAATATGTTGATGATCCAGAAGAGCTAGCTTAGGTTACAGGTTTGAAGTCCACAGAATGTCCTGAGCTGGAAGGGACTCACAGGGATCATTGAAACCTAAGTCCTGATGTCTTCTTACAAGAGGTCATTTGGCAAGTGAGCATTCATGTAGCTTTTTTCTCCGTTTTACTCTCCATGGCAAAATTTAAAAAATCTCCCAGTGTTTGCCATTTTTACTTTTGCCTCCTTCTCACTTTGTTTTCCATACTTTAATTTTCTTCTCTTATTCATCTTTCATAAGCTTACAACTTAATATTTCAGTTTATTTCTCATTTGAAAAACATTAAACATGCCTCGGGTGGAATCAGCTTTTACATGCAGAGAATGGCAAATGTCAAAAGAACCCTGCCACCCAACCCAAATAGCTAAAAACTTCCTAATCCCTAAACACATTTTGTCTTTCCTTCTTCTGCTCTGATTCTATGAGTTTCACTACAATTTCATAAATGCATTCTACTATGCGAGTGGTTGTTGTACCATTTAATTTTTATAATGCATTGGGGTGAGGAGATCCAACACTCAGAAATTTCATTTGCAAGAGCACTGGATCTTCGTGAGGTGTCACATTGTGCTGTAACCCTGAGGTGGTAGTAGTTATCAGTGAGTGCTCTTTGGCTTCCAGTGCCTTGGCTTATCAGTGCCGTGGTCAGGCATCTGCCTGGTGTCCATCCTCAAATTTGTGGTTTTTCAGAGCAATCAAGGTGTCAGAAGAGAGGATCCTCCATCTGTTGGTTCTTCCATAAATTACAGATACTGTGGATAGTAATTACAACTTGTTAGACTCTCTCACCCCCCAAATGTAGAATAACTGAATAATTTCTGCAGCCCTGGAGAGATGGTTTTGACTCTGTATTGTAGTGGTCATAGTGGCAGTGTGGGGGAAGACAGCACCTTATCAAGTCTGGTTTGTTCCAGCTTAGACAAGAACACCCTGGTTTATTATTGCTTCCAGTCATGGGGACTTAGTTTCCCATTCGGTTTAAATCCTGCTAGAATTTATGCCACCTGAAAATCTGGTCCAATAATACTATACCATGTAATAATTAAATCAAGGATTTGAAGACTAACCTTAGAGTTTTGTTCTATGAAATTAATTTCACAACATTAGGTTCACTAGGCTGATACTTCTGTAATGCAGGACTTCTAGGAAACATCCTGGACTGAAAAAGATGACAACCCATGAACACACTCAGTAAAAGACTAACATGCAAAGCAAATTGCAGGTGTTTTTGGCAAGCTTTCTGTGAGCTGGATGGCCCTATAAAATCCTGTGCCACTACAAGTGGGATGTACTTTGTTGCACATCCTTTGGTAAAGCCCATATCAAAGCCACAGTGGTGGAGCATTTTTCCTGGAGACTTGACAGCCCCATTACCTTTCAGAGATTTCTCCATTTCTCCAACCAGGTTCTGGTTTAGCATAATAAGTGACTCCAGAATGCAAAGGCATTCTTCCCACACCTAATCCCCCCTTTTTTTATTCCCTAATGATGAGAAGACAATAGTTTATAATATTTTTAATATCAAATGCTCATTTTTGCTTTATCTTTGTCCTAGATATTGCACCTACAAGTAGATGGGTTATTGGTACTTGTATATATTCATTCTATACTACATTTAAAAAAAGGTATGTAGAATGGACTATCGTGAACTATTGACATTTCTAGCTATAACATATTTTAACCAGATGTGTTTTGCCCATTCAGAGATACTCTGTCCTCACTCCATTTTTAGTTAGCAGCTTAACTTATTCTTTGTCAGTAAGTACCCTTGAGAAATATTTCTGTGGAATACAAAAAGCTTGCAAGTATACTTAAAGCTGTCAATTAGCTAGATGAATGGCATGAAGAGTGAATCAACAAAGCTGTCCAGAACATCAGACTACTGCAGAAAAAACTTTTCATCCTTTCCAGGAAAGGTCTCCTTGATTTCTATTATCATTAACATCTGCACTCTTCAATGCAGATCACATGCCTTTGCAGAAATATAATCAAGTCCATATTCCTAGACATTAATTTCTAAACACGGACTGTAGAATTTTACCCACTGTAACAGAGTTGCAATATCACTCTGTTTACTAATGACCTAAGAGTCTGGAATTTGAAGAAAGGGAAAGTGTAGACAGTATCCACCTCCCTTTACTCATCCCAGGACTTGTAAAGACAAGAAAGTCACCTCCTATTACACAGGTATTGCTGATATTAGATTATTACGTGCCTTTTAGAGTCTACTTTGTCTTGGTAATCTTCATGGAAAATGATTTTCCAGGGGAAACAAAGTCTCTAAAAGAAATTATTTTGATATTACACGGTAAGGAAAAAATAATTCTACCATTCAAAGAAACTAAGCAAAACAAAAAAACAAACTCTAAAAAAACCCCCCAAAACAAAACAAAACAAGCCACTGAATGCCAAAAAAAGATACAGCCTTAGATGTCAGGTAGAAAATGGAGGGGCAAAACTCCTTCTCTGCTGATCTTTTGGTTGCAATGTATATGAACTTCTGGGACTGCCTGTTACAGCTGTGGCTTATTTCATTGTTGGCTATTCTGTGAAATATTGATTATTCTGAAGGTCTGTGTCAGTAGATTTCCAAGAAGTCATTAACCAATAAAGATATGTGTTTTATTCTGGAATCATCGCTGGATCTTTGTGTGTGTTACTGATGACTTGATCTGTCTTTTCTTGGCAGGCATTGAGAAAAGGGCTGTATGTAACTTACACATTCCTGTTCCAAGAATTGTAAGACAGAGAAAGTCTGAACAAGAAAGCTGAAAAAGAAAATTTCATGCCTGATTTAGAGTAAATACATCCCTAAAATTGCAAAATTGGCCAGGGAAATAATTTGAGTTAGGTTGTTTATTTAATGAGGAGTTAAGGAAGTGGCTCTTATTCAGATACGCCAGGTTTTGTTGACATGGGCCAAGATTTGTTGACAGAACTGTTTAAAAAAAGTAAGTGAAGGGCTTAGGTAAAATTCAGTCTCGAACTGAGCACTTGTCACCTGCATCACCTACAGGATCTGTCTATACAGAAGCAGCAGGGTAGATTCATCCACCATAAATACAGTTTATAAATGTGTGTGTGGGATTTTTTCTGAAAGACTATTACAAGCATAACTGTCACAGGTGGCATTATGAAATCTTCAGTAATTCAAAGCTCTGTCTGTGTGTGTGTGCCACCTTGAACCGGTGTGGTACCAGAACTAAAACTGCATAAAATTGAAATAAAATGCCCCTGAATTATCATCCAAAGGCCTTTAAGCTCAAATATGAACAACAAAGACCATCCATTTAACTGTATACAGATCTTTGGCTATAAATTTCATGTGTGCATTCTATTGTTTTTCAGACAATTGTGATTCTGTGGATTGCATTTCATAAGAAATTGTGGACATAATGCCCTATGTCCTTCTTGTCACCCTCCAGACATCCATTTTGAAACAACCTTAATTTATATATCAATCCAAGGTGCAATTTCTGGATCCTCAGATATCACGGAGTAGAGGGTTGGATGTTTATGATATTTTAATTATCTCTCTCTTTTTTTTTTTGCCTGTTTTTTTTATAAATTTCTGGAAAGAATATTTGCTTTTATAAATGTCACAAGATTATTTGCACAACACTTCTGGCATTTTTCTTCTAGAGATATATAGGTTGAGTAGAATGAGGTTGATGAAGTTATGCTTGCTGTGAGCAATTTTCTCCAGAATTTCCCTTGTGTGCTGACCAGCCAAAGTTCAGCTTAATCAAAGAGTATCATGAAAAAGTTGTAGGTAAATGACTCGACTGGAGAGAATTACTACTTCACGAATCTGGGCTCAGTATCTATTCAGAAGACTTTTCTTAACAAGCTTCAGCATCTGATTTCTGTACAGGAGCAACTGGATAAGATTCTACGGTTTGAATTAAAGAGACAGACTAGATGATCAAATATTTTCAGTCCAACCTCTGTGTCTCTGAGGTGGGGATAAGTTGTGTGAGTCAGGCTACTTCTACATAAGCATATTTAACCATATCATCATGCGTTTTTGTGGTACTAGGTCTTCTCTGAGGAACTCTCTCATAATTGCACTGCTCTACAAAGTCAAAATTTCACTTTCCAGATACTTGCTTGAGTAAAGCTGCTAGGAAGTTTGAAGCTGAATTTGATAATAGCTGCTATGGAGTTTTTTTTAATCATTTGTAAACTGCAAAGCATAATAATTCCTGAAAGCTGTTGCAGATTGTAGTAACTGAGGATATGAACATATTTTTGGACTACAGCTGTGCTTCTCTGGTTTGAATTTTCTGTCAAAGACTGCAAAGAACATGAAAATGTGACCAACCAGAACCATAAACAAAAATCCCCACCCAACAACCGCATGGAAAAATAGCCAACCGGAGTCTGGATTACCACAACTGTCAACAAGATCTCCATTCAGAAATCCTCTCTTTGGCCTGTCTTCTAATACTATTGCTAATGGAAAGAATGCTCTCAAAGAAGGCAAACTCCTTTATATAGTTGCTTTTGATCACATACCAAATAGAGTTTCAACCAGAGAAAATGAATAAACATCTGCAGGAATTTGCAAACAATTACAGCACATTTTATCTGCCCCTCCCTCTCTCTGCCTATCTTAACACAAGTGTACATGCATAACTTTTTCAGATTTGTTTAATATTCAAATATCATCCAGTGACATTTTGCAGTTGTGGAATTTTTCAATCCACGTTGCAAATTTTCTCTGGGGATTCAAAACTATGCAGCCAAGTTGTGTTGCTTCATTCCGACTTATCAAATGGGAGGTTGAGTTTTCTTACAGCATCTTTTGTGGTAAAAGTTGCTGCAGTTGCAGTAGTTGCAAAAAGATGTTACAGGACATACATATGGTTGTTTTGTTTGGGATATTTGCATAGAGGATTACTGAGTGCTTTCTCAATACACAGCTTTAGAGATCCTACTTAAAGGAAAGCTCTTGACTTTACTATACCAAATGACACTGAAACTTCAGTTGCTGAGATGCTGGCTTTGAACTCAAAAGTGACATTTATGGAGGTGGAAAAACAGAGATATATTAATATTCACTATTTCAGTGTTTGACTGGTTCTTTCTGATTTAGTGAAGAACAAGAATTGAAACTATAAAGTTAGAACAAAACAAAACAAAAAAAGCAACCAAAAACCCCTGTGCATAAAATGCTTAAAAACCTGTTCCAAAATTGAGTGTTATTGATTATCTAGTTCAAAGCACAGGAGCTTTTGTTAATGGCAAGTTATGACAGCTGGAACATGCTTCTTTTATTTAGTGAGTAAAATGAATCACTGATTCTCTCATTACACTGGTTTACCTTTCTAAATTCAGAGATGTGGAACAATGCTGCTATAGTTAGTGTTCTGACTGTTGCCTGATAAATCCTGTGTCTTCTATCTTTTGTAGTTTATGTACATAGAAACCTACTGTGAAATTAGTCACCTTCATTTATATGCAACATAACACTTCTGGTTTCACATAAAGGCTGTAGTTTGAAAAATACCAGTATTTGGAGAACAAGGTTATTCACCTGCAATGGAAGTGTGAAGTTGTCTGGCAGTTCTCACACGCTGGTCCAGCACTAAACTAGTGGCTGTTCCTATGGCCACATTATTTCAGTTCTGAAAATACTATTTGAAAAATGTCCCAGACTCTGCAACTGCTCTCCCTGTGAGGAACACACACTTGCATGCTGATAGTCTGGATCAAGGATATGAATCTGATAATCTTGTTCTACAGTAGCTTCAGAATGATTTTAAATGACTCATCCTAGTATTGACACTAACAATGGCCTTCTTAGCACTGATTTTGAATAATGATCTCCCCTGATGCTCAGTGCCTAGCCTGCCCACAGAAACATCAGTTTTTTGGAGAATGCTGCAATTCTCAGTCCACTAAAATTGTGATGAAAGACTTCCTTCTCTTCAAGGATCTCTTTGCCAGAAGCAAATAGCTATGGTAGGCAGATAATGGGAAAAGTAACTCCCAAGAGCAAACTGAAATTTTATTTAATGTGTTCTAGGATAAACACTGCATTAAAACCTAAGTATGAAAAAATTTCTCCAAACAGTTTTGAAGACAGACAGAGATATATAGCAGTCACTTTTGCCACATCACCCCAAAAGCAAGAAAACCCTGGAGGAATACCTCCCTCCATTTCCCTGTCACCCACGGATTGCTGGATAGGTCATGCCTTTCTAATGTTATCCCATCTCTGAACACTTTAGGTTCGTTTTCTACATAGAAACCTATGGTTTTTATCAGGAGTTGTGAGTTTTGCTGAACTAATGCCAGAACGAACATTGATACCAGGTGCCTGCTCTGGCAGAATCCAGCATCACACCTACAGATAAAGTGTAAAATTACATGTGTCATGCCCAAAGCGCCACAAATTACTCTGCCCTTCATCTCAAATAACTTGATAACTCCTACTTTGAGACTTCAGACAATGCAACCTTGGCGAAAAGCAAGTTTCCTTAGCCAAGAACATCAAACCTAATGTATTTTACTGCACCAAAGGGGTTGACTTTTAAAGAAAATGTATTGCCAGATTGAATCTACCTTGGGTATATAAAATAAAGCATACTGTCCTGGGCAAGTACAGTGATAAACAGTCTTTGACTGGTTTGGAAGGAACCACACTGTGCTGCAGTGCTCACTGCTGGAATCTCAGATATGAAGGCGATGCAGATAAAAGCACATGAAAGGTCATGATGAGAGAAATAGATGATCAGGAATAACAGTCATCTCCTCTGAGATTTCTGACTCTTGCTAAAGTGTCTGAGGTGTCCATACTTCATGCTTATTGCTTGAAGGCTATTAAGAATTTGTGGAGAGCAGTAGTCATGGTTGGTAGCACCACACAGGCACTGTGGAGGAGGGTGGTGACTCTTGGGACACTGAAGGCCACCACTGCTGTTCCAAAACCACTGACAGTGTGTGGGCTGGTGGGAGCTTTATGAGCATGTTCCCAGATTACCCATTCACATTCAACCAGTAAAAAAAAGAAATTTGTGGCTTGAATTCCATACCTTATTTTCCCTGTTCTCTAGCACATTTTGAAATTTTGAATCCTTCAAATGCATGGCTGATCTAATTAACCTCAAACACACAGGGTGACTAATGAGCAATTAAAATTTGAATTTGAAAGTGAGACCTGTTTAAGCAGATTGTAATTTTTTCTTGGAGGATCAGGTCAAAAGTACCAAATCATGTCTGCTACTGAGAGTGAATTGACTGGTCCCAAAGGACTACACATGTAAATAGTCTCTAAAAACATGATTGCAGTATTTCCTCACAAACATTTACATGAGGAAGTTCTTAAATCTGTACAGAAAAATGTCCTTTTAAATACATAAATGCAGGAGTTTCAACTGAGGAATGGATTAGACCACAGAGAACTGTGGACTGTCAGCACAGATCAGATGAAAATTTACATGTTACTAAGATCAAAAGAATAATTTCCTGCAGGCTTTTTTTTTTTAAAATCCATTTTCAGGCAGTGGCAGTAAGGTTATTCAGGACTTTCTACTTCAACTAGTTTAGTGGGATATGTCTGTTTTTTGTTGTTGTTATTTTTAATTTATGGACTAAATAGTTATTTATGGACATAATAGTTATCACATCACCTTCTATCTTAATCTCAGTTTTGTTCCAAGTGCTTTGGGAAGAAAAACACAACAGGGTAGGGAGAATATTGGCAATTCTAAAATAATTATGCTTAGCATATTATTGCTAATATGGAATTGGCCTGGTTAAGGACATTCTTCTTTAAGGACAAAGATAATCATCTTTATAGCTTGCAAATTCCTTATTAGTGTGCAGATAGTGTTACTATAAATTCAAGCTGCATATTATGAGCCACACATTTTTAGCTGTTAGAATTCATTCTCTGAATATTTAGTATGATGAAGGGAGGTGAATGGCAACTCCCCAGCTGGACACAATTCTAGTTTCAGCAAGACGATAAACTTCTAATATGAAGATGGAACTTATGGATTCTGGCCAGAACAAAATAACATTTCACTAGTGGAATTCCAGTTCAAACTATTCTTGAAAGAAATTTTTCTAACAAGGCTCCTCACCCTTTTAGGGGCTTCTGGAAAAAAAATACAGTGGAAAAGCCAAGTGTGTGGTCTTTTGAAATTTCAGAGTAATTTGTTAAAAAGACAGTATAGGCAGGTTTCAGGAAAAGGAGCAGAAAAAATTGCTGCAAGTTGACAAGAAATATTTGCTGCCTGTAAGCTTTTACAACAGCACCTATGACCCTGCAAATAGAATTTTTTTTTTTCCAGCAATATGTCTAAAACAATGATGTTTAGACACTTGTGCAAATTACTGAAGTTTAGTTGATTTTCCATATTTTTAAAGGAACAAAAAATTAAGCACAAGAATAAGAAAATTAATTCTCTTGAGATACATAGGTCTTGATATTTACATTTTAAGATGCTTTTAGATTCTTACATTGTCTTTCCCTTGAAAGAACTGAACAACTTGCCCTTTTGCATTTTCACTGAATTCATATAATGGCATTCATGCTTTAGGGAGCTCTATTGACAGATAACAACAAATCACACTCATATGCAGCAAATCCAAACTAAGTGATTTTAGCACGTAAACAAATACTGATTTATCTTGAAGGTAGGGCAATCACATGGGGCTCCAAAATTCTTTACAAATCTGTGTAAGTGCAAACATCTTCAAAATACTGTGTGGGATCCTAGATTCAATACATCTTTGTAATGTTCAGCAGTGCACTGTGACTTCATACATGTTCATCCACCTATATACACACCTAGCCAAAATGTTAGATTCCATCTGGTAAAAAAGTGTATCCTTCACTAGCACAAAAATGTTCATAATGTGGTTTTCTCTGCTGGTGTGGTTGCTCTGAAACTCACTGGTCACAAAATGTTTCTATGCAATAATAACAATCATCTCCTCCACCCTTGGAAAAAAAAGTAAGAACAGAGCATTGCTGAGTCTGTACCTTTGGACCTATTCAGAACTCAAATAGACAAGGCTCTGACTGATCTCATTTGATGTTGGTGCTGACCCAGTTCTTAGCAGGAGACTGGACTACTTCTACTCCAGACATCCCTTCCAACTCAAACTATTTTGTGACTCTACAGTTCAGTTCATTACTGAAAGTCTGATCTTTCAGGCTTGGTAGCATGACAGAAACATGCATTAAAGTCCTTGTATTTAATATTCTGAGAAACAACCGTATTTCACTGCAGACTCAGACCCAGTTTCATGCCAGATCCAGGCACCTTGAGTTAGTCATACAACTGTAATGTCACCTCTACCAGCCAGTCAAGTCAGAAGTCTTTTTATGCATCAAGAAAGGGATGCCTTTCTCTCTCTGCTAACTTCATGGGCAACCTACCGTACTTACATTCCTAATTCATGTGCCTTAATTTGTTGTCTATAGCTAACTGGGACTGAATTCAGACCTTGGCACATATTGCTAATTTGCCTCTAATTGTAGTAATTTACTTTCTTTTATATAGTCACTTAGTATAAAATGACTGTTTTATATACTGAGCCTCTGAGACATGTAGGCCAGATAGAAGAATAAAGCAGAAGCCTAAGGAACACTTAGTTCAAAGGAAGGCTGAGGATTTGCAAAACATTGCTAGAAGAAGGAATCAGTGTTTTAATTCCAAGAATTACTGGTATTTTGAAAAAATTGTCCCACAGAGATCAGGGGGAAGACACTGATATAGCTTTGAGCCACATAAAAGGACTTGCTATTCAGGGTGGTTACTTTGGGAAGGAAATTCAGAAAAATCAACAATTTGCATTTGTGATACTACTAAAATCGACTGTCTCCTTTGACAGTTTTGCTTTTGAAAGACCTCTAAGTTAGCACAGTTGACTGTGCACTGCACTTTGCTACCTGGAGCTGCGGGATATGCCCAGTAGAAGAAAAATGAAGGAGATAGAGAGAATTTACAGATGAATTGTTTTTACATGAAGGCAAATACCACATTTTCCTTTTAAAGCAATTGCTATTTTATCCCTTAGATGTTATTATTTACAGTACCTCAAATTGTTCACATTCAAGATGAAAACTTAGCAAGAGCAGCTTGCTTTGCTACAACCAATTGAAACACTTTACAGCACCAGCAAAGCTCTTACGCAGTGATTGTCATGCAAACTGTTTCCATAGGTAATAGGAAATAGAAAGCCACTACCACAGTACTCCATTTTAGAATAGAGTCTGGTTACTGGAGTTGTGTTGAGCTATTCTTGGTCTCAAAAGACCTTAGCGAGTTGCAGAGTTGGCAGTCACCCTTGCTGTATTCACTACTGTGCAAAAGGCACAATGACTGGAGTCCCTTTGTACCCAAAGGCCCATTGAGAAAAATACTCCTTGCTAGTTCTCTGGAGAGAGGTGAACTGCACACTGTGTGCTCTAGACAGAAGAATGAAGCAGCGTGTGAGCAATATTTTGGCAAAAGTTCCCAAGTATACAAGAAAACCACGAGAAAAATCAGGCATGTCTTTCATTTATGTAAATGCTTTTGTTTCATGGAAGTCCTGGCAAAAGCCCAAGCATGCTATATGATAATTCACATTCACTTGCAAAATCTACATGTCCTTAGCGAGACTGAACTGTGAATAATTCTAGAGAATGGTTCTTGGAAACTATCATTTATAGTAGTAATATTTTAAGACTTGTGGGGACACATTCAATTAAAGCTTCATATAGTTTCCATAGCAAAGAAATCCACACAAAGCTGAATAAATAATAGTGAGGGAAATGTTTCCAGCCTATCCTAACTTATAGTATGGCTCCTTTTCACTGCTTTAGAGATGTAAAGGGACTTTAAAACGTTTTAAATGAACTGTTAATGGTGGACATAAAGGACATTAACGCAAATGAAAATCAGTTTCCTGAATAACAGGGAGATAAGCTGTTGACTTTATTGTTTGCCTTCAAAAATTCAAAGAAAGGTTATGAATCCAGTCCTGACCTTGAAAATTATTAACCCTTCTCTGCTTTACTTTTTACTTCCTTCTTTCATCTCAGCAATGAATTGTGGTTGCTTTTCTGTTCTGTGACTCCACTTTAAATGATGGGAAGGGAGAATGATGCTATCCCACGCAATGCAATAGCCTAGGTGTTGGACACCCTCCAAGACCTGTGATGTGGATCCAGACTGTGGATTTCAACACATCCACTGCCAAAAAGAACGCTTGAACTTATCGACCAGAAGGTGTGTAACTCTATTACCCCATTTTTTTGTACTGAATTTGGTGCTATCTTAATGCATCGAGCAGATTAATAACACAGTCTCCTCTGGAGGCTTATATGGGATTTCCTCATTAACATCTGAAATATCAGGATGTTAGATATCTTGTTCCACCTATCTTGTCAGGACAAGGACTTCTGAACAGAAGCAAGGAGTTTCTGCATACATGGGGGTGTAAATTCCTATTCATTCTGGGTTGAATAGCAACACATTCCTGGCCTTTGTAGCCTTAAACATACACTTGGATTGGGTTGTGATGTTACATTGCTTAGTCAAGGGTCATAGATGCTCTTGAAACACCAGTAGTGCTGGCAGGTAGGAATGAGCTGTTAGTGTTAATATCAAAAAACATAATTTAATGGAATAATTTAATTTCTGATTACCATGCCAGTGGTATCTCATTCTTGACTCCATTGGCTCATTTATATGGTTAATTTGATGGTTGCATGAAATCTGGTAGCTCACATGAGTGAGAAGTTCTTGCTGCTTGTTGATGCTCCCTTTCTTGAGGAAAATTCAAGGACAGACCTTACCTGGGAAAGCAGGAGGTGATAATATCTACTGGGTGAATGCCCTTCATCTGTGTGTATTTAATTTTGTTTGGGTTGACAACACAGACGCAAAAGACAGTAAATTTTCCTGGGCACTGGTTTTCCAAAGTGAAGAAACTTTGCCTGCTGCTGTCAGCCTCTTCCAGGAGACACAGTGTGGGGTGTCAGAGTTAAAAATCATGGTAATCGAAGTAACCATACAAGTCCTTTTGTGTCTTGTGTTTTTCTTTCCCATTTGCATGATTACAGCAGCTTGCACTTTCACTTTTCTACAGTCCCTAAAACATCATGTTAATTCATTTTAGACATAATTTTACATAATCATTTTATGGCAATTTGACTTCTCAATTGCTAGACATGCCAACTGGAGCTTGCCCATGCAGAATGTGAACTATTAGCACTGGATTCACATAATTTCTAGAATCGAGGTGAAACAGCACTGAAAACCTTGCCACTGACTGTATAACTTACTCTACAGCAGAAGAAGTGATTCCTAAGGAGATAAAAGAGCTACAGGAGAGACTGTTCAGGAGCTGAGGTGGCAGCTGCAATTTGGGAAGTAGAAGTTATCCTTTCTGTGCCTGTGCTGTTGCTAATGGGTCTAGAGTGATTGTCCCATTCATTCTGCCTTCATCTCTACAAATACATTTAAATACTCACTGGCATCAATTATGGAATGCACATGCCTTATTCTTCCACACTGGGGTGAAGTCCTTTGTGGATTTTGGCTCACTTAAAATCTAACAATGTTCATACAGTAAGTAAGGAGATGCCAGAGGAGCCTCTTCTTACAAAATGGCCCAGGAGTCTGTCTGCTACTAGACAATGACAGTCTGAATCTACCCAGGAAAACCTGGAAATTCATCAGTACTTTCATCTAAACCCTCAAGAAGACCAATAAGCAAAAGAGAAACTCTTTTCAGAAAAATGAAAATAAGTCTTTTGAACTTAATTTATTATACTGAGTTCAGTCAGTGAGGATTTGTGTGTGTGTGTTGTGGGGTTTATTTGTTTGTTTTCATTTGGTTTGGTTGGTTGATATTTTTGTTTTGTTTCTTTGTTTGTTTCTTTCCCCCCAAAAAAAGTAACTGTTATTTGTTGTAGGTTATTTTGAGGGAATCTAAGGGTTTTTTTATTCTCTTTCTCAGTCAAATTAACATCTTCCCCCAACCAGCACACTCCTATGATCATGACTTATTCATAATGGACTTTTGAAGAAGTTAAAACAGAGAACAGAATACTAAGGAGAATGTCATCCTTACAGTAGCTGATGAAACTGAAGCAGTTAATTCCCAGCTAAAGCCTAACACAGATCTACAAGTCCATGATGACCAGGGAATCTTGTCAGACTTTATCTGGCAAACTGGAAGTGGTCAGTGCTGAAAGGTGCTCAAAGTGCAGGGCCCTCAGGGAGCCACAGCTGCAAAAATCCTCCAGGAAAAAGAAAGAACTGAAATACTTATATTTATAAAAAAAGAAAGCAGAAACAAAATCACCACCAACAACAAAACAAGGGAGAATTTTGTTATGAAACAACTGCCATCATCAGACCCTGCCCATTATTCTTATACAACATACAGCAATTACAAAGGACAATGTTGCTGTGTTTTTCACTTCACTTCTCAGTCTAAGAGAGCCACTCTGAATTATTAAAATTATGATGATGTGTTTGATTCCAGGAAAGTCTTTGTACTGAATTAAAAATGCAGTAAATACTAATTGGAGTTGATATATCTCCTGCTAGGTTAATTTTGAATTAAGCACTGTAATATATGGACATCGTGTTAGTGATCAAGATGTTCTCTAAAGTGAAAGTGTTTCCTGGGAAATAATTACAGCTTGAAGGAAAGAAGAAAAGATTGAAGGTGTCAAGGATTAAAAGCATATCAAAATACAAGGATATTTTTGTTATGCTTTATAGAATTTACAGAAGAACAAGCAAAAGGACTTGCCCAAGTAATTGAGGAACCTTTCAAAATATTTTAAAAAATTCCATGTTCTTAAAGTATGGCTGGGGAAAAAAAAAAATCAGCTCAAGGAGATTGTATACATGGGGAATGCCTTATTTTGCAGAAAAGTGCACGCTTCTTAATGCTTCCATGACATAAAGGAGGAGAAGAGTCCAGGGCAGGGCAAGCACAAAACCAGCCTGATCAACACAGGCTCTCATTGTGTTCTCAGTCCTGTTCTGCCTTCACTGCTTTCAATGATGCTTTGTCAGGAGGAATCTTCTTTGGATTTGAAGACAAATTTTCTCCTGGCCCTGAGAGAGTGTAATCAAATCTGTGTTTATGTTTTGCTTTTTTTTCATCATTTTGATCAGCGAACTGTTTCTTGTGAACCCACTTTTCTTGACATGCATCTGAACTGTTAGCTGTTGATGGCTGGGAAGCTTCATCAGAGGTCTGTTACCTGTGGGACTTCTGCCAGGTAGCTCCAAAGGGACTGTGGTAGCCTTCTTTTCTACCCAAACACACTAGCTGCTTCATTTCCCTCATGTGGCCACCTGCATTCCCAGATTTTTTTTTTCTCAAGCTCAGACCAGGGACACAAAGCAACAGAATGACTTATTTTAGGCAATGCCACTGTGTGCCTGTACTTTCCAAGATTTTTATTTCCTGTCTGAACATTTAAGGTTTTATGACTTTTGAGCATAAATATCAGTCCCTTTCCTACATATGGACAAAGCCAGATGTCATGTCAGAAACAGAGAGCTTTCAATCTTGTTTGTTTGGGGATAGAGGAGGGCACAGAGATGTGCAAGCTGCTTGCCATAGAGCTGGAGGGAGAAGAACTGTATAGGTCAGAGAAAAAGAGAAGTAATCCCTAGCAAAAACTGAAGGAAAATGGCAAGGATTTTGAGAATGGCATTTTATCAAAAAGGATGACAAAATCTGAGGGTGCCTGCTTGGCAGGGCTACATGGGTTCTACTGTCTCTTTATGATAACATGCAATTAAACTGCAATGGGAGTTAGACCTTTTTAAAACACCTAGGAAAGCTCCATTTTAAGAACACTTATGTGGGTTTTTTGTTTTGTTTGGTTGTTGGGTTTTTTTGTTTGTTTCTTTGTGTTTTTTTTTTTTTTTAATAAAAACAGAAAAGAAAGAGAGAAAAATAAAGAATTAAAAATAGTAATCTCAGTATTAGGTTCCCATTCAGATTAATCTGCTGATAATGAGCAGCAGAATCACAGCAATGGACACAACAGGTTTCTCCAGCTCTTTGGTGTTTGTGTAGAAACTCTTTGCTCCTGGGGACATATTGCCTCTTGGTTTTGCCAGTGGATACTACAATGGTACACTTAACCTGGTGGAATTTTCAGCACCTTCTCTGGAAGTAATTCCACAATACACTTGTGACAATTTGGCAATATATTTATTTGTAGTATGTGAGAGATGCCTGTATTTGACCACAAACTCATTTTCACATGCTGCAACTTATTGGTTGTCCAAGAGATGGTAGTGATTTTTGCTACTGTGGACCCAGGATGTATCCAAACCTGTCAAAAAACAAAGGGTCCATATCCTACAATTAATTCTTAAAGTCCTTCATCCTCATCATTATTGAAACAATGAGTAAAATACTAATGGATCATGAACATACTAATACTTGTTAATGTGTCGGTTTCAGAAAGATGCTTATTTGCAACTAGGTAATCAGGTGTCATCTAAGAAGCTTCAGAAATTAAAAAAAAAATAGATGAAGAGCCTCAAAACTTATGGAAAACATTGATATCAACTTGTTTTCCCAATTTGCGTTAGAATAACCTATTTCATAGTCACACAAACCAACTGATAATTAGTGAACTTGAACAAAATGTCCCCATTCAGAAATCAAAATTATTCACCACAAATATTAATTGCAAATTTAGCTTTTTTCTCCTGTTCATGAATGTATTTTACATGCATAAATATTCATTGAGTAGTTTATGAAAACAGACTTTGGTCTGTAGGTTACTTGTAAGATGGTTATTATATCTGTATAGCTTTTACGTGTGCATCACAATTAGTCAATAATTCATATAGGTATCATCTCTTCCCCCTTCAAATGAGATTGGTTTTAAAACCAAAGTAATAAGGAAAAAAAGTATAGGGATAATTTCAGAGTTGGCATCATTTACAGGAACAAATCACACACACTAAAATTTGAGTAAAGGATGAAGATTCGTGATTATCATGACAAATACTCACAGCTGTGTGTGGATTTATAAGCATGACATATTATAAAAGCATAAATAGCAGGAAACTCTGCTTATTTCTTCTATTCACAAAAGTATTCTTGAATCACAGCGTTATTGTAAATGCCCTTTCTCACAATGATACAATTTCCTGTTTGAATCTCTGAGCATTAATTGTAACTGTTTGTCAGCTTCCAAAAATTGTTAGACAAAATAATATCTGAGCTTTATGTTCACTTGAATAGCTACAGCAGTATGCACCTCCTGTCCTTTCCCTGTCCTCCTTCCAGAGCATCTCTTTACTGAGGAAAATGAGACAAGCTGCTCTTTCCATTTTTGTTGCTAAGAGTCATTCCCCCATCAACTCTGCACCTTTTAACCCTTGTGATGTGATGTTGATGGAGCTGCCACTTAAGAACAAATTCTGTTTGGCCATCAGGGAGCTTCCTGCGGTGATGGAGATGACAGAGCCTTTTGCAGGAGGTTGCTTTTGAATCTACTGTTGGCGGGGCGGGGGGAGGGAAACCCTTGTTGTCTGATACCTTACAGCATTTGGGTTCAAATGTGAAATCCCTGGGCTCATTCTGGATTCCTTGTGTATAGGAGGCACAGCGATCAGAGTGCTTGGGAGGGAGCAAAATCAAGGGAAGGAAACTCTTTCTTGGCATGAAGCCTTGTTTACCCAGTCTTGTGGAACAAACAAGCAAACAAAAAACCCTGTCCAAAACAAGCCCCACTGTGTAACCCACTGTTTGCACTCAGAGTTCAGAATATCTCTTGGCTTTGAATTCAGCAATTTTAAGGAAGAAGTTATAGGAATGCCCTTGGAGAGTGGCTCTTTCTTTAATGCACTAATTATTCTTACTAGGCTTGCTCTGATATGGAACCTAAAGCCATTTATTTCACACTCTTCCTTTTCTAGCACAATGGCCCTCTGAACAGGTGGAGGCGATTTTATCCAGCACATCTTTGGTTGTTAGCCAGAACATTCTTGCTCTTCCAGACGCGAAAACATTTACATATTATTAATAGCAAATAACATCTTTCACTTTTTATAAAATTTGTAAATTGGCACATTAACAGCTTATCAGATACCAATTTCCAGCAAAAAATTAGTACAGAAAAACACACCTCCACCTTGCTTTCACTGCCCCTAGCTAACACCAATATTTTAATGTTACCTCTTTGTCGCTGGGAGTCTATTTTTCCCAGCACAGTACCTAAGTGCAAAATGCATTAGCACAAATGTCTGAACTCCAAACCCATCTGGCATTAGGAGCTATAAAATATTGCCATACTTGTCTACAGTAGATTTTAACAGACTTTCTGGACAATATCATTTAAAAAACATTGTTGTGCAATGGAATTAATTAGCACAAGTAACATGTACAACATAAATTTTTATTGTTTCTTATATGCCATAAAATTTTCAAGACAGAAGCACCTGGTAAAACCATACCGTCTGACTGGGCATGGCATTAGGAAGGCCTAGATGGGAGCAGATGGAAAGTCTGAGGATGAAATAAGAACAGATGGGAAGTCTGAAGGTGAAATTTGAACTTAGGTATTTCAAAGTTCACATGGCTGAATAGAAAGTCCCATTAAATGTGCTCTGATGAAGAGTTAAACTGATGGGCTCCACTGTGCCCTCCCTCCTTTTGGATTTCCAGTGTCACTTAGCTGTCAATAATGTTTGCAGCAGCAGTTAAAAAAGCACTTTCCTTAACACTGCCTGCTCATTTCAAATCTGAGTTTTCACCATTCACTCTGTACCTGGGATTTTATGAAGGTGTTAGTCCTATAAATATGGAAAAACATTTTCAGGTTTCATACAGAGCTCTCCCTGGTAATTTCCCTCCTCTTCATTTAGACAATGAAGCAGCTACGGAAAGCTGTGCTGGGGAGGCAGCAGCCAATGCCAACATGTGGACAGACCCGTAGGGTTCCAGAAGATAGCAGTGAGCCTCACCAACGGCTGGTGGCACAAACAAAATCCCAGCTCCTGCTAGCATATCTTCATGCAGTGTGCAGTTGGCTCATTTTAATGGGTACAGCTTCTTGGAAATACTTTCTCTCCTACTGTTTATCTATCAGAACAGGACTGTTGAAATTTTAACAGAGAAATATCATCCAAAAATGTAGGAAAAAATATGATTACTACCTATAGTTAGAAGCAAAAACACAAAGCAGGAAAAACTTCTCTGGACCTGTTCCTTGATGTTTGTTGGAGTTTTTTCCCACCTTTTTGGGGATTTGGTGAAGGATTTTTGGTTTAGAGAGAATTTTTGTCAAATCAGTGGGGTTTTCTGAAGACTGGACTTGGGTGTAGGCCTTTGCACAGATGATATTAGCAAATGTGGTGAACTGACAACAAGGGCCTGGTATTATTACTAAACCAGCATGCTTTATACAAAATTGTTACTTTTAAAACCAGTCAATCCCTAATATATGATTGTTAGCAGAGATTATTTTTTCCAGCTCCCACAGACATCTAGAATTCCCAGTTTACAGCCCAGAATTGGTTGTACAATGCAAATACTGCCTCTGACTCTGGGTTTTTAGTTCCTAAAGCCACTTAACATAGAAATACTATTCAAGTTTAAATAATTTACTCTTTTCAGATGTTGCAAAAGGCATGACAATTTGCCCACTGATTCTGAAATATTTCTGTAATTTTTTAAACAATTGCCATAGCTGGGTATATCAGATTGGAGAGTGCCAAGAATGGACACCCTTTCACAATTCAGCGAGTTCTCTTGCAAGGTCTTATCTCATGCATGTGGCCAGCAGTATATTTGGGAAGGGTTGTTGTTGCCAAGACAGGTGGGGCACCTTTGTGAAATTTGTGGTGGTCTTCCAAAGCCTAGGAATTATGTCTTTCTCCAGGTTAACAAAGCTCTTTGCCACCACTGTCAAGTCAGTCACTCTGCTGCCATGTCATGTCAGCTGGGTCTTGGGGAGGGTTCAGCATATTCTAAAATTCTGGAAAGTTTTTGAGTAACGGTCTGAGAAATGACAGCTCTCACATGTCCCTACTGTACTTGAGGAAGTGCATTTCCTGTGATTAATGGCCTCTCTTCCCACTCTGCACAATGCTTTTTAAGATTTCTTTTCCTGCTGTAAGCCAAACCAAAGAATGTTTCCAGTTTCTCAGGCTCTATTTACCTTCTCTCTCATTAGTGGAGGCTCTCTCTCTCACTTTCTGATGATTGTGCACATACTTCAAGTCTTCTGGCTGTTTTCAGCTGCTACTGCTGTGTTCCAAAAATCTGACACAGGGGAACGCATCACCTCGCTGCCGGCGTGCAGCAGGCGCTTCCCTTGGACTTCTGCCCATTACATTTGCAGTCCAGTGATGGAACCAGGTAGAACTGCTCCTCCAAGGGTTTTGCGGGGACTCATTGAGCTTGGCACGTGTCCCCTGCTTCCTGACACTATCCCTGTAATTGCATCAGAGTTTCAAGAGGGAGCCTGGCAGAGTGAGGCATGGGGGAGAAGGCAGCCTGTGTGGACTGGGCTGGGTGAACAGGCAACAGGCTGGGTTAGCCAGTATAGCTTTTTAACTGTACACCATAAACCACCAGAGAACAACGTGCTGTAACTTCTTGTCTAATTCTCAGCTGTTCAGAACTGTGCAGTCTTCAAGGTTGTGATCTCGCCTTTTTACTGTAACTTTTCCCTGATGACAATGCACTGTGGTTTTAGCATAGTTCAAGTATAAGGCATGAAAATTATATTACTCCTCATAATGGTTGCCTCATAAATAAAGCATTCTGTTTTCATGGACACTGGCGTGAGTATTTCACAAAATATTGTGAACAATTTACTTTTTAATGAAATAACCCAGTAAATTATCTTTAGTATCAGATGTACTTACAGCTCCACTGAGTTCTTTTCAGTACTGTCTGTAAGCCATGGCTGTGGAAGGTCACCCTTCCCTTGGTTTTTGTTAAACTTAAGTGAAAACTCATTTTACTTGAGAAAAGTGTAAAATGCACCAGCTGAACACTGGGAGGTCCAAGAGTATTTGAGGTAGGGCAACACACCTTGCTAGAATGAAGCAACTGCATTTACTACTTACCACCTGTGTATCTTTGTTTAGTCTTGTCGAGCACCAGCAAAGAGATGCTGCAGCATCTTGATTCAGGTATGATCTATCAGTACAATACCCTGCTTAGACTGAGGCTACGATGGCGTAATGAGGCCATGACCATGGTGTGGTACCAGAACAGCAGTGGCTGCCACTGACAGGGTGAAGGGTGGTGTGGACAGATGCTGCTGTGGCTGTAGACACCCCTTCTGTGATTCCATGCCTGTCTGTGACTTCTTTCCAGTGCTCCATGGGTGCAAATCATTTCCTTGAATGAAAAGTTCTCAATTCAGACAGTTAAATGTATGTTGATGTGCTGAAGTTCTACAGTCAAACGGTGTTTGAAAGCCGATTGACTAAACAAATATTTAAGAATGCAATTACACTGAAAAAATGATTCCTGCTTGCTTCTTTCCTTGGACAGTGTAGGGGGCTACAGCTGAAGGCACAATACTTGCTAAAAAATCCAAGGAAACCACAGTCATTTTCATGTCTTTCCTGCTTATTTTTCTCTGTTTCAGCTCTCAGTTTCTTTTTGAACTCCCAGTAGTCATCAATGGCCTATTTATTTTGGGTCCTGAAAGAGCTCAGTTAAAAGACCTGCTGTCACAATTAGTGAAGTCAGGACTTCATCTACAGTATATGTATTTATCCACTGACAATAATTGTCAGAAGTATTGTCCTTGCCATTATCCAGATTTCCAGTTCTCTTTTTCTCTTTTAATATAGTGACTGGTTTGAGAAATAACTTACAGAATTGACTGGCATTTTATTCACTGTGATAATCCTGTCATGTTGCTCTACCATTTTTAAAATTCTTCAGCCTTATATGTGTAAGTACTGAAATGACAAAGTGCCTTTCACACTGTCACTGCTCAGTGACTCAAGTGAAGATGAGTCGTGTGCAGTAAGATATCAGCTGGGCAGATATGCCTTTGTCTTTGCAGTCTTGGTGCTCAACTTTCCAATGACTTCTGAAAGCACAAGATGGGCAGGAGACAGTGTCTCAATAGATTGCTTGAGGTCCTTCCTATCCCCTCCCTTGTCACCATTTTTTCTCTCCCTTACTTTATTGCATCTAATCACATCTTCACCTTTATCCTCTTTCAACACCACTTCTCAGTGTGCTGTAGCAGCGTGACACGATTTTAAAGAGTGCAAAATTGATGTCAGATTTCCATAGAAAAGGTGTATTTCATATAAATATTATTTCCAGGTATTATTATACAGTAATCAGAATATCACTACCATTTTTTTTTTACCAGGTTTGTTTGTTTGGTTGGTTGGTTGGTTTTTTTGCAAACATATTAGAAGTGTGATAATTAAGAACAGTTTGGAATACTTCTTAATTCATATAATTGTAAGTATGAGCGACAGGTCAAGTACTTGTTAATAAAATGGCTGTTCTTAATGTAACTGCACAAACCCAGGGTCTCTGCTGCTTAGTGGGAAAGAGCCTTTAAAGCAATAGCATTTGTAATAGAATTTGTAATGAAGAGGAAAAGATGAGTGCATGAGTGCTGCGATGTTGATGGCAAGCAGCTGGTCGATTCTCTGGAAGATGACCAGTAAGCTCTGACATTACTCTAAGTAGCATCATGAGAATTGATCCAAGAACTATTCGAACAACTCTTGTGGCATGACTACACTTAAGTTGAACTCTTTTTCCTGTTTTGACTATTTTAAAAGTTTCAGCATTGCCACTACATTTTCTGTGAGGTAGATCTCTCACATATGCTGGCTTGGCCCATTTTGGGTATTTTTTTTAATGGTCAATCTTGCTTTTCAGGCCTTTCTTTCTGTTCTTTCCTGACACAAACTAGTTTTGAGAATTGGCAGTACACATCGTTAATGTCCATTTCACACTGCTCTGTCTGACTTGTCTTCACAAGTGTTGGGGCAGGTGTTGAGAGAAAAAAAGAACAAAACCAGTAAAGTCTAGTGCAAGTTTACTGAGCAGATGTACCATCTCAAGAAGATGAAATATTTCCTTTTTTTTTTTTCTCTAAATTTTTAATTACAATCTCAAATACTAAATATGCATCTTTTAAGATTCAAATGTTCAACTAAATTTTATCAATTGCTGATGAAAAGAAAAGAAAAAGTATGGGAATTTCAAGGGTATCTAAAAACTTCTAGGCAACTGGCATATGCTGACTCCATGAAGGGGCAGAATGGTTGCGTGTGTCAGGCTTTGGAAGTGAAGACACTGCTTCCTCTTATACAAAATAGACATTGAAACAAAATCCTTAGATATCGACTTGCTGAACATTTTATGCATTAGGCTGCTTATGATTTATGGGGTTTAGAACTGGAAAAAACAACTAGAAATCTAGTCTGATCTCCTGTGTATTTGAACCAGTTAGCCATTTCTTGAACCATATCTGTTCCTTGACTCTAGACAAACAATTTTCCATTTAGAATATAAGGACAGCTGTGTTTGGACAAATGGAAATTTCAACCAGACCAGTGCCTTCTCTCTTACTAGAGAGACTTAGGGAGAGAGGACAAAGACAGGAAAACTAAAATCTGATTCCTTCTCTGTAATAACTTTCCAACTAACAGCAACTTGCAGCAAGGTCAAATGTTGTAGCAACATCTTTTAGAAGCTGTTCAGAGATATACACTTCTGCTCTGTATTAAAAAGCATTTTCTTTCCATAGATCCCAGTTTATTGGACAAATGAATTGCTCTGAATAAATGCCTGATCCCCATCATGCTGTATTGTTTCACTAATCTCTGAGTGCCAAACTTTTTCTTGTTGCTCCTGATTAATATGATAATATTGAACAATGTGAGGCATAGTAGCAATCCCTAAATAATCCCACTAGGAACACAGACTTTCACTGAGTTTTCCCATCAATGCTAAAGAGCTGTCATTTGGCCATTTCTTGGATCCATTAAATAAATGTTTCAGAGATGAACAGTGCTATTTTTAATCAGAATAATATGTTGTATTGTTTTAAATGTCTAACAATATTCCTAAGTAAGTCACATTTGTAAATAACCTTTGCCATCTGAATTTGTAGTCCAAAAGACTATGGTCTATTTAGGTTTTTGTTTGTTTTACAGCAGCTACTTCATTGACATGGGTTAATTCTGAAGTACATTCTACCTTTTTCCTGGATATAATGTTAAACTAGTCAAAGTGTAGTTATCCGGATTTCTGCTTGTGTTTTTAATTTACAAAAACAACAACTGAGTATCTTTCAGTCCTTTGAAGCATTATTATGTTCAGCAGATAAAATAAAAATTAGCACCACCAACACAAGTATAACTATAGCTCAATAGAAAGTAGTATAAGCATAATTTCTTTAAAATATTTCTCTTTCAGCTAAAGAAATTCAGCGTTACCTTCAGATTTTTGGAAGTAGCCATTCTGAAGCGTCACATATATTTTATTCTTTGGGGCTATCCTTTGTTTGGGTATATTGAATGCAATGAGGTCATGATCATTGGTTCCTAGGCAACGACCAACTTCTACTCCAGTGATTAATTCATCTTTATCCATCTTATGAAGTCCAAAGCAAAGTAACCTTCTGTGTCAGAAACTTATGATCTATAATTTTTAGAAAGCCTATGACATTTCATTAGTGTGAGACTTTGAGCACATCTTCCAAATGGAAGTTGCTCTCTGTAACATATAATTGTTTCTCAATCTTTATCTCTGTTGCAGATATTATTTTTATGACAGAAAAATATGCTAATACTAATCCTTTTGCTTTAAAAAACTTTCTTGACTCTATATTTAATACGACAGAGATCTGATACACATATTTGCAAGTATGAACTATATATCTGAACAGAGAAAAAAAATTTTGTGAGGTATTTTGCATTTATATAGCAACTTCATCTTACCATCCTAACTGGCCCTTAAAAAATGAATTAACATACTTTTGCTAGAAATTTATGCCAGTCACTTGTTTCTTTCCTCAGTAAAGTATTGAGCCTGATAAAATGTTCTTAGCTTGATTTCTTGTAAGTAGGGAAATAGAATGGCAAAGTGGTTAATTCCAGCATTTGAAATGTGGGCATCTCATCCATATTTAGGCACCTCTGTGGCCTGATTTTCAGAGTTACTGAGCACCAGCATGATCGCATTAGGATAACTTATCAAGGTCATTCACAAATCCTGCACCAGAAAGAGTCCTGACTCTCCGCCCTGTATGTTAAAGATTTGTAGAACAAAAATTAAGATATCAGATCCTTTATGGATAAGGAAAGGCAAAAGAAGGCTGGAGTTTCTAAAAAAAAAAAAAAAAAGTAAATTATCCACATCTCCCCCCTTCCCATTTCATAAGATCCATACAATTTCATCTCCACCAGCTATAATGAGCTCTCAGCCATATTATGCTGCTTTGCAGTTCCCCAAACTAGTACTGGTCAAAGCACAGAAAAGCTAAGTTTTAAACAAGTTCTTTAAGGTGGCTGCTTATTGTCTTGTTGTGTTTCTTCATCTGTGGGCTGCTCACACACCTCCCAGGGCAGGCAGAGCTGGTTGTAGCCTGGTCCCTCTGGTGAAAAGGTATGGAGGGTCCACAGGCAGCTGTAGGAGATGGTGGCCTAAGACAGATTTTAATGATGCAGTGTGAAGTGGAGAACAAATGCAAATTTCTGCAGCAGGGAGCAGAGAAAAGGAATGTCAGGAGGCAAAGCAGAATGATGGCAAGCTAGTTGTTCACCCCTAGATGAAAAGTACTGTGACTCAGCCCCATGGAGACTGTTATCTCGTTGCTGTATGCCATAGAGGTTTTCCTTTATAGGGCTGGAGAGTGATGGGAATAGAGGCATTAAGCCTTAGCCACCAGGTGAGCGGGGAATTCAGATGCTGCCAGAGCAGGATTGCTGAAATAAAAAAGTTATGTTTAGAATGAGTTCACTGGAACATGACCCTGTCTACACAGGATTTCTGTATTTCTTTCCTTTTGTATTCATTTTTGGTAAGTGGCAGGCAAGTTCTGGGTCAGATTCTTGATATGAGAGAAAAAAGAAGCAGAGTCAAATAAAAATTTTGGAGAAACCATTAAGTAGGAAACAGGACTTGAGAAATGGCATTGCTGTCTGCCATTTACCTCCTTCCTTGCTCTACCCCTCACCTTCATCAGAGAGCAGGGACTGAGGAAGGAAAGATTGATGGGAGCAAGGGACAAACATTGTCTTTACAGGTACAGAGCAGTCTGGCTCACTATATCCTGTCTGGTGTAGAGTCTTAACTGCTTACCTTTCTTTCACCATCACCTTTAATTAAGTTCCCTTAAGGATCATCATGAACATGGGAGCTTGGCTTTTTTTGTTCTCCACACTTTTTTAAACTGAAATGACACACTAGCCAGATTTTCCGAAGCACACAACTCCCTTTTGAATCAAATTTTCCACCAGATGAAAATGTGTGGGGAAAAAGGGTGAATGAGATTTTTTTTTTTTAAAGCTTAACAACTTTATATTATGTCCATTCCCACTTTGATAATAAACATGCTGGGGATTGCACCTTTGTTTTAAAGTCTGCTAGGTAAGAATTTTTCCCTGTGCTTTCACAGCAACACTTCCAGGGCTGCGGCCAGGCTGGGCTCCCTGTAATGCCCACCAAAATTCAGACTGCTGTTGTCCTGAAGAGCAGATTGGCTTGGTGAGGAGCTGTTCTCCCAGATTTTCTTCTTCTGGTGTTTGCAGGGAGGGTCAGCATGGGTTCTGCAGGGAGGACAGGGGCTGGTGTGCAGCGGTCACAGCATCCTCTTCTCCTTAGAAGAGTTCAGTGCAGCCCAATGTACTGTGCCCCACTGCCCAGACAGGGCATGTTGGTGCAGTTGCTCCCAAGGAATGGATGTCCTAGGCTGCACTTCCAGGTCACAGTAGGCACAAGAGGGTGTTTTTGCTTTATAGAGTAGTGTCCAAAAAGTCTGACTGTGGATGTGAAGACAGCTCTGGACAGTAAGCAATTTCATGGAAGACCTTTACCCTCACGCAGTTACAGCAAAGGGTGTCTCTCTGAAATACAGTGCACCAAACCTCTGTCACAGCTGCAAAAGTAAACCTGACTCTGGTGAGATTTTGCCTCTTTCTGGTCTCCTAGCACTTGGGGATTATCATGAAAGTGAAAAAGTATGTTTTCCATAGCTTGCAACACAGAAAGCAGGGGCCCATTGCCAACATACAGTGTGATTATTTTAGATGATAGATAGTCTGAACACCTTAGATGCTCTAAAGTAGCTTAGCCACCCAGACAGAGATAGTAGAAAGGATTTGGGGATCTATGGGAGACCCACACCCTTCTAAAGTCACAATTGAAAGTCATACCAAATATTCTGCACCATCTGAAATGGCATGGGAAACCTACGTTCAGGCAATTTAGTGCTTCCCTGGGAGTTCATGGTAGCTGAAGACTGCAGGATCCAGCTGGATTAGATGTAACAAACACTGCATCATTTGTGTGCTTTGTTTTGCACACGTGTGTGGCAAAAAACAGTAGGAAAGGTGCAGAAATGACCTGTAGTGACACTCACCTGACCCTTCTCAGCTTTGACTTTTACACTGATTTTACATTTTAATATCTCCAAACTTGGATTTTATGGAGAAACTAAGATTTTCCACATGAGTATTACTAGAGATTACCTATGAGCAGTCACAATTAGCTGCAGCAACTGTATTCCCTCCAGTGTTGGAAGAAAGGGTAATCCTGAGGTGCTCTTGGCTGGCTGCTGCATGGAGCCTGTTTTAAGCTCTTCTGTGGTGGGGAAAGACATGAGCTCAAGCAAGGGGGATGAAAGATTACTACAGTCACAGGACAATGACCCTGCACAGGTAGAATGAGTCAAAATACCCTGTCTACCTTATTTACCTTTCCTGCTCTCTATCTGCCTGTAAAAGCGATATTTTTTGCAGTCTAACAGACTTAAAAAACCCAAAAAACAAAAAACAAGAAGTCAATCACAGAGAAGTGTAACTGAAAACTGGCTATAAATATAGGACACATGAAAATTTCCTAGATTTCCCACTGCTGAATTTTCCCACTGCTGTCTTCTAAGACTAACCATCCTGAAAGAGTTTTCAAGGTTTTGTATATTTACTAGAACAAAGTTTCCAGTTTAAAAAGGATAATACTGATGGGGGAGTGGGTGCAGTGAGGGGTGGGGGGGAGTGGAGGGAAGATTTGCTTGCTTTCTCTGTAAACACATTAGAAAAATTATTTATTGACATGAAAACAGTTTATAAATGGCCAGACTGGGATAGAGCTTGAGCTCAAGACTTTTAGTCAACATTTTCTTTTGCATCCAGATTCTCCAAGACTACACAGGGTCCTAAGAAGAAATTGCTCTTGATTACAAATACAGTATTAGGAACAGATAGAAAGCAAGATTATACTGTTTTTTCAGTGTTCCACACTATGATCAACCCAATATGGAAGAAAAATAGGAAACAAAGGGGAAAAAAAATTAATTTCTTTTGACATCTTAAAAAATGACAAAATAGGTGCAAGTGATGTAGCTGGGACCTGCTACTTATAACTGTTGTCTGGGACAAGATGCAGGGAGAAGACATACTGAATTCTCTGCTTCCATCAGCTGGAGACTTCTGCTTTTGCTTAGATATTTCTAACTTGGGTTCTGTAGAGTAAGAAACTTTCCTGGCAAAAGCTTTATCTGAGTTGACATGAAAAAATGAAAATTTTTTCCATGAAAAAATTTCAGTGTTGCTACATAAACACTTTCTCATGAAGTAAATAAACAAAATTCCACATTAGCTCTGCTCAGTGTGGTCCCCGGCTAAATGCCAGACCAGATAGGCAAATAATTTGACAGCATTTTTGGACACAGGAGGTGTCCTAGAAAAAAGACTCCGTTGTCTCCCTAAGTAGAGCTACTGGAGAGTCAAACTCCTATACCATACCAGAGCAAGTAATCCTCACAGAAAGAAAACACACATCTTTTCCTGCTGCTGGTGAGCTCGTCCCATGAGGCAGCATGATTTATGATAGCCCTTGATCTTTTTATCTTGACTGGTAGTTTGCAGATCCTTTAATTATGCACAAGTAGCAGATTTTTTTTGTGAGATCTGTGGGCTGCAGGGCTGGCTAATGGAAGATGTTAGCCTCAATTTCTGTGAATCTTTTTGAAAGCAGTTCCAAAGTTAGGTAAATAGCTCAGAAACACCCATTGTTTTATGCAGGTGAGATAACCACTAGTTCATACCCTGAACCGTCTTTGATTATTTTTCTTTGGAAAGAAATATCTTTCTTACATTTCAGGGCTGTTTTGCTCAGGCAGGGGAGGACTGCTAGGTTTCCTTATGTGGGTTTGCTTTTGTTGGCAGTGTGAAGGAATGGGTGCTGCATAAAGATCATTTCAGGGAAGATATTGTACCAAAACTCCCTTATGGCAAAAAAACCCTTTTGCATATATTATGACCTCTATATTTTATGCAGCAGAACACAAAAAAAGTATGGAGTCCTTAACCATTTTAGGTATTTTTGTAAATATGCATTTGTGCATCTTGAAACATCTTGGATTTTACATGGCAGGAATCTCTATCATCCACTCTACCTTTCATTTCATTAAGAAAGAGTAAGAAAAGCAGGGAGGACAAAAGAAAGATGAAAAAAAATAATCTGAGAGGAAGGTGTTGTAAAAACAAAAATGAGCAATAAGGTTAAATCTCATTTAGAAAATCAGTTGTCAAATACATATCACCCAAAATCTAGTAAACAAATGGAAATAAAACACTTAGTAAGAAATTATGTTCAGTGAGAGATACAAACACCAAACACGTTAGTTTTCAAAGTAGCCAGAAGGTTTCTAGCACTTGCCTGCATTGTATTATAATCTAGAATATTGCCTGAGTTCCTTCAGTTAGAAACATGAGTTCCTAAGTTTATATAAGCAATAAAATGCCATTTCTAATTGTGTATTTTAAACCAAAATGCATTAATTAAAGAAAATTTAGGGTTTGTCAGACAGAAGGCCTGTGCTGGCCTGTAGAGGTTCCTGTCCCCCAGCTTTAGTCAGGGTCCTTTATTTCAGAGAAGGTAATAGAATGAGGTACATCGCTGCACTGTGTGGAACACAAGGTCACGTGCTGGTGACTCACACGAACCCTTGATACTTTGCTCCACAATGGGCTAACAACACATGCATAGGGAGCTACTGTGTCTCAGCTGACAAAGTCTGGAGCAGCCAGCTGGATTATGCCTCTTGTACGGTGTCACAGCCTGGGAGGTTAACAGTCACAGCATGACTTACCTCCAAAAACTCCACAGAGAATCATTCTGGCACATAATCTGCAAAGACATGTCTCCAGATCAGAGAGAAAAGAGCCACATAATAAAGGGCTTGGTTTATTTACAGGTAGAGCAAATATCAACAGTATAAAAATAATGACTAGGAAAAGATATACACATGAATATTTGAGAGACAAAAATATTAATTGAGTGAACTGTTTTTCATAGTGAAGATAGACACTGGCAGAAGAAGATAGGGCTGCATCCTAGAAAAGAGTTCTTATGTCTTGACTATTGCATAAACTTCTTTCAAACAGCTCTCAGTCAATGAGACAGACCCAGCTGTGCTTGATATGATCCCATATGTGGCCTGCAGCAAGTAACTCCAGTTTTTGCATCTCTGACTCAGAACTTATCTATTTCATAGGGGGCTGTTATGAAACTCAATTAACACTTGCAAAGCGTTAGGATGGCAGTTACGGCATAAGTGTGAGGTATTATATAATGGGATGAAATTAAGGACAGTGAAGTCTGATTATCAAGGAAAAAAAATCTCAACAATGTAATCTGTTAGACTGGGGAATAATGCCGTAGGGGTAGAAGTGGATGACTCATTGCTTGAGTCAATTAAATCTGGGCTAGATGTGGCACCAGCAAATATAATGTAGGGCACAACCTTCTAGTAGGAAAGATATGGCACACATGACCTTATTTCTATGATCTTATGCTTGGCTGTATAACCAACCAAGATTATATGAGCTCATATAAACTTTACATCATTTCTCATGTGTTTCTCATGTGTTTAAGGACTCTCAAAACATTGTTGTGGTCTGTGCTCAACTGATGAATACTTAATATACTAAAGTACTGGAGATCATTAGCATTCCTGAGGTTGTCTGGCATGCTTTGTTTATGCAGCGTGGAAATGGGAAATATTTCTTTCAGCCTTTATGAGATATTGGCAGTGTCACCTCTTATAACCATCAGCCTACCAATTATTTGACAAAATATGCTGATTATTGAAATTGCACTGTTAATATGCATCAGTGCCAGAATATTATTAGGACCCAGAGCCTGTGCTACATGAAGGACACAGACCATGTAGTGAGTGAGTGCTGTGCAACTGTTTGATTCTCCTCCTCACTTCCCTAAATCACAGAATTTGTGGACTGACCTGTCCTTGTTAGCTTTGATATCCTTCATGACTGGTTACCAACACAAACTTTTATTCTCCCTGAAACAGTTTATTTGTCTAATTATGCCCTTGCTAGAAACTAAGGATGAATTGCAAGGTTTTAAAAGGCTTACAGAGAGGAGGAAAACAGCACTCCTTTTTTAAAGGGCCACAAGTCTCCTCTAATCACATCCAGCCCCCCTTGATTAAGTTTCTTTGCTAAGAACTCACATGTCTTACTTGTTTAAAAAATGAAAGGCAACAAGCAGTCCTCGAGAATGATTTAAATTTTCAGCATCCCTGTGAGATGATCTTATCTCCACTGTACAAAATAACCCCTCTGAAACATATCATTCTCTAGTTTAACTAAGTGTACCTTGAGATGGACTGTGTCCTTTTACAGATATTTGGGAAAACAATCTCTGAAGACATAACCTGGCAGATTCAGCCATTAGGTTTGGGTGACACTAACATGCCTTTACCATCTTCTGCTCAGCTCCAGAATATTGGAATCTATGGTAGCAACACTCAATGCACAAAAAACAATCTGATGCCCAGTTGTGCTTGACCAGGTATATAAATATAATTGTAATCTTCTGGGCTGATTCACTGATATCCATTGATATGTCTACTACCTTGCTCCCTAATAAATGACAGAGCTATAAAAATGCAACTTCTTGCAGTAAATGTCACCACATAACGAAGCCTGTTCCAGCTGCAGACATTAACTTGCTTGCCCTTGGTTTGTTGCCACGGCTGCCTTTGCAGACTGGTCTACCTCCTTATGTCATGCTTGAGGAGTTGCAACATAAGGAGGGATGTTCCTCACCAGTGATTATGAAGTAATTTCTAACCCTCATGCACCATAGGAGTTGCCCTGGGTACTTGCAGGCAGATCAAGGTCACTGACCAGCCAGACCCCTGGATGTGGACAGCCTGAGGCTAGCCTGTAGCAACCAGCCAGACATGACAATGCTGTTGTTGATGAACGTTTTCTGTGGTGATCTCATGGTGATGTGATGACATTAAATCGAACAAACAAAGCAGTGGCTAATTGACTCATCAGTAAACATTCAGCTAAACAGAATTAAACGGAGAGAAAACTCTGTGAAATGATTTAATTTAATAGGAAGCTCCTCATGACAGGATTTTATTAATTACATCTTCACACAGCCCAGGAGGTACAAAATGAGAGACTGGAAAAGTTTCAAAAGGGTGTTGAAAAGAATCATCCAATTCTTTTGTTCTTCTGAAAGGTAGTCCAAGCTACTTTGAATTTGATTTTTTAATGTTTGTTCATTTATAAGCTGAAATATAAAATATACATTCTATAATAAGCAGGACATGAGAAACACATTCCCTGTAGCACTCACTCCATTAATATACACCTAAACTATCCAAAATAGAAGCAAAGCCTCATGTAAGTTAACATATTTATAATTGGTAGTTTTCAACCTCTAGTTGGCATTTCAGAGTAAAGAATGCTACATAAACCAGTGTCATTCAAGGCAGGTCCTGTTTTCAACATTAGGTTTATACAGAGGTGGAAATTTGGCTTAAAAGGCTATTTCCTTGTTCCTGGGGCTGTTTGAATATAGTACGTCTCACACCAAGTTTCTGAAAGTATTGTGTGATGACATTATTGATGTAATTGTTATAAAACATGCCTTGATGAACCATTTCCATCCTGTGATAGAAAGAGTATTACTGTGATGTTTCTTCTAACCACAGCTTTGTTAAAATAAATGTTAAAGTTCAGAATGAAAACTTCCAATAAGAAAGGACCTATATCAGTTTTAAAGTAAGTCTCTATTTGACAGCATCAGATGCTACTTCAATTTTCCTGTTCCCAACAGCACCCTACAAAGTCTTACGAGTAGCTTTGTTAGCACCACACATCTTTCGATGGCATTTGCTTTGAGAGATGTCAGCTCTCCACTGCAGTGCAGGTCTGCAGGGATCACACACCTCTCATGAGAGTTACAGAGATGTTTCATTCAAAACTGACCATTGCAGCATTGAGCAACTTCTACTTATGCTCCTGGTTATTTCTACCATGCTAATTCCTGTGCATTAGCTGGAAGACACCTATAAACTCACTCAAAATTAAGCTTCTTTTGAAGAGCAGTGAATGATTACACCATTTGCAGCTTACTTTCCTCTTTGCACTTGCTTATACGCAGAGGACCAAAGATTTCCACTGGCCTCTGTGAGAGAAGGAACCCAGGAACAATTTTGTCCTCTCTCAGCATCCCTATTATAATTGTCTCTGCATAACATGATTACCTTTGTCAGTGTTCTAAGATTTTACATTCCTTCTTCCTTCACCTCCAGGCCCTTGTTCTACCTTAGTAGCTCTTTTTTTCACCCATCCAAATTCATCTCCCTCTCGTTTCCAGCTATAGCTAGCCTCCTCTCCTGATAGTTGTACTCTCCTTCCGGCTCCCTGCTACTGGTTTCCCACCACTCCCAGTAAATCCAGTGTGCAGCTGACAAAATACTTTCCCATCACTTTGATCTCAACCCCCTCTCCCCTAAACCTCTGCATTTGCCAGACCTTCTTCAGCAACTGTGCCGAGCTCCTCCTTGCTGGGGGATTTTTTCCCACTGCCATTACTTGACAGCACCTCCTTGTCACTTTTGATGAAGGACACCCCATGAAAATCTGGTATTTTTTGCATGGTCAGCTATGTAATTTTTGAAAATCAAAATCTGTTCTGGCACAACTTTGTTTCTTCTCTCATGAAGGGAGTGGACTATTTTATGTTTACAGCCCTTTCTGACAAGGGTCTGCAGTCAGAGATGTTTATGGCACCATGATGCAGGACAAGCAGATATAATATGTGGATAAATTTGCAATTGTGGTGATACACAATATGTGGACTAGTTCCTTAGTCCTTGCAAGTAGATAATTCTTTCTTAGAGGTGAGCACATTTAACATCACCTCTCTAAACCTTCACAATAATTACTTGGATTACTTTAAATAGAGGTATAACCTTATTCCTTTGAATCTTGATTCCCAAGAATTACCAACTATAAAATATTCTTAATGTGTTGGTTTGAACCACCTTCTGATGGCTCTGTGTCAAGCCAAATGAGATCCTTCAGGCATACTAAAAACAGAGGAGTCCAAATGACTCACAAAACAGCAGCGTGATATGGTTCCTGTGACTTTTATTTCACTGGTTCAGCTCAGGAGGTACTGAAGATCTTCAGTGTAAAACTCGGACAGTGCTACTGCTCCGTCTGCTGTTGACTGCTCATAATACTCACAACTTTTGATTAGTACTACTCATGCCAGTAATGAGCACTGGCTTCTGCTTTTCTCTTTCTCGCTATTGTTATTACATCCTCCCAAACAGCACAATTATTTCATCTGTCTGATGGTTTCTATGTGTGATCCAGCATTTATGAAAGTCAGCAGAAAATTATTTCACACTGCTTTCTCAGGAAGGAACTATCTTAATTTAGATGAGTTTGTTAAGCTTGCTTTGTAGAGAACAAATGATGTTCTAGTTGATACCCTCAATAGGAAAAGGTGATAGGGAATACTCTTAAAAGGCTAACATGCCTTTGATTAAAGTGAGTGAAATGTCAGAATGTTCTCAGAAACAGACTAACCTCAGACCTTGGTGCTTGAGTTACTGCCATTCTGTGTATGAATAAGAAGTACTTAATTCTTTACTTCCCTTCAAGAATGTCACCATTTATGAAGACACACATATTCAAATACAAGGACCTTTACATAAACAGATGAGAAAACTGGATGAACAGACTATCATCTTAGGCACTTCTTCTGAAGAAAATTAATTATGAGTTAGGTGATTCACGGCTTACTAAATTGGATTGGAAACATGTATTAATTTTACAAAGTAGTTCAGCTGACAGCTGCTGAAAGAGTCTTTTAGTTGGTATCACGCTAGAAATGTCAGTCACTTTAGTTGATTGCTGGAATCAGTGAAGGACAGTCAGGTTAATCAGAACATATAGGCACAGTAGGGATAAATATTGTGCTAAATTTAGCAAGGCATTCTCCTAGATTGCATGAACAGCAGTAGATGTAACTGCTCTATATATTAGGATCAACCATCACAACAAATTTACAGGACTCCCAATGGCAGTTGATTCAGTCGATGGTGCCATGGCTAAATGCCAGTTTTTCTATTATCAAGTAACCCTGATTTTCTGTTTTTCTTAACCAGTAACCACAAAACGATAGTAAAAAACCAACCATACACTATATATATATATTTGTCAAAAATGCATTGGGGAGGAGAAAAAAACCTGTTCAAAGACTACTGAAGTGATTTTCCATGTCTGAGATACATGACCCTGATCCTTTCAAGACTTTGTTTTGCATTTGCTTAGTTTTACACAGTGTTGATGAAATAATGAAAAAATATAAGTGCTTTATTCAAAAGTACAGGACTAAAGATTAGGAAGGTCTGTACCCTTATGTATAAATGCACAAAAAAAGTACTACTGGAAAATTTCTTCTGACCTTTAAACTGACACACTGGAGATGAACTTTGGTGGGAGTTAATGGACTTTAACATCATTAGCTGTCTTATTAGCTGATGGAAGAGCTTACTGGTAAACTGATTAGTTGCATGGTTAGGTGTACAAAGAAAAAGAAATCAATCAGTCACTGACCCTTTTAGGAAGAAAAAGAAGGGTTTTTTCCAAATTGTGAAAATGTTTAAGGTGATATGGAAGAACATTCTATAAAAAAGCTTGCATTTATATCCTCCTGGAAGGATTGACATGAGATCTGTGATAACTTCTTCCAGGTGTGTCTCAGACTGAGGTAGAAAGGACTTGAGATGCATGATACACACTTTAGTCGCTTCAAATGCAGTGTCCTGCCTTATGTCCAAATCAAGTGTCCTTAAGGAAAAAATTTCTTTCGAGACCACGAGGTGAGACTCTAAGCGGTGATGTTAGTCCCTTTACAATAACAACTTTAAAATAAATTGATTGTGTTGTCAATTCTTAAGTTTCTGGGTAGCAATTGTAACTTTGGTATGTTACACAGATTTCCATTAAATTTTATACTGACATTGCGATTCCCTTCTTTCCTTTCAAACTCGGTTTACAGTCCACTGAGCTCTGTTTACTGACTTGGCATTACACAGCCAAAGCAGACCAAATTCAGCTTTTTAATCAGAATTGACAGTGTGATGTCATGTACTGTGCTCCTTTGCTATGGGTTACCATGAAAAATCTTGGTCATTGCTAATTTTGTTCAAATTGTAAAATGTTAGCTCGTGACATTGAATGTCATTCTGGCTGGCACTTGAAGCACTAAATGTCAATTAGGACAAAGAGAAAATGGGCAAAGAAGTAACTCTGGAAAATTCTAGCTCAAATTAATTCTCTAGATGCACTTGTCGAAGACGGGTAATCTGGTTGCTGAATTATTTTCTTAGAAAACACTTCTGCAAGTGTCTTCTTAAGGCCTGTATTCAAATGAATACAAAGCAAAGGAAGCCTTGGAAATTTGTATTTCAAGGCTGTTTTTTATTTTTTTTTGGTCTGGTGAATAACTGTCACTGAATACATAAGAGGAGAGGAACTGTCATTCTGTAGGTGGTGCCTATGTCTTGGAGTGAAAACCAAGTTCCAGTCCTCCATCTACCATTCACTGATCCATCAGTCAAACCTCTGGGAGGCTGAAACAGACATTCTCTCTGCCCTTCCTGTGATATACATTATGTACCTTGCATAGCAAATTTCTGGGTGTTTTTCAGTCTTAAGCTGAATGAATCTAGGTTTGGGTCAGACATTAGGATGAAATTCTTTACTGAGAGGGTGGTGAGGCACTGGAACAGGTTGCCCAGAGAGTCTGTGGACTCCACATTCCTAGAGATGTTCAACGACAGGTTGGATGGGGCTTTGAGCAGCCTGGTCTAATGGAAGGTGTCCCTGCATGTAGTAGGGGCTTTTGAGATGTATGATTGTGCAGGTCCCCTCAAACCCTAACCATTCTATGATTCTATCTGAAGGTTCTTTCACAACTGGATTGTGTGAGGGTAGATTCTGCCCATTAAGAAAGTAAAGCCTCCCTGAAAGTTTTTACATGCAGTTAGTTTCCTCATATGGGAATCAACACAGGGAATTGCATCAGTTTGAAACCGGTTTGTAGGAACAATTACTGATTGTTTTGCATGTTCACACAGATCTAAAATGGCTACTCCAGTTTGGCTGAATCTTAGAGTAAATAGAAAAGATAATTTTTCAAATTAATGCATCCTACATAAACACAAGTAGTCAGAATATGGAGAAGAACAGACCAGAATATGGGCCTTTTTCTAGTGTTTTGATTACTACAAAGAACATAATTTTATTCATAATTCTGCTTCTGGTTGTCTCTTTCTTGGGTTTGCAGAGAGCAATGACTGTATCTGACAGATATTCATCATGTATCTTTAAAGTTACAGTAGGTTTGTTTGAATATGACTCTTCATTTGCAGTTTCTCTGTGTAGAATCAAGAGAAATTACAGTGCCACACTTGACAGCGCACTTTGTTACCTGGGGAAATTTGCAGTGTGAATCACATAATTCATTGCAAATGTTAGAGATGCCTTTTTAATATGGATATAAAACCTGTGACAGTGCAAATATTATAAGGAGCTGCACTGATTTACAGCTTTCTAGCTAGACATACGAATGTTTTAGCTTTGTTTTAAGATGAAATACGAAATGTAAAGCTCACTTGAGACCTCGTACTTACAGCCTTTAAAATACTTAGGATCAGTCAGCCTAGGAATTAACTTATTCTCCATAGAAGTTAACATAAGCTATTTCAAAGCTCAGTGTTTACACAGGTCACAAAAGTTGAAAACATCTGGAGACATACTTCATGCATTATTACTATCTACGTAAGTAATGGAATTTTGTAAGTGAAATGTACAGTAAAGAGCCTATTGAAGGAAAAATAGAAGAAACATGAACAATAGCAGTAACTGGTTAACTAAAGAGGGCTAACTCTTTCTAAAGACATCTTGTTAGTGACAGACTAATTAATTAATGACCAAGATTTTGACCAGGTGCATGAGATTTCTTTTAGCCGTGGTTTATACTGGGATGTAACAAATGCTGATTAAAAAAGCACTACTTACTCTAGAATTTAACTGGGTGCAAAATATACATTTAGGGCCCTATTCTTTATGTTGCTCAGCGTTTTCTATGAGGCAGTCATCGGCTAGGAGGGATATTGGACCCCTTCTTGAAGGTCTGACTGAGTGCTGAGGGCACTCAGCCTTTGATCTTTTTTTAGTTCACAAGACGGCTCAGGCACAAAGTGCTATAAATGCTTACTAGACTCAATTGTGTAGTATTACTTATGGACAGAATTTGGGGTTTTATGGCTTAGTCTTCTTGTAAAACTGTTTGGGACTAATGGTACTTCCCAACTGACACATTGTCTAACCCTCTGGACTCTCATAACATTAGTCAGGGAACTGAAAGACCTTTCTATTACAAAATGCCCTCAGTTTCAGAAGTGGCCACTTACTCTCCCATGTCTATTCAATCAAAGTTGGGGCACTGCTAAACCACTCTAGGAAACCTGCAATCTCTCAGGCCCAGTACTAGAAAAACAAATAGAGATTGTTTCCTTTGCTGAGCTGCCATTTCACAGTCAGAGGAATTGGGAGATATACCTACAGTCCTCACTGCTTTTTGTCCTTCCCAGTCATTATTTCACCCTTCCCAGAGCACAACCCTTGTTCTGCCATTAGAATGTCTGTATCCCATTTATAGATCTCAAGCACTGGGACACTGGATGTCAAACTTTTAGTGACTTAAGGAAAAAGTTTGTCCCTTTTTTTAAGTTCTACAGGTGAAGTATCCTGACAGAGAAGTCTGTATAAATAAAGTAGAAATAGCAAATTATCTGGTCACTTCAACAACACAATCCAGAAAAATTTTATGGATCCCTCAGGAGGGAGCTGGAAATTTTTTACTTACAAGTAGTTCCAGGGTATGTTTAGTCACCAAAGCTTGAGGTTTTTTTCTCACTTGATTGCTAGGGAAAAAGAAGAGAGACTGGTGTGTAACCAAGGTCATCCTTTGGGCGGTAAAGCAGCAGAAGGCAAGTATGTCTGCCCCACTGGGGCACTTACTCTCCTTTCTGTAACAGCTTCCTGAGCTTTCCAGACAGGAAACAGAGGCCATTTCACTGAAGTCTGAGTTACATGCATGGAAATTTGCTTCCTATACTGTAAGCAACACTCACTTCTCTTCTCTGACCATAGCGTCTCTGTGCTTTGGGGCTGTTGAGAAGACTACTTCACTGTTGAAGCTGCAACCTATCAGGCTGCACTCTGAAAAGGTAGGCAATTCTGAGTTGCAGGTAATTCAGACTTCTTGTAAACATGGGAAAACAGAGGATAATCCTCCTCTTGACAAAATTGACTTGTACCTAAATTCTAAGTTAGTGATAAAAAAGACCCCCAAAAGGAAATGTCTGTGCTTTCTGTAAAGACACTGGCCAAAGGGAAAAGGCTCCATGGAAAGATCTGATCTGCCTGGATATGGCATCTAAACTTAGGATATAACTTCTCTATTTATTTTCTAGGTTGGGTGTGTTATTTAAGGGAAGGCATCTTTTTTGGTTCAAGTCAGATTGCTCAGACCCAAAACTCATGGCTCATGAGTCATGCAGATAATGTTCAAAGAGTCAAAACTAATGTTTATTCCTTCTCTGAAAGGCCCCAATGGTCTGTGTGTCTCTATATTACATATTTTCTTCTCTGTTCCTTACAGTTTTTTGATTACTGCTTTCAGCTAGTGATGGTCAAAGTCTTACTTACAGAAACAGCGAACAATCTCAAGAGTTTTGCTCTTTTGTTTGTCACCTACAGTGTGAATGCACGTGATCAGTCATCTCAAAGAGATATAGTTATAATAGCAAGTATTCCTTTCAGTCAGTTGCTCAGGACATTCATGATACAAATACATTTTAACCAGTAAGTTCTCACATTACTCACATTTTCAAACTGTCAAAGGACAAAGCAAAAGTATATAGCCTCCTGATTTCCTAAAATCTGCTTAAAGAGCACACAAAGATCCATAGAATACACATAATGCCTCAAAACATCTCGGTGGTGTGTTGTTCCTGAACATGTTTAGCACTTGCGATAGTGTGTAATACGGTAGGGCTCACTGCAAATTAGAATGAGGCAATGTGTTGCCAGTTTGAAAAGAGTGTTAACAGTTAAAAAAGTGCCAATCAAAGCAAAAAAGATGAAACATTACACAGCTATTAAGGATATTATTCAGTCCTTTTAAATGATTGCCAATTTAGATATTTCTCTTGTTAAATCATTCTTGTGAGCTATTGTACTGAATGCCAGTTTCCAAGAACAAGACAGTCCACAAGCTTAGCTCATTAATGAAGACACAACCTGGTAGGTAATTTTATAATTAAAATGGGTATTTTGAGCACTAGGCTGACTTTTGCCACATATCCAACTCTCATTTCAGTAACAGATTTAAGAAAAAAAAAAAATCGTGCTTAATTGTAAGAGTAACTGAAGAGATTTAAAGGGAGTCACAGTTGAACATTTCTGACTGTTTTGAGCAGAACAGCCTTAAAATGTTCTGTTTATTAACACAGTGGAGAAAGGTTCGTGTAAGGTTAATATTAGAATCACTTAGGATGGTAATTCCTTCTGCAAAGCATCTGCATAAATTAGAAAAAGCTGCCAGATTTCCATCTGTTAGCAATACAACTTCAGTCACAAAGACAACTGTCGTGACAACCGCACTGAGTTAGTCTTTCAAATAAAACCTGTTAAAAGCTACTGCCCTCCAGCCTCCACCCACTGCAGTTAACAGCATTAAATAGCACTCTAACTGGTATTTATTTTCTTAGGCATTCCTCACTTGTGCAGCTGCTGGCACATTGGCCTTTGATTTAAAATAACCTCAACAGGATAAGAGTTTACAGTCTCTGAAGGTCACGATGTATATGAAGTGCTTGTCTGAAAGAAACATCCAACCTGAACTTTCTCATGCTGATGTTACTGGATTCTGTATACATGTCTATCACCTACTTTGCATGGTCTTGTCTGGAAACTCTGGTGGTTCAGATGATTTCTTCCAGATGATGGCGAACCACAAAGAGAGCACAGAGGCTGTTCTAGACAACTGGTCTAGGTTTAAAGGTGGTGGGAATCACCTTTAGGGCCTTTCTCCCCTCCCCATCCAAGCTCCTCCTGCACTTTTTGATGAACTTGGGTGGCACAGCAAGTTCAGTCTAGTTTCAATTCATCCATGAAATCTGTGCTGACAACAATATCAAAGCTATTAGAAAATTCATTTGTAGAAGGTCCCTCATTCAACAGCCTGTTTTTACTCAGGCATTTCAGCGTCTCAGGATAGCACATATACCACCTACTGACCTTTGCAGGAATAGGCTTAATGTTTCTAAAGCCCTCACCAATATATGCAACGGAATAGACTTTCTTGTAATGGTAGAACTACTTTTGCACTGTTTTGTAAGTGCCACTGTCTTGAGAACTGGGTTCCTCTCAGGGACAGGCTACTGGTGGGGCCAAGGGTGCCGGAACCCTTCCCCCATCCGTGGAGGTGATGTCCGCTCCTCTGCCATGGCAGTCCCTTGTTCCCACTGCAGTTGCCTCTAGCACTGGTTATACCTGGTACATGTGCTGCACACGCAGCTAGGATAGAAAAAGGAAGTAAAAATGATTCTCAGAAGTTTGTAACTACTGATTTAAAACCAAAGAAGAAACTTCTTGTTGGAGGCTGAAGGGAACTGTTAAGGAACTGTTAATAAGTGTAATGAAAGCTTGCTTTTTGACCTGGATGTTTAAAAGGGGCCTTTAAAATGGTCCATCAAATGAATAGTGTAGTGTGCAAACCAAAAATATAAAGCATCGATGTTTTTAGTTATCAGTGTCAGCAGAATTTCCATAAATAATGTCTCATTAACTTATGTGCATAAGCTCCAAATTTAGTCCTGTACATCCCTACGGAAGGAAAAAATAGTCACAGGGATTTCTTCCTCTGGGCACCATCATATATTGTATTTTATAGTGGAAGTATTCCTAATATTTTAGTGTGATCACGCAGGGGCCAAAGGGCCTCAGACACCTAAATATCAGATGCCATTTATTTTTAATTAAAAGGACCTTTTCTAAAGGAAAAAGAGACAAAACTCTCTGCATCTTATGGTTAGGTTACCTGAAAAGATTGAGATACAGAGTTTCTGGCTTCCTTTGGCAGAGGATACAAAGAAAATTCTCATCTCTGCTGGAAGGCATTGTGACGAGGCTGTGTAGTAGCTCTTTATGAATTTAATTTCTTTGTCTTGTCTGACAAACACTTAGTACCTGAGTGCCATATGGAACATTTTGTTGCGCTCAGCGTGCATCCGTTTAGGTTCCTATTTGGATGACTTCTGATTTCATGTCAGTTAAGATGAACTCTCCTTCCTTGTCCTTGTTTCTCACTCTATTTTTGCGTTGGCAGCTGCATGGAGGAGAAACAACACATACTGTATTGCTTAGCTTAGGCTAAGGAGGCGACTCCTTGAAAGAAGTAGTTATCTATGCTGCTGTGCTCTCTGGGTGCTCAAAATTACATGTGGATGACCCATGTGCTGGTGGTGGAACAGTGCCAGGCAGAGGTGTGAGAAGAAACAAGCATCAACCCTCCCTGCAAACTCAGTGCAGAAGCAAGGCAAGGTTTTATTGATGCTATGAGGCACAACAAATCTATTCAATGAAAAGAGATGATGCAGTTAAGCAGTGGGGTATTAGGACACAGTAACAGTAATATCCTAGGTTCAAAACTAACATCACTGCCCTCTGGCTGGCTCAGGTGTGCTGAAAGTTAGTCAATAATGACACAGCATCTTCAAAGCATTTACAGTGTTGGCCAATTAAAATTCCTTCCCTAGCACTTTTATTTGTGTTTGTTAAGGGTTAGATCAGGTTTTTAACTTCAAGCAAGGAGCTGTGGGAGGCTTGCTGGAATAATGCTTCTTCCAGCACATCCCTCTTATGTGGGAGGCATGATGATAATCAGCTACGGCTCTTTCCAGGACACAGCCTGGGGAGGGGGCAGGGAAGGTGATGCAGCAGCCATGCAGCAGCTGAGACGGCAGGCAGTCCCCCATCTCAGGGTGCCTTCTTGATAGGCGGGGGGTTGACTGCCTGCACTGCCAGTTGCATCCTTACCTGCCTGCACCCAGGATCCCCCTGGAATGAGACAGAGTGTGACAGTGGAGGACAAATTTTAGCTGGAGGGACCAGGAGTGGGGAGCAGATTGAACTCATTGCTCCTGGTTCTTCTTGACATACTCAGGTGCGATTGTCTGGCCCTGATGAAGGAAACACTAGCAAAAGGCATTGCAGCTGGGGTGATTCTCCTGCATGATTGGAGTCTTCAGCAAAGGCTCCTATGGCATCTTCGGTGGCAACTCTGTGATCTACTGCTCCAAACTTGGCCACAATCATGTCTTCTGGTATTGAAAATAATCACCGGAGTTTCCTCTAAGCAATTGCAACCAGAAGTGACAGCAAAGTTCGGCCTGCCTAATGGAATTGCATTATCTATTGATACAGTAACAGTTAATGTCACCACCCTCTAACAACATCAGCCTAGTCTGTTAACAGATAAAACAGAGGCTGCTGGTGATGCAACTTTGTTGATCAAAAGATTAGAGATCCTGCTGGTCCTTGTTTGAGTCCTTTAAAGAAAATCAGAGAGATTAAGTAGAGAACTTCTAGTGATTTTATTATTAGTGTGTAATATGTTTACTTAGTCCTGATTAAACAAGATAACTTGGTAAAAAAAAAAAGAAAAAAGGACATGCTTTCACCAACTCTGGAAGGGATAATCAAACTGGGGAAGCTTTCCAGTGGTTACAAAGCAAATGTGACTAAATCAGTGCAGCAGCCAGCTGAAAAAGGATCATGATCCTGGAACAGAAATCATGTGCTTTTATGTGCAAGTCCCAAATTCTCCCTGCAGTGCAACAGGAGACCGTGCAAGAGGCTCTAGTCTTTGTGCAGGCAGCCATTAACAGCAGGGATGTGATTTCACTGTGTGATGGAAGGGAGTGTATTCCCTTGGGTTAGGATCCAAAACACACCAGGTAGTCACTTTCTGCTTAAAGAAGGTCTTTCACATTAGAATAAATGTTCAAACATGGGAGACTGAATATAGTTATTTACATTAAACTCACAGGCTTTTTCCTGGTGGTTTTTCCTCCTTACTGGAGGTGCCTATGTTCCAAAGCCAAGCCCTGAAGGCCTTGTTCTGTCCAAACTCCCGAAGAGTGTTTGAGCAGGGACTTTGTGGCTCATAAGTAGCTTTTTCTTCCTGGTAGCTCATTTTCCAGAGAGGTTGGGTAGTGAGCATATAATTTGCTGGTTTTAAACTTACAGCACAAAGTGAAGATTATCTTGCTTGAAGACTTTTGTGAAATTTAGTTTCAATTTTCAAGTGTGGTTTTTTGGTTTTGTTTGTTGTTTTTTTTTTAAATATTATTGTTTCAGAATGCTGCCTTGTTCTCAGAAAAAAAGTGTATTTAGTTAAAACACAGTTCTAAAGCAGATTTTCAAGCAATCTCGTTGCTGGGACAGTTCAGTATCAAACAAAACACAGCTGCTGGTATCTCTCAACAGTAGATGACAGCCCCTCACACTGCTTTAGTGTTTTGGGAGTAGTGCAAGCATCCATCTCCAAGCTAGAGGCTGGTGTCTGCATTGTCAACAAGTGCAAGGATGGCAGCTGTGCTGTGCATGCAGCATTTCACCAAGGGCAGTGTAACGCTTCTACAGTTTGCTTCCAATGAGTTAGCTAGAGTACAGGAAGCACTGACTGCTGCACCAGGAAGAAAAACTTGTGCTGGCACTGCCTGAAAGCTGGAACAGGTGCTCTTGTCCTGCAGGACTAGCATATCCACTTGCTCAATTCCCAGGCCAAGTCCATGACCATAAAAGCATCAAAGTTCTGGGATCCATTTAAAAATCAGGATGAGAGAAAGGTTTTTCTTGTGTCTTCACTCTCAAAAAAGGTGTTATCTCAACTAGACCTGCCTTCCCTTTATGTGTAGCTCTGTATGTTGACCTGTGCTTCTTTGCCACACTATTGCCACCTCAGCACAAGGACTCAAAATAAATGAAAGGAGGTCAGTGACACTTTGAAAATGGTGACTTGGTGTAGACCTAAACAGAGTTTAACTGATACTATCCTTGTTGTGTGTTGCTTGTCTCAGTTGTCTTAGAAGAAGTACATTATTAAAACTCCTTTTGTGATCTTAGTGGAGGGATCCCACTTAGAACATCACAAGAAAATATTTCTTCATGTGATGCAAGGGCAGCTGTCTGGCTCTGCAGGTGCAAGCAGTGCTTGAGTGAAGTACAGCAATCAAAAATATTCCTTCCACTGACTTAGAAAGGCCTTTACATGAGTCCTGCTTGTAATGATAGTGATGTCTACTAAGCATTCTGCTTACTACAAGACAGCTTTCAGGAGACTTGGATTGAAGATTCCTTTATGCTGCAAGAATTAATCACTGAACTCAGACAGAGGAGTCTGAGTTTGATCATAGTAATGGTCCTCACTACCATCTGACATGAGGAATATAAAGCTATAGATATAAATTTTACACTGAGTTATGATAAGCAATACACATGCTGAATATGCCTTTATTCAATTTTGTGGAGATGTGAAATTCATATTTTGCCTACTGGGAAAAAAGAAAGTCTCTCACCATGCCTTAGAAAAATCAGAAGTGTTGGATGCTGTGTGGTAGCTGCCACTTCTCAGGCTACAGTCTTGTTTTACTACAGGCACAAGGATGCTTATCTCTTTCTCAGTATTAACTAGGCCACATGGAAAGATACCCTGAGGGATAAGAGTGTTCTGAGGGATAAGAGTGTTCAGTGAGGGATAAGAGTGTTCTGAGGGATAGGAGTGTTCAGTGAGGCTTGTCCCAATGGGCTGCAGAGGCATGTTGGTGCATTCTGGCTTGGGAACCTGCTCTTACATTTGTCAAAACTGTGAAGCAATTCAACAAAATAATAATTCCAGATGGCAATGCTGCGATACTGAGTAAAAACCAGATGTTTCAATCCAAAAAACATCAGTCATCCTAAGTGTACAAATCTGCTTCACATTTTTTGCCAGTTTTCAAAGTATTTCAAAGGATCTTGAACAATTTTTTGTAAAATTTTGACAGTTTTTCTTTTTCACTAATATTAAACCCAAAATTAAAACATTTTTTTAACCATTTTATAATTCCACAAGTTTCTTCTTTATTTAAGCATTTTATTTTTACAGTTTTCTATTTCTGTTCTTTTTTCCCCTGACAAAATTATTTCTAATATAAAAAATGTTGAAAGTATTTTTTTTTTTTTACAACAACAAAAATTTGCAGGAAAAGAGTAGCTGCAGTTATTCTACAGTTTGTTATAAATGTTTTTTTCTTAAAGCAACATCTTTTAAGCTTCATGTTCCTCTGCAAAAGGAATTGTTTATGCACTGAATACTACTTTTCAGCAGAAAAATATTCTTCCCATAGCTATGACATATTTGTAGTCAATATCCTGAAGGGGAAAGTGAAGCAGTTTTTTCTCTGTACAACTGGTATTGTAGTTGGCAGACAAGCCCACATTCATAGCAGGCAAACTGTTATTTGTTCCCTTCAGAACATATCAACTGTAAATGTTTATAAAGTGCATCACAGTGAATAATTCAAAGGTAATTGGAATGGAATAAACAAAAGTAGTATTGTCGAAGGAATTACTTGGCTTGTGTAAACTTGGAAGGTATGGAAGTTTATTTACAACCTGAGCATAATTTTTGGAAAGGTAACATACTCCTCACGTGAAGCTAGGCACGACTACTTCTCTAAATCCCTTTTATAACTGAAGGACAAAAATAATCAAGATCTTTGCAAGATCCTTAATCAGGGACCTTTGCAAGCACCTTAAATGTTCATTACACTTAAAGGGACATTGTTTCAGAAAGCAGAAAGGGTTATCTTCTGCAAATGCCAGTCTTTCCCCATCCAAGACAATTAGCTTAAACTAAACATTTGCATTTCTGATGACTAAATGTGAGACTAGACAAGTATTGAAGCCTGATGTGTAACTGAAGTAGACAAAGATTTAAGTAGAAGAGAATATTACAAGTTAGAAAGACCAAAGGTTTTTCTTTCACACTGTGCCATAGAATTCCTGGAGGCTCATCACTGTTTATAAATCATACATTCCCATCTTGAGATGGAGGCTGCCCCATATGAGGGAAGATTAAATTTAATAAACACTTTCCCGTGTGAGAAATAAAAAAGGATTGGGGAGGTTGTATTTTGTATGGCACAGAGAAACTGTTAAGATTTTGTGCTCTGCTGATATTAAGCCTTGCTTATTTAATAATGAAAATGGCAACTGGAGAAATTCTAGTCTATTACTGTGCTCACAGTGGCTTGGTTCTACAATAACACTATCATATGCAGGGCCACAGTTAAGAACCTGTATTTTATATCAGGAAGGTCACATGTCAGGGATTAGTTAAGCATTGGCCACAGCAACAGAGAATTCTCTTGTTTTTCTCTTTTCCCTCTCTGTTTTTTGTTTTGTTTGTTTTTGTTGTTTGTTTGTTTTAATATAGAAGAGGGTAATAAAACCATTTCAGGCACCTTTGCCATCAGTCATTAAAGGCTAATGGAATGTGCACACACACACAAAGAATGGAGGCTGGAAGAACATCATATCTAAACTTTATAGGACACAAGAATGTTATTCTGCTTTTTTGGGCAGCTGTCGATAATTGCTGTCTCTGGACTTCAGTGCTTCAACGCTCTCAGAACAGTTCCTTCTTCTGTGATGGAAGCTTATCTGGTTCTCCAGCTGGAGCTTGTATTTGTGGCTCCTCACTGTGCTGAGTGCCTGGGTGGTCATGCTTCATGTCTGCCAGTACACAAGAACAGTAAGCTGCATTTTGGAGACTCACAAAGTTCAGAGACAGGGTCCTTCACCCAGTCCAGCTATATACTTATGTAACATTAACTACAGAAAACATATCATGTGACCTCCAAAGAGCTGTTTGCTTTTTATATGCCATGAAAGTCCCTAGACACACATTGTGGTATTCTGTGGGAACCAAATACGCACAAACTGAGACTAATATGACACGACCATAGGCATGTAGCTGTATGAACCTACCCTCTGTCATTTGAACCAAACTCAGTAATCTGAAATGATCACCTCCATAATTTTGCTGGTTTACATTCATCTGTGTTTGCAAAACAGACACATTTAGACCTATGTTTCTAAAGAAGGTGTTGGGGATTTTGATAAGGTATTTGGCAGCAAAGAAAAGGTACAAAGAAAGAATCTCTGTGTAATTTTGTTAGAATTTTGCACATAATCATCCTGTGCATATGAATTTTCATCTTCAAAGAGTTTTGAAAACATTTCTCTACAGTGTTGGTGTAATTCTAAACACTCTAGCAGATGTTATTTGCTGGACTGTGATACCTTGTCCCTGTATCCAGTAACCTGGAACAGCAGTGCAAGCTGCAGCAACAGCATAGCCTTCTGATTTAGCTTTGATGGATGTCACTAAAACTGAAGATAATATGGAAAAGCATGTATCTGTGTTTTGGGAAAAAAGGTGTTGTTCAAACCCCAAGTTCTAAGCTAGGAGATGAGTAGCGGCCTGAAGGAATAAGAGAAACCATACATTACTGACGTGTGAGATAGTAAAGTTAATATGCAAACAAATACTCAAAAGTGTGATGATGAATTGAAGCTTACAATGTGAGGCAACGGATAAAGTATTTTTTTGTTAGAGAATACTTAGCTATATGTTAAAAAGTAAGGGGCAGAGTCTAGAGAGAAATTAAAGGTATTAGTTTAATTTCTAATATTTTTTCAAAACATTTTGCAATAGAAAGAATTTGTCCCCTCAAATACTGGCTCTATTTACCTATAAATAAGCATTATAAAAGTTGGTGAAATAAAACCGTTTCATTTCAGTCACAAAAGACTAAGAACCCTTAGCAAGCTTTTGCTGTAATAAATGCCAGGCTAATGCACTAGAACACAACTCCATTGGCCTTCCACTACCACACAGAAATACTTCTGTCACAAATGTACACTCACATATAGCCAGGAAAATAAAATCCTTGGGGAATTGCATTCCCAAAAGTGACCTGAAAGAGTTTAAGTAGCTTCTTTAACCACACAAATGCTTACTTAAGTCATATTTGCTGTGTAATTTGCATCAATGCTATCACTAAAACAAGAGGGAAAACAGAAATGATTTATTGCACTATAATTTCTTCCCCATAGTCCTATTTGCCAAGAGTATATGTAGTATATGCTGTAAATTCTGATATGTGGTTATAGGCCTAGGGAAAACAAGTCTCCCCAAAAGCACATGGCAGGAATGTTTAGTAACTCCAGTTAACTTCCTTAAACAATCATGCTTAATAGCTTTTACATGAGGAAGAAATCTTGGATGAGAATAGGTTGCTAAATGATACTTCATAGTGAAGCCTGTGTATGAGCGTTTATATATTTTTGTCTAAAATACTAATGGTGATGAGAAATCACCACAGAATTCTTGGCTGCTCAGTCTGCCCCAAGCAAAGCCCTAGCTTGGACCTGCCAATCCCAAGGAGCAGGTGGTCAGACGATGTGCTACGAGTCAGCACTGGGACTGTCTGCCCCTGTTCCCCTCCTTGCCTGGGAAGGTAGTTTGCTGCTTCAGCCTTTCCAGAGTCTCTCCCATTGCCTCTCCCATTGCCAGCAGGCAAAGGAACCCTCAGGCATAGAATTCAAGGTGTGAATTCACTGGTTTCCTTCTGGTCCTAAGGCTTCCTATTCCTAAGGTTCCTGATCACCTGCCTGCTGTAGGGAACATGAGGATGGCACCAAAGTTTAAGCAGGGCCAGAGCTGATGGCGGAGGATATTCCTGGTCTCCACTGCCCAGCAAACATTGTACCAGAGCTCTTCAGGGCACATAGAAAGGCTCTGGAGGAGAAGGAGTGAAGCCTGGGAGATGGACAGGGTGCTGCAGGGGTGGGTGGTTCAGAGTTCTTTACATATTCCACCCCTTAAGTCCTCCATACTGACAGGGTACACACAGAGAAAGGCCATGGTGGAGGCGCCATGGCCACTCCTTGCTCCTCCCTCTGCTCTACATAGCTGTGCTGGAAACTTCAGGACAGAATGAGTCCATTCCCTCAGTCCTTTTACAAACTTCCATGGTCTGTGTTTTGTCCTGTGAATGTCAGTGGGGTCAAACAGATCAATTCTGACCTTGGTCAAGCAAGTATTAAAGAACTGAGAACGGAGTCAATTGCTTTTGACCATCATTCACTTTTTGACCATGATTCATCCATGTCTAAGTCAAAACCCACAAAAAGCTTTCTCTAGATGCAGTAAAGACCATGACTGTATGATAAACTCCATAAACCTGAGCTGTAGTTACAAAACTGGAGAAGGAATACTTTCTCACACATATAAGCCACGACATGTACTCTAGAACAGTTGACATGTTAATTCTCGCCCCACCTCCCCCCCATCCCCAAAATCTCACATCCTTAGAATAAGAGAGAGAAGGACTGAGATCACTGTAATAGTATAGATATCTCCTATAATTTCAAAATGAAGTTCATGTTTTTTTCAAATTGACAGGAATTTGAAAGGTTAATCTTTCTGCAGAAGGCTATGACATATGCATAGTTTTCTTGCTCTGTTATCTGGGACAGCACCTTCAAGCCTGTTCTCCCAGACTAATTATGGTTCAGATGCCCTCTATAGCAGTATCTCTGGTAATACTTCATTCTCTTCACTGAGAGCTGATTGAATTTTACTTTCATTGCCTCCACTGGAATTATGCCACTATAAATGAGTTGTGAATCTAGACACATGAAAGAGCAAAAAAAGGAATCTCTAGAGGAGCTTTCTTTGGACACTCTGTGATATATGGCTATACAGAAAATATACTCAAATATGCAAGCAAGCAAAATTCCACAGTAAAATTACCAACACAATTTGGACCTCAGTTAGAAGCCACTCATGAATGGTAGGAAGGCTAAACAACATCTTAGTAAAAGTGAAACCCAAAAGCTCTGAGTACCCATTGCATTTACATCAGAGAAAGCAAGAAGGTGACTGGAGCTCATCTGGGAAGGCAGAATAAATTTAGCTGTCATTGGAGGCTCTAAAAGTTAAATGTCTTATTTATGTCACAAATAGGACATAGTTTACAAAATAAATACGCATGCAGAGTTTTAAAATGCAAATGAAAAAAATAGCAAGAGAGATGTAAGGGTTTAAAAGCATTCCTACTCTGAGAAGTGCAAGTATTTTCTTCTTTGCTGAAGTTCCCAAATGGCTCAGTCATAGGGTCAAACAGAAATAAGGTCTTTGATCTTTTCCTTAGTAAACCAGAGAGAGAAAAAGACAACATGGAATTTGATCAAGGTCTCCAGCCCTGTAGGCAAGTGCCATAAACACTAAGCTGTGGTAGTTGGTAAGTGGATTCTTCTCTTATTTTGACCAGAAATTGATTCCTGGCCTTCAGATGGCTTTCTTCTTTTGTCTGTATGCCCTGGCAAATGGTCAAATTTGAGCAGCATAGCAAATTATTAACAAATGTAAGGGATTTTGAATTCCCTGCAGAATAAGATGAGACATTTAAGCAAGTTGCCTTATTTCACCTTTAGTGTACTTCAAAATTCAAACTGAATCTGATATTTTCCCTAGTTCAGCTAATAAAAGAAAAAGTAGCCTTGACTCTGCTACATTCAATCACTACTGAGACATTATGATGAAAACTTTAAGATTTGTTGTATCTGTTGAAGGCCAAAAAATATTTAATGAAAAATTCCTAAACAGAATTTTAGCTGAAATCATTGCTGGAACAAATTTAAAAAGAGACTCTATTGGAAGCTTTTGACGTCAGTGGCCAGACTATGTGATAGAAAATATAGTATCTAAGAGGAATATGGAAGAAAAAAAGGCTTAAGGCAGTTATAACATATTTCTAGTAGAAAAAACCAAAGAGACGGATTTAAAAAAAAAAAAAGATATTAATATGGAAGGAGAGACCTATAGCTTTGGAATGTGAGAAAGAAGGGAATGAAAAGCTGTAAACAACTGTTTCTAGGTGATGTGAGAGCCTGTTACTTCTCTGATAGAACTTAATTTTACCCAAAGAGATGAGACATATGACAGCCTCAAGAAAACTAAATGTAGTGTTCTCACCTTGAATGTTCAAAACCATGTATAATTTGATGCATCTGGTAGTGGAAGCCATGATTTTTGCTTCTCAGATCTTCCTATATTAGTTGGTAGCAGTGCGTCAGAACAATTAGCATACAAAGATGATTAACAAAAGCTGTAGAAATTAACAGTTCTTCTCACTTCTGGCTATCAGGCTACGGGAATTCTCCCTCTGAAATTAAAACATCCAAATCAGAGGGGTTTCAGTAGTCAAAGACTGTATTTCATAGCATGTGTATTCAAATGTGTTTACAGGGAAGTGTGTAGGAACAGTATTCCATACAAATAATGTTTGTGGTTAAGATGGAAGGTGGATAGATCACAGCAAGATACAAAGGCCAATTTGGGGGTGAATGTTTCAGCTTATGCATATCAAAGCATTGATGCATGAGTCACTGGCGAAGAATGACTAATTTTTTTGCATCAGAGTAAGAGAATGCTCTTGCTTACTCCTTTTCAGATCCATGAATAATGTCGAATGAAATGGTTCTTCTTTAAATCAGTCATTTTCTGTGTTTGCTGCATAACAAAGATACTGATTCTTACACAATACAAAGATGGATGTCCTCAATATGCCAAATATGAGAGAGGCAGAGAGAAAGAGAAAGAAAAACACAAAGAGAAAAAGAGAAAAAAAAAAAAGAAAATACAAAGTAGAAGAGAGAAAGACAGAAAAGAAAGAAAAGAAAGAAGGACAATAATCACCCCCTTCCCCCAAGAAGCAGCAACAGTATTGTGAGACTACTTTGTGATAAAGCTGTGCATTGCATAGCATCAGCATAAAACTTTTTATTGCATACACTTTTTGAAACTGGTGTCTGAGAGGTCACTGGCCAGGTGTTTAACTATTCTTGCTTAGAATAGAAGCCTATTATTCATTTTTATGTTAATAGTAACTGGGAGATGAGGAGTGGTAAAAATATATTCAGTTCTTAAATTAACACCTTATGACAACTTGAATTAGAACACAATGTGAGTGTATTACATTTCACTCTGAATCCACATGGTTAGCTACAGCAGGTATCAGACCAGCAGGAATCACTAATTATCATATTTGTGGTAACTCTTAAATTAGCTATGACATAGAACAGCCTTTTGATCTTGACCATGTTCTACTAATTATTTAATCTTAGACAACACAGAAACATGTTTCGGCATATAGCCTAAGAAAGAACACAGTATATGTTTTCTTCCAAAGCCTACTAAAGCCAATAGCATACCCAAGAAAACACCTTCATACTTCTCTTAAAACTCTGTTTTCACACTCTAATCATTGAAGGTGGATATGAGCCAAAACTCGAAATACAAATGGGCACAAAATTTTCCTCTTATGATGGAATTCATTGCATCCAGTGTCAGATGTCTATGAGAAAGATGTTGTCCCCTGAGACATCCTTTGTTCTGCTTATAGTAAATGGAAAGAAACTCACAATTTTAGGGAATTTTAGACCTTTACCTTAGAATGAACCAAATTGTACTCTAGGGTTGTTTTTTTTGGTCCACTGGCTTGGGAGACCAGCTTGGATGTAAGAACATCTGTGAAGAGAAGTCTCACCTAAGGTATCTAAGAAAGACCAGATGTATCACAACCCAGAAAATATTAATTCTTTCCATGGATAAGAGCATGCTTGGGGTTAAAAGAGATGAATTCCTGCCTTGTTGTCTTCTATAAATTTGGCAGAATCTGTGTCTGCGTCTGGCCAGAGAACAATGGTAGCGTTTTACTTACAAATAAAGTAGAAACACTCTTTGAAATTCTGGAATTCGTGAGAATCTTACCCAGAACAGTAGGTTTCTGCCCAGAGCATTTGCTGAAGAGTGTTTGGGGAAAAGCCAAGCTCTTGTCTGGCTTGATTCATAGTGAGGAATCAAGGCTACTTAGTGTAGGTGAGTGCCCTAACAAATAGGTTTCTGTCTGCTTTTGGGCCTGTTCCACTTTGTATTATTGGATAAAGAAGAAAGGACCTGAATCAAGGCTGAGTAGTATCTTCTGGAAGGACCTCTTACTTATGGAAAAATATTTGCTTACTACATTGCTGGGTCACCTGTCACCAGCAATGTTGTGTCATTAAGTACAGAAAATCTCTTCACAGAGTCTAGTTAAAACAGAGAAAGTGACACAAAATTACTGGGGTTTGCGAACTGGCACTTGCTAATGTGAAAGCATGATGCTGGAAGGTCCTGACCAACAGTCACTTCTCTTTCTCTTTCTTCCTCTTTCTCTTTTCACTAAAATTTTGTGATTCACTCCAATGTAAATGAGCAGAAAGTGTTTGTTTATTAATTTATTATACCAACTTCTTTTCCCACAAGAAACATTCCAGTCTGACTCCTTAATACTCTGCAGTAAAAAAGGTCTCACTGCTAAATTGTGATAGTCATTGGCAATCAACAAGAATTCAGTAGCAGCCAATGGTTTCAAACACACTTTCCTTCTGTTTGATGAATATCTACACAAACAGGTGAAAGCGGGCACCAGCTTCTCTACTCCTGTCCAGTAGTGCCTAATAACTCATGCATAGTTTTACAACTTGCAGTTTGGCCACTTTGGGAAGAGTTCTCATTTTCCTGCCCTCTCTGTGTTCCTTGAGTCTGGTGGCAGAGACACATTCCTCCCAGGCCATACAGACCAAATGCATCATATAGGCAACACAGCTCCTCTGGGTTTCTACCTCATTCTTTCCTGTGGGTTTGTGCTTCAGACAAGGGTCTTCCCTGGACAAAGGCCTTATTGAACTTCCTTGAAAGTTACTAACTGGTTCTAAAGTGAAAACTCTTCACTTACTTTTAATAGGTTTTCCCCAGAAGCCACAGCAACCACTAGTGGGAAGGCAAGTTTCTCTCTTACAAGCAGTGACAAAAATAAGGAAGAAACACACTTAATACCTCAGTTCACTGAAGAAGCAGGCTTACAGAAAGCTCAAGAAATTCAGTAAAGGCAGATGTAAATTCCCCTGTGCTGTATAGAGCAGTCCCATGCAACGGAACAGTCTGGGGAGAAGGCAGCTTTGAAGAGATAACAGAATCCTGGGGGTGATTTGAATTAGTGAGAACAGTGTGTCCAAACTGAGGTAATAAAATATTATTTGTTCCATACTTCTGAGACTACATGTAAAGGTCTATGTCCAATTTTGGACTCCTCAAGACATGACTAACTCGAAGATACCAGTCTATCACCTAGGCTTACTGAGATGATCAGCTGCTAAGTGCTTAATGTACAAGGAGCATCTGAGAAACACTGATTTGCTTAGTCTGAAGGACAGACGGTAAAGTCAGATCTTACTGGTGTCTTCTCCTGGAGATGCACAGCAAAAGCATGAGATAAAATACACACAAACTGCAAAACAAGAAAATTTTTCTTGGATATCATGAAATAAATTTCATCATGAGCCTAATACTGTTGCAAACTGCCTGGAGATGTTGTGAAAACTCCATCCCTGGCGATAATCAAAATTAGACATAAAAAAGCCCTGAGCAGCTTCATGTAGCTATAAAAACCATCAAATGACCCCCTAAGGTCTCTTCAGATCAATTTTATGGATGAGGTCTTTAATGGAGGTGTTAGAAACTTAATTTTTGGTATCAGGTGTTACCATTCTGGTGAGATCCTGGATAGTGAATACAATTGTGATAGACTCATATCTACCTGGTAAAATTGTGTTTACATCATAATTGGATGAGCCAGGTGAAAGGCAGATAAGGAATGAATGTAAATTTCTTAAAATTACCTACCTGTCATATTCATATTCGGAGACAATCTCTTACAGAAAAGAACTTCCTTTTTTTTAGACTCATGCTTTGTGGATAAAGAAAAGGAAAAAGTGTCCAATTTTGAAAACAAAATTAGTTTTATTTGCTTTTTTTCTGGTAATACAGGGCTTTGCGACCATGACGTAATAGAAAGGGAGTGTGCAAGATGATGTTCAACCAATTACTTTCAGATTTCTAGTTCTAATGTTCTGTGGAACAAGGTGCAGCTCTGAGAGATAAGCAAGTGTCACTGTTTAGAAAAAAAATTCATTTTGACTCAGAAGGCTTAAGGCAGTAGAGAGAAATACATGCTAAATGTTTGGTGCAGTTCACTTATCTTTTGTTATTAATTTTCTGTTTCCTTTGAGACACCCACATGAAAGTCGTGCAGCTGGTTTCTCTTGCTATTATTTACTGCAGTTGCACAGTGAATACTTTGCTGTTTCCCATGACATCATTCATACATCTCAAACATCAATTTCTGTGCTAATCCAGAAAAATGACTATTTTGTATGAGTACTGAAGAATTTACCTTTTCAAACAGCATTTATGGGGAAGTTTACGTATATTTATTCTACAAAGCCATCCTCCTTTTCCGCATTTTCTAACTAGAGAATTAGGAATGATATCTGACAAAGAGTCATTGAATGACTTGAGGACTGTGGTAAAATACGCTAACATTTCATTGGCATGTTGTCAAGAGTGGCTTAAACCTTAAAATCAATACAAATTGCAGTTATTTGATACCTGATTATTTGCCCACTACTCTGTTTATCCTATGGATCCGATGGAGAAACTTTGCACTAGGGTAGACTTGTGAAAGGAAAGGAAAGGAGAATGTGATTGTTAAAAAAGGGAAAAGCTGCAACTGCATTAGGAATCATTCCAAATATCCACATCATGTCTATAAGGATATGTGTTGAATTACTCTATAGAAAGCAAATGGAAACAGTGGCCTCTCTGCATCCTTCAGCATATGCTCAACATGCTGACAAAGTCCTTATGTGAAAACCAGCAAGGACCTATAAAAGAATCAAGAACTTTGAATCTAAGGCACTGAGAAGAAAACTGGCTTTGTGGAGCTTTCTTATTCCATCGGAATCAATTTAGAGCCTATGAAAGGTACTGAACTGACAGACCAAATTCCTTTCTTAATATACAAAACAGGTGCAGCAAATGGTAATTTTTGAGCTTTCCCCACTGTGCCAGTGTATTTCAGCCTCGGTTGAGGGGGACCACCTCCAGGCAGAGAGGATAGTTCATTTTCCAAGCCTGTAGATTTTTTTCTCCCTGTGTCCACTGCTAACAAAGACACCAATTAGTGCATAGCCCAAGCATTTGAAGTAAATGAAAGCAGAGACAACAGAATAAAGGGAGAGACGTGTTTGCTCCTGGAATTCTGTTTTGACATTTATTTTGGATTTTAGCAAGGCCTACAATCGTTTGCATTATTTTAAGTAAAAAAAACCCAACCCACCCAGTCTCATTACCATTGAATATGATGATGGGGGAAATGGGCTGGAAAAATCCTGGATCTTTGCTGTGCCTTATTCTGGAATTACGAAGAGTAGGGCAAATTCTTTACTGCTGTGCCATTCAGCTATTATGTTTAACAATCTAATTAAAAAGGCTGTGTTGCTTTCCCCCATTATAAAAGCAAAGACAGTGCACACAAGCAAAACCAATTAGACAGCTGTAGTTTACAGAGCTGGCTTGCCTCGAGGCTGGTTTCTAATGAACCCCCAGTAGATGGTTCCTATCCAGAAACAGGACAGAAGCAGCACAGTGATAGTGTGTGCTATCTTTCCTGTAATCAGGCACTAATGTCTGCTCTAGTCCACAGAGCTGGCACTTGACCATTCCTTTCTGCAGCCATGGTTGCCACCAGCACCAACACTGTGACGCAAACCTGGGTGATAATGCATGTCCCTTACACGGCTTGAAATCACGCTAACAGGTGGCAGTAAGTCTAAAATGTTCCTCTCAGTTTTATGATTGTTGCTTTCTGCTCACCAGGGACTTGTTTTAACTTAAAGCAGACACAAAACTATACAATAACCTGCATACTTGCCATGCTTTATTTTTCAGCATGTATGGCTCAAATTAAGGCAGACTGAATTGAGTAGATTGCTCACTGCAAGTTAGTCATCTGTTTAGTGTTTCCACAAGGCAGTTGTGGTTATTCACAAGTCTATTAATTAAAAAGAAAATGATTAAGGAAACTACTCACTGGGTTGATGAACCATTCAACCACTTCAAAACTAAGTAAAACATTAAAACAACACCCCTCCCACATTCCTTTTCTTGAATAGCCTGATAACAGGTATTTGTTTGAACTGAACTTTATAGGGCTTGTGAAAACACAAGTTCTTGTCATCACTGCATTTAAATGAGTTTTATGAACAAGAAACTAAGAAGCACAGTCTGAGCTAGAATGGATGGGACTGTGTCAGCATTCGTTCATTAAAAAAACCCCTATATTCACTGAATTATGATTCACTTATAAAAATCACTCCAGGATAAAATTTTGCATTTTTGACAGTAATACATGGGTCAGAGGAAGCCGTCTTGACGCTTGCAGAGAAGTCTGTATAAATTAATTTGTATTCAAAATTAAAAGTACTTGTACAACTACATAGTCATATATTTACTCAGCTGCAGAGTTGCATTACTATTGCTGTTGCTATTATTTATCACCTCAAACATAATTTTCTCATTGATATTATTTTGAATTTGTCCATTTGGGAGATAAAAATAAGTGCAGAATTCATTGCCTTCCACCGTTTACACACAGTATTTACCTCCTCTGCTCTTGTTTCAGTAGGGTGTATAGGGGTGGAGTGGGTTAAAACAAGATGAGAAAAAAAGGGAAAGATAGGAAGATCAGGGAGTGATAGAAATCTGTATTGTTGCTTACATAAGCTTAAATAAGAAAGTTAAAACTAAGCAAATAGGAGGTTGAAATATATTTTATTTACAGAACTACTGTAGAAAGCCTGACTATTTTGATTAATTGTTTTTAAAAGTCCATATTTTACAAGAGGGTAGAAGAAATTTTCTAACTAACTGTCATTGTCAGAATGCTTTCAAAATGAAATGATGAAGAAAATAACACTTGAAGATAAAAGCCTGAGCTGGTGGAAGAGTTGGATATTTAAAATCACCCTGACAAGGGCAAAAATAGCAGCTAAAAGGGTAAAAATCTTTATAATGCCTTCAATTTATATCTGCAGTTGCTACTTTTAAGAGAAGTTACTTTCAAGTATGGTCAAATGAAGTAAAATTCTAGTTATGAATTTTATTAAATTCTGCCCACACTGACAGAGATAGCTTACACTAACCCTGTGTGTGAAGGTAAACACGAAAGAAGGGGTTACCTAGGCTACTGTATATTTGCAATTACTTGCCAATAATATCTCCAAATGTAGCTCAAAACCCAACCAAACAAAACAGATAATGAATGCTTGTAAGGATTAGGAAAAGTGCCAAAGATAGCAGATCAAGGAATTATTCTTCATGGGAAAAAATGTAGGATCAGATTTCTAGAACTAAAGCTAGTATGAATTCTTTATACTGAGGCTATTTAATTCTCTAAAGAAAGAAAGTGATTTGGTGGGTGGGTGAGATTAAAAGTCAGCTTTTAAAGACCTTTTATGTTTGTCATGGTCAGCTATTGTTTGGACTAAAACTAGGTCAATTATTATTGGTTCAAAAAGAGGTAAAAATTATGTCTGGATTAATTCCAAAAGCTTTTTTCTTCCTTTTTTTTTTTTTTTTTTTTTACTATGCAAGTAATAAAAAAGATTTATTTTCCCACTGATTGACAGGTCACTGTCAGATGTCTTCTCAAACCATGATAAGGGCATCCCCCCGTTGCTAATCCCAGTTTGGAGGAGTTCACTGCTGCTGATTTTTAAGGTTAACCAGGTTAACCTGCACAGAGTGGACAGGATATCTGTCTGGGGAAGGAAGTTGATGGGTTGCATATTACTTTATTGGTCTATATGTATGCTGAGGCTTCAAAACCCCCGTGCCAGCACAAGGATGAGACATTGTGTTGAGACTCAGCAAAACTAAACCAAGGTGAGAAGAAATAAGGAAAAAAGGCATCTTTTTAATGACCTCCTTCAAAAAAACCCTGTTTCTTAGAGTGTCCTGTGTACTGATTTATTATTTTCATGGGCTTTGTTATTTTGGAACCACAAACATGATATGTTATCCGGATTGCTTTGTTGTTAAATATAACTCCTTTACCTATCTCTCAAGACTGTTTTGCAACTTTGTGTGGAACAACAAATCCTGAGGTGCTGGGAAAACCTCACACTTAAGTCTGGAAAGTAATCAATCCCTGCAAGCACATAATCCTGTGTTTACGTATCCTTCACATGTTACTAAGGATCATATTGTGTCCCCATCCTGTGTTTTCACACAAAAGTTTAACACATATCCACACCCACTTCTGGGTAGAGCTTCATTACAGAGGAGTGTAAGTATAGAGGAATTGTTGACTAAGACTGGAGAACCATTTTGTCTGTTACTCTATCTGATATAACCAGTACCAGATGCTATATAGAGTGACAGAAGAACCCTGCAGGAGGCAGCGGCAGAATAATCTGCCTCTACAAAGATCTCCTGATCCTACTCACTAATTGTGAGAAATTAGCTTAAGCCCTAAAGCACTAGGTTTAATATCTCTTCCACAAGTTTTATTTTCTTTAATTATGATAACTCTGGATATCCATGATATCGATATATTATCCAATCTCTTGATGAAACTGGTTAAGTTTTTGGGCTCAACAACTTCCTCTGGCAATGAGTTTCACAATTTAATTACACATAATATAAAAAGGTATTTCCTTTTATCAGTTTTGACTTGCCCACCTTTTAATTTCAGTGAATGCCTTGTTGTTTTTCTTTCCAGAGACAGAGTGGAAGCCCCTGATCTGCTTTCCCTGCTGTTTTATATGATAACACTAATCTCATGCTTGTGTGAGGAGAAAAATCATCTGTAGTTCCAATTTCACTTCATAAAACCACATTTCCATTTCTTTTATTTTTGTATGAACTCTCATCAAATCTGTTGCATTGTTTTATGGGACACAGTGTCTGATGCTGCAAGATGTATTTCAAGTATGTTCTATCATTTTTATATGTAAAGGCATTATGACGTTTTCTGTGCTGTTTCCATCCTCTTCTCTATGCTTCTACACAATTTGAATGCTGTTACATTTTTTGGGCCACGAGCATGTTCTTGGTGTGCTGTCTGCAATGGTACCTGCACTTCCTTGCTGAACCAACCATTACAGAGATTCTAATGCCTTCAAAGATTAAGGCAAAGATTTCACTTTTTATCCTCTGACATATTTTACTTCACATTTATCAGTGATACTTCCAGCTAATTTAGAGCTGTCTGTTCCTGACTAACTGAAGTGATTTTGGATGGGGTCCAGTCTCCATAAGTAAGGTGCTTAACTTGAGGATGAATTGTACACCCCTAGTGAGACAGGTCTGCTGAGATGAGAGCCCAGTATTCCTTCCTCAGCTGATGGAGGGAGCTAAATGATCAGAACACCTCTGAAGTGAGACCGTGTCTACATAATCTAATTGTTTAAATTTAGTTGTGAATTACGGTTCTGTCTTTCAGTATATTTTGGTATGTTACTGTTCACTATCCATCACTGCTCTTTCATACATATCAAAAGCAGGACTTAGACTAAGATTTGGCTTCACCTCACCATCGACCTTTGACTTTTAAAGGAAAAGCTAGAAACCTCTCAGTAGAAACCTTTGGATTACAAAAAAAATCCACATCAATTTAATACACAAAATTGCTATAAAAGGACTGTAGAGGCAGAGCTGGATTTCAAGCTAACCCAGAGACTAGTGGGGAGGAAGACTCTGTACCTTGCTCTGTGCTTCTCACAAAACACTTCATTGTGTGCCCCGCAAAGGTGAAAAATGAGGAATGATAATTTGCTACTGGCCAGGAGAGTTTATTCTATGATAATGTCTGCTGTTGGAAGTCAAGATCACAACCAAATTTTCTTTACTGGTTCTATAACTCAAAAGAAGGTTGATTCCAGGCACAAGGAACTCAGTCTAACAAAGCAACGAAGAAAGAAGAAGCAGGGCAAAAAAACAGGAATATTAAGGAAGATGAAAGATAAAAGGTTAAAGAGATATGTTTACATAGTCACAGAAAGTGCACATTTGGTAGATTGTCCTTAAATTTTTTCAGAGTTGGACAAAAGAACCATCCTACTGATCTGAATGCCAAATCATTATAAGTAGATGCTGTTAGTTCTCTATATACCTATCTATTTTACTTTCTGATAGTTTTTTATAATTATAACTTTTTATTGTATATGTATTTATTGAGCAAAGTACTATCTTACTGTTACCATAGCCTTACATATATTTAGTCATTCCATCTGTATTGATTTATTTTGGTCCTTAAGATTTACCCTCAAAAATTTTCTTTTTCCTAAAGCTTCATGTAGGTTAACAGAACTGTAAAGCCACAGTTAAAAATCAATGCCTTGGAATATATAAATACCAGCTGCTGGTAATGTCTTGGGTGGCCTAAGATGTGTCCAGCTGTGATTTTGGGGTTGTCTGCAAATGGGAAGTTACGATGAACCTGTTTCTGGACAGATCTGGTGAGACTGACTTTTCATGCTCTTTAATGCCACTGACACATGAATGTCAGCATTTGTAATTGGAACCATTGCACAACATTTTCAGTGAAATTGTGAACCATAACCCTTGGAAGCAGATGGCTTTCATCATGTTCACCATGTCATATTGCAGTAGTGGGTATGCCTGCCTATGCCAAATTAAAACAATATACTAAATTAGAAAAGATTGTTTACTCATTTACTGGTTTAGTTATAATCAGAAAAATGAAGAACAGGTAAGGAACTGTATCTCTGTTGAAAATAACTTCAAATCTAGTCACTAGAAAATACTTTTATAGTTATTTAATGATATGTCGCCTCCAGTTTACTTCCAATTGTATCACTTGAGTTTTGAGTATGTAAGTGCTGTCTTTCATTTTATACACACACATGCCCAGGCAGACAGGTTGTTGCTTTAAAAAGTCATTTCCATGAAGCATCACTTCAAACTCCTCATGAATTTAACTAAGTTGGAGAAATTTATGCAAAATTAAAAGGACAAAGAACCCTATATGACAGATATTTGTTTGCCTTTTTCAGAATGTTTCAAAGGACTTACTGATTTGCTTACCACCAAGGCCAAGAATATGTGTCAAAACTGCTTAAGATAGGAATCAGTTTTAATAAATGTGGCCTCAGACCTTCCAAGGTGTTTAAGTCTGGGAACACTTACAGTACATCTGTTATTATTTTGGTTCAGCTGAGTTTATTTCTTTAATCAGCAACATTTCAAGAGAACTGGTATAAAAAAAATTAGAAATACTAACTTGTTTTCCATGTTTACATTTCTTCCATTATCATGGCTTTACATTTCTTTATCATGGCTAAAGTTATGAGATGTCTTGAGTTGTGGCAAAGCAGCACCAAAAGGCAGAGAAGAATGAGTAAGTCCTTATCAATGGGCTTGTGGAACTCCTAAAGGTATTCAAATTATTTTGGGTTATGTACCTGGTGAACAGGCATGATTCCATGTCATATTCTCCTCATAAACTTATCAAGTGTTTTCTTAAAACTAGGAGGAAGTGAAGTTTGCTGCCCCTCATGGATCTCTGTATGCTGATGGCTAATTGTCATTCATTGTCCATGCCAGTAATTCGTTAGAAAATAACTAACCTGACAATCATTCATGAGAACTAGTGTAAAAAAAAGTGTTACTTTTCCCTGCTTGTTTCATCCAATCATTTTGGTATGCTTGCTCTCTTTTGTTGTGTTTGTTGTTTTGTTGGGTTTGTATTTTTGTTTGTTTTTGTTTTTGTTTTTTGTTTTGTTTTCTTAGTAGATTAGGATGCTTTAAATTATCTCATTTGTTCTTTAAGGTCCTTCACTTCAAATATTTTTAGATTTTGTTTCACTTCCAGTCCATCATTCAGTCAAGGTATCCACTTCTAATGTTTTCCCGAAAGTGAATTCCTGTTGCCTCAGTGTTCATTATTTTGCTTTCTGCCCAGCAGCTTATTTGTTGTCATTTCTGCTTCATCAAGATGAAAAAATATGAAGAAGATAGGAAAGAAGAGCTGGGGGTTCTTCTTACCTCTTTCGGATCTGTCTCAGGCTCAGATATTCGGTTAGGTAAATAGGTAATTTTCAACTTTTCAGTTAAGTGATCAAGCCATTAAAAAAAAATAATAATAATAAAAAAAATTGGTCAGTTTGAACCAAGATTTTTGAAATACCTCTGCTGCTAAAATGTTTCCTTTTCAGAACAACTTCAGTTCAGACCACAGTGATTTCCGAATTTTTGGCACTTCCATGTTGTCGTACATGCAGATATGTTGAAGTGTCCTATAAATATAACTATTTCACAAAAAGACACATTGATGTGCTTTGCTGCTGTGCATAAAGTGTTTTGAAGCCCATAGCTTCTACAGCTGGGACAATGGTTCTGTGCTCAGGTGAACAGTAAGTGACCTGGGGTAGAGTATTATAACACTGATTTCCAGGTCACAGTTATACATACATTCATAGTTCAGGTACAACATTCAAAAGAGCACAGCTTCAGAATGTAGTGCAAGATTTAACTTTGCAGCTAAGCTTAGAGAAATGTTTGTGTTGTTGCACAGAAAATGTATATTTTATCTAACCTTTAATCCCATTTTGCTAGATATAATTTCAGATAACTTCACTATTCTAGAATACTGGATCTGGAAAACGTTCAATGTAGGAATGACTGTGAGCATGGTAAACCTCTCAACTGTGCTTCATTCCAGTCCTTTCTTCTGAGAAACTTGTCTACTTTGGTGTTCTTCCTGGTGCTAGGTTCTGAGCTACATGCAAGGGGATTCCATAGAAGACCAAAAAGCGGTTTGTTTCTATTAAAAGTTGTAGCTTAAAATGTTCAAAAGTAATATTCTATTTCTCTTCCTTTCTCGTAATTTACATTACATATTTATAGACTTGAACACCTAAATCTGCCAGACAAATCTTTCTTACTCTGCTTCTGCTCTTAGCATCCAAGGTTCTCAAATTTCCCAATTCATCCTATTCAAGACTAAGATTTAGGAAATTCATGATACTTTCTTGTCCAGAACTGAAACTATTCAGGGTCTAATTTGGGTTCAAAAACTTGCGCAGCAACCAAAAGTGGCAGGGTGGTTTTCTGAGCCTCAAAAATGTAGCGTGCAGTACTATGAGATCATTGCCATCCTTACCTAAGTGAGAAAATTCAAGAGGCCTAAGGATGCCTGTATCCACTTTGATATTTTTGGAATTAGAAGGCAGTTAGATTCAGGACATGATAAAATGACATTATTTTTTTCCCAGGAAAGAATTAACTGTGCACCATTCTGAATCTTAATAGCAAAGTATTCAGTACAGTAGCAGATACCACAAGCTACAGAACTTTGCTACAGTATCTGGTAGTCAAAGATTGGATGGCTGAGTTAGGAAAGATCTTTTGCATTACATGGTGTTACTGAAGACTGGGGGGATTGTTTCATTTTCTTAGGGTGCCTGTCTGAAGTAGGTTTCTGATTCATTAAGACAGAAACATTAATAATGAAGAATATAAACTAAAATGAAGAAGTTTGAAAAAAAATTAAGAAAGGAAGAAAAGGGACATTAAAAAAGCCTATGAATAGCACATTTCAGGTGTTTCTAAACAGGAAAGAAATAAGTAGGAACTTCTAAAGCCTTTTATAAAGGGAAGAAGCATAATAGCTACAATTAGTTACTGATAAAATGTCAGAGATGTTATTAAAAAAGCATAAAATAAATTAAATATTTCTATTCTATATAGAATGAAACAGGAAACATCTATATCATACATAGATGTTAATTTTTTGTTTTAATGATTGGCAAAAATTAATCCATAAGCTTTGTAAGAACAGGGAAGTTTCAGAGGGATGGATGAAAATTTCTTATTGTGGCAAGTATTTTTAAATGTACTGACCTGACCCTGACCCCAGGAATAAATAGAATGGGATTCTAGAAAGGAAAACCTCTAGCATGCATTGAATTTATGGATAACTGGTCAGTCATCAGGGCTATTATGAGACATTTTTAGTTTATAAGAAATTTAATTTGATGTCACACATCATTTTAGTAGAAAAAAAATTGAGAAAGAGATCAAAATCTTCATTAACTGATAAGTTTTAAATGAAATTTGAACCAGGCAAATCATTATTAGTGTATGTGTTTATCTCTGCAGAGACTGTAGAAGTAAGTCCTTGACATTCTTTGATTCCAAAACTCATAGAATGAAGATCTAAAATCATTCAACATCCCCCCACCCCACACACCTATCCCAAACCCAAACAGAGAGAACATGTATAAAGATTAGGGTAGAGCTAAATAAAACTATTAGTGCTGACATATTGCTGGGGATGGGATTTGTCTTACATGCCACTGTCAGTAGCCATAATGTCAAGTGTGTGATCTATGCTGATTGTACAGTCCTGTAGAGTCAAAGGAAAATTATTGGCACCTCAAGCAGACAATCTATCCACTGTCATTACCTAAAAAAGATGTGAAGAAGTGTCCTCTCAAAGTGTTTATGACTTTCAGATGGCTCACAAAGGAAGCTATGTGGCTACAAAAAAGGACTTTCAAGTAGGTGAATGTAGCCGAGATGGATATTACTCTGACACAGGGTTATTGATATCACTTAGCCAAATACAAGCAAATATGGCCTTTAAGATGATCAGCTGTAATGTCATGTATCCAAACCCATAGAATAATAGCTCTTTTATAAGAGAAGCAACTGTATTTTTTTAAAAAAGGGACTCTAGAAAACTTGAGGGTCATGGTCATCTAAATAAATGAAGCCATGACCAAAATGGCATACGCTAGTGTTTGTAGCACCAGAAAAAGTCAGAAGGGAACAACATTTTTCTTCTACAGCTGGTTCTGAAGTTATTGATGTTGGATGCAGAGCTCAGTTCTGGTCTCTAGTCTTCAAGAAGAATGTTAAAAAATTGGGGAAGCAAGAAGAAGTAAAACCAATTCAGCCCACTGTCATGATGGCTTGCTCATAGCCTTTATGTACCTAAGTTATGAAAAACACATCTGATCATGGCAGTTCACAGGGACAGTATAAGTCAGGTGGTAAAAAGTGAGGCAAAATAAATTCAATCTGATTCTTAGGTTCATGTCTTTAACAGTGAAATTTATCTCTAGAGGAGTTTAACAGGCTTTGAGACAAATTCTCCATTGATGGAATTATAATTTAAATGAAGACTGTAGATACTTATGCTTGATTTGCTGTAGAAATGATATTTAAGTGATGATGCTAATTGTTTGCCAGGGTGTCCCATGCCCAATTTTAAGTCTGTTAGCTAATTTCCATTCATCTGGGGGGAAGGAAACCCTCTCACAGACAACAGTATTTCCTATGAATGATTTGAACAGAAGGCAGCCTGAAAGTTATGTGTCATGACATAGTTGTGTGTTCACATATTTTAACCCTGCAAAGAATTCACATGTTATTTAGTTTCTCTCACTGCTAAAACTGTGAATGGGAAGTCTGGAGTGAATATACTTTTGTTTCAGTTTCTAACACTTGATTGCTGCTGTGATTATCACTCTAAATAGACTGTGTTCTTAAAAGAGAAACTCTAATAAGAATTCCAAAAGGTTAAAGATACCTGACTAATCAGTCAATCAGCCTGGAGGCTCAGAGACACAGAAAAGCTGTTTCATCCATTCTGGTACTCATGGAATGACCTCTTTTAAACAACAGAGTCTAACTCCAACATAACAGTTTGAAAATGAAGTTAGTCATAAAGATGGGAAGGCATATGCCATCTGTTAAGGAGAAAGTCAGGCTAGATGACCACAGAGGTATTTTGTGACCATAGTATCTCTAAGAAGTAAACAAACATGGGCTTTCCTGTTTATTCATGAGTAAAAACACATGCTAATCTGCTTGGCATAGTGACTTCAGTATTTTCTAAGACATTTTGGCCTTCACTGATCAAGCTATTGCATGTTAAGCTCCAGAGTATCTTTTTGGCTAAAGTGGTCTGGGATTGCTTAGACATTTTTATTACTGTCATTATGATTGGGAAAGTCCTCTCCAATTCACCCACTCTTGGCAAGCCAGACCAAGGAATGACAGGGACTGAAATTTATAATATCCACGTGACTATTTGGCACATTGAGACAGTTTTGTGATGTGATGACAGTTAAGTAAAAGGTTTCCTTTATTCCTTATGCTACTGCCAAGTAGATTCAGGATTGTTTTTCTACCACATGCAATCCTATGTAGCTATTTACTTATTTGTCAAAATGCATTGGTGAACTGTGGGGATGCGTTTCATTTGTGAAAGAGAGGAGTGCAAAGGGACAAGGCATGTCTGTCTGAGGTCACCAAATAACTATGACTTCTTAAGCCTGGTGGTTGCCTGTTTTATCCCCTAAGACTGTGATGAAAAATTCAACTTTTTGCAACATTAGTACATTTCAGTAGTTCATCTCTTAGGTAGAATGGATATAACTGCAAATTTTGTCAGAGTTGGAAAGAATTTTTTATGTTGTCAATATTCAGTCTAGTGTGAACTTCACCTGTGTGAACTCATCACTGATATCTGGGAATGGATTTCAAAATATTCTTCAGATTTTCCTATGAGTGCATGAAAATTGTTAGCACCCTGCCAGGCTGGGCAAGAAATTCTGTTGGAAAGGGAGTGATTTTTCTCTGGGCGATAGGGCAAAGGTTGATCAAACCTTGGTTGCATTAGTTCTTCTGAGGGATTACTCATACAGCCAGAAGACTCAGTTAAAAAATATACATGCCAAAAATAAGACTAAAAAATGAAAGAGACAGGAAGGGCCTGAGGATCTGGAGAAGATAGGAAGCTAGACAAAGAGGTAATGTACACGTAGGCACTGTGTTTAGAAAAAAGATGGCACAGCTGGGAACTTCATTTCTTCCTCCTAATTCCTACCTGCTGTCACAGCACTTTTGTGCTACTGACAGGAGGGATAATTTAAAGCAAACAACTGATGTTGGAAGATCAGATCAGCACGTCACTAGTTTGGGAGTGGCACATTGCAAATTTGGCCTGAAACTCCCTTTTCACGTTTCCTGTGTTGTGTAATATGCTTTGTAGTCCTAGCCAAAGATCTAGGACGCTACATGTATACCATCAAGAAACCATTCTGATTCATATCAGGGATTCATGAAGGCAGGTATATTATATATATATATATATATTCCCTATAAATGAGTCAATCACATACTTCCTTTTAGGTGTGCATCGTTGTTCTCAGACACAGTTTCACAGCTTGCTCCCAATTCTATACACATTTGTTACAGATTTGCTAGTAGTCATATTGAAAACTGTATTTGAAATCCATAGTGTAAAAGCAATAAAATTCTTAATTGGAGTTAAGACTTTGGCAGTGAAAGTGCAGATGAGAGGGTAGTAAGTAAGGGGCAATGGCACTCAAACTGTTTTCTTTGCTTTTTTTTTATCATAGAAATGATGTCAAGACCAGGCGTGCTCTTTGGTTTTGACACAAGCAGGGGGATAGTTCTGGGGGTTTTGATATTGGCTTTTTACTGTACTACACAAGTAACCTCCCTTTCCTTATTTTCTAGATAGCTGCAATAGTACTATATAGTACAAAGGTATCGGAGAAAACTCCTATAAGACTAAAGGCTTCTGAGGAGAGATTTTCTAAGAAATCTTTCTCATCATTGCATTGTCTACGAGCTACTCAATCGTTATAAAGTCATTGCTAATTTGACTTCCTCTACATAAACCAGCTGTGCTAGCCTTTGAAGATCTCAGGTATGTCTTGAATAGGTTCAACTTGCAATAATTCAGCTGAAAGCAATAGGTTAATTAATCTTATTTAAAAATCAGTGAAACAGAAGTTAATTAAAATGTAAACAATGGTCTACATTGTTACTGACAACTTTAGAAAAAAGAATCTTAGAAATTCTTTGTGTAATGTATTTTACCTGACTGCCCTCAGAGGAGAGAGTGGTTTTGCAACAGATCACATTACTGAAATAACCTTTCTTTCACTTTTAAATGAAACGTATTCTTTGCTTCTTCTAGTGCAGTGCAGCTGCACAAACTGGAGCTAGTCAAAAGCTGTCAGAGCCCTGTTTACCAGGGAGGTACCTGCTACCAGAAGGCTGCTAGATATGAAACACTGTGGAGAGTGGCTGAAGTCCCCAAAGCAACCAGGATGTGGTGTGTCTGAGAGCATGCAGAAGAGAGAAACAGATGACCTGGAAAGTCAGAAGGCAAAAAAAAGTGTCAGTCAGTGAGAAATGATTAACAGCTCAGTCATTTTATGCCAAGGACAGAGGGTTCTCTCAAGCATTCTTGTGCAGTCCTAGCTGTCAGATGAAACATGCTGAGGAACAGGAGCAATCCAGTGTATGGGCCTGGTCCAGAACTAGCTGAACTGAGCAAAAAGAATCAGGAGGTTAGGATGGGTCCCCCATTAAAGGAAATTTGGGTTTTTATGTCTTTCAGGGGTGATTGTTACTCCTGCTCTTCATTTAAAAAAAAAAAAAAAAAAGGAGAGGGAGAGAGAAAAAAAAAAGAAATTGGTGTGGCAAAAAAAACCCCACAAAACCAACCGGGAATTTATAAGCCTGAGGGTGGGAAACAATCTTGCAAAGTTATCTTTCTACCTCACCAGTGAATTATTTCATAAATATGTGTCTTTTAATTCAGTATAAGGTCCAAATACTTACGGCCACAATAAAAGTCAAATTTAAACAAAAAACCTTACAGTAGAAAAAATAGCATATGACCAGTCATGGGGTTAACAATGGATTTTATATTTGGCTCCTTCCTTTGTGGTAGCTAGCAAGCCAACCCAGATTAGCAGAGTGTGTTACGCATATTACCTGAAATGGTTTTCTGACCCACATCAAAAGCTCTGAGGGAAAAACTGCAAGTGACTGTTGTTGTTGTTATTCACATAGAAAAGTGGGGTTTTCAGTAAAGACATAAATGGATTCATGGAAGAGTTTTATTCCCCAGTGTCTTACTAATGATGATGTTTTGAAACTACAAGTAAGAAATCAGCCTTAGGGACTTTCTACAGCAAAAACATGTCATTATATGCAAGAAAGGGTATGTTCTCATAGACTATTTTTTCTCTGCCATGCATGCTGACTTCACTTGTTTGTTTACATTCTATTGTATGGAGGTACATGCACAAATGAACTAATAATAATAAACAATTATTGTCATCAAAGCATCACTAGTACTTTTCAAATTAATCTATTGCATGGGTATGAAAGCAAGGAATGGGGAAATTCAGTGACTTCTTGAACTAAACTGTACTTCTCAGGACAGATTTCTTGGCTATGTGGTTGCAAATGACATTTTGCTCTCAGTATAACCTGTGACAGCCAGCAAAGCATTAATGACCCAACTGCAACACAGAGAGTGAGACAACAGCCATGAAAACCCATTCACTCCTAGACCTTGAGTGACACAGCAAGCAGAGTAATTGTGTAAGTAAACAGTAAAACACAGCCAGCTTCCTGCCAGGGCTGTGAAACCCAAATCATGATTCAGTCCTGTTACACTTGTAGCCCTTTTGTTTGCATTCCTGGAGAAGTTGCTGCGACCAGTTGTTAACATACACACATCTCAGGAAGAGGTTTTATTTCGACATGAGGGTAAGGAAACAAGACATATCTTTCAGAAGCCTCTGGCCTTAGTGTCTCATGATGAGAACCAGCCATGATTTAGGCTTGGGACATCAGAGGTGCTAAGACTGTTGTAGGGAGAATAGGACAGAGCCCAGCCTGACCACCTGTAGCTAAGTGACCATTCAGCACAAACTACAGTGATGGGGAAAGGTAATGCAGGCTTTTCAAAGATGATTCACAAGGTGATAGAAATGCATTTTATCACTGCAGAATGTGACTCAGAGAATGCACATTGTGGACATGTACTAAGAGGGGGCATTCAGCCTGCCTGAAGGATCAAGCACAAAAAAAGTTTATTTTGGATGTCCATTGGCAACCTGAATATTGTTTTGAGAAAGAAATGTCTTCTTTGCAAGACACCATATATGGTGTATCTTCTCCTGAAAGGAAGAATTGATTTACATAATGCGTTTATTGGCTTACGGGCCACCTGCAGCTGTGGAAAACCAGTATGAAGATAGTGTTTGCAAATGGTACTTCCCCTCAATTACCTAAAGCCTGACATCTTCTGGAAAGAAGGTAGGTAAAGGAGGAAGAGTACACATGCCTGAGATTTAAACACATGGGCCTCAAAGGTTTCCCAAAGCAAGTTACAACATCCTTGTAAAAGGATATCTTTTCTGTCCACTATGGTGAAAGATAAAAAGGCATTTCTTATGTGTATGATAGATGAGAACAGATTTATGTGCATGGCCAGGCTAAACTCAGAGAAAACAATGAGCAAAAAAAATGGTTTATGTTAGCTCCTCCAATCTTGACAATTTTCTTTAACCGAATTCAGCAAAGTTTTCCTTCATCTGAGTTCTCCAGAAACTCTATTAATCATGGCAGCTACATGTGGGAATCCTTCTGCTAACGGAGTCACATTTTAACCCTTGTTCTGCTAATAACAGACTAGGGCAAGTATGTTAAACAATATATATACCTATATTGTAATTCCCTCTATAGATAAGTATAATGTGTACTGTTCAATGGGTTTTTGACATCTTTAAAGTGGACCATGTGACAGAGTGCAGTCTCAACCAGTTCACACACAGTATCAAACTGGCAAGAGTTGGGCTGCTCTTCACAGGGATCCTGACGTCTTGGAGGAATAGAGATGACATGAACATCATGAGTTAAACAAAAGAAAATGCTTAGCCTTGCATCTGGAAGGGGATAAACTCATGTGACAGTTCAGGCTGGGGACCAACTGCTTAACCTTGCAGCAAAGGATCTGGGAGCCCTGGTGGGCAATAAATTTAGCATGAGCCATCTGTGTGCCCTTGCAATATAGAAAACCAGCAACAACCTGGGCAGCATAAATAAGACTGTAGCCAACAGGCCAAGAAAAGTATTGTTTTACTAGCCCTTTTGAGACCACAACTGAAGTGTTGCTTCTGAGTACTCTGGGACACGAAAGACTTCAGCTAAATGGATTGAGTCCATTGGATGTCATCTAGTGAGGAGGGGGCTGGAGAAAGGACAAAGTGTTTGTTCAGCCTTTAGGAGAGAAGGCAAAAGGAAGACCTCACTGCTACCTTCAACTACATGTAGATATGTAGCTGGGATTCTCTTGGAGTTGCACAGTGAGATAATGAGGTACAGCAGACATGAGCTAGCTGTAATACAGAGAAATTCCTGTTGGATATCAGGAAAATAATATCACCATGAGGGTGATCACACAGTTTGCTCAAGCTGTGAACCCTCTGCCTTTGACAATGTTCAGGGCTCAGTTGGACAGTTGCAATCTGATCTATTTCACCCTACTTAGAGAAACAAGTTGGGTTAGATGACTTCTGGAGGTGTCTTTCAATCTAAATTATTTTGTGATGTATGATTCTGTGATTATGCAGTGTTACACAGATTAGTTAATGTGGACTTAAGATGGAGAAGTCACTTGTGGAATACAGAAATAAAGACTTGTGGCAAATAACTTATACTGAACAGAGCTATATTAAGCTCATTTCTATGTATATCATCCTACAATAGCAGCCTTTAATAATAATCATGGTGATAATGTCATTTATACAAGATATAATGTATGCCCACTCATTTCAACTCTGACAGAACTCTTGTGATTAGTTAGTCTATCTTAGAAAACAGAAATAATATTTGGTAAAGAGAAGCACAGTCCAACTCTCTTACAGGAGTCAGCTGATCACTGAAAAATAAGATTGTCTTAATCTTAATTGTTAACAGGGTTTTTTTCCACAACAATTTGTTTCCCATCTCAGTTCTGCATGCATGTATGTGTTTTGTAAACTTTGCTTTCATGGAAATTCAGATCCCTGTTTGTGATAGTAAATTAAAAAAAAAAATACTTGCAAGAGTGTGTATTCATTTAGAAAAGGCTCTGTTTGTATTTGCAGCACAGGGTTCAGGATGTGAGCAGTACCTCTGCTGCATTCCAAGTGATAACCTGATTAAATAGAGAAAAGAAAAGTAAATGGAAAATATTATAAAGTAGCAGCAAGGTTTTTTTTGTCTTCAGCTGACCTGACAACAGCCAGTGGAAAATCCTGGATGAGTGAGCTATTTTACTGTCATTTCTGTAGGTAATAGAGAGAATAAAAGTTAGTTATGCAGATCTGACTTATGGTCTTGACATGTGATCAAGTGTAAATAATGAGATGACTGCTGGGGAGAGGCTTTGGCTTTAGATCATGCATCTGACCCATAGTATTCTAACCTTTTAAAATGGGCTTTTATTCTCATGCAGAGGTAGTTTCCTATAAGACTTCTGGCTCTGGTCCAGAAAGAATCAGGAATGAGACACACAAGAGAAAAAATTGTCCTGAACACTTCAAAGTATCAGATGAAGACTAGTTTCAGAGCAAATTAAAAGATGGCTATTTTTTTCACGTATGGATGAACAGGACACCAGATGAGAATTGCATTTCTTGCTTGGGTGAACCAAAAGGAATGCTTCCTAAATGAAGATTGCATATTTGATATAACACCTGACTCTGAGTAGCATGTGTAATATATACGTAAAAGGAATGAAATATATCTTAGAAATATAAGGCCAAGATACAGTCTCTCCATAGATTCAATCATGTGCAAAAACCTAAGTGAAAACCAAACAACTGTGAGGTATTAAAATATCTAGTACTTCAGTTGTTAGCCTGCAAGTTGGGAATTAGACAAAGATTTCATTGCTGCAACTGTGCAGGTTCTATTTCTTTGTTATTGCCTTTATTCTTGTCATTACCAAAAGTTTTCCCTGTCTGTTCTGCCACCTCTTTTCACAAAACAGTCATGGGAGGGAGATCTCCTGTTTTTCAAAGTTTTGTGATGATTTTGATGACTTGTCAATTCTGCTTCATAAGAAGATGTGCATATCCTTGTTAAACAACAGAGTTCATGCACACTTTCTCTTTTATTTTTAAACTTTATGTCAGATTGAAATCTCAAGGAACATTTGAAGACATTGATATGTCTGGATGGTTTTACATATGCAAGGAGCTTTTTATCATCCAGCCCAAGTTTGAAACTGGGGCAGCAATTTATTGATTGGCAGTCTTGTAGAGTACCTTATGACACCATCACTTATATGACAAGGAGAACTGGAAGCTGGCAAAGAGATGATAAAGAAAACTTTGAAAAAGGATATGGAAGGGCACTGAGTAGAGAAGAAGTTTTATGGTTGGAGAGTTACTTAGAAGACAAGCTGGCATAGCAGGGTGAACTTGGAGAGGAAGACCTTTGATTCCTTAAGAAATGCCAGCCAACTCAGACAGTAATAGAAGAGTGAGAAGGAGGCAGGAAGGGGGTGCAGATGTCCATTTTGCTCACATGTTTATGGTTGTTTCTCTATGTACGAAATGTTTGATATCTGAGGCCCTGTCACAGATGGGACATGAGGATTCTACTTGAGTGACAAGGTGACCAACCAAGGATCAGAAAAGCGGAGAGGTCCAAGAATCAGGCAGAAGACAACATGCTGGCCTGCTTTGCTAGGACTCCAACACTGTAAATATCTGGCATAGAAAGCCTAGCCTCCATGACAGAATGGTAGTACTTGAGGACTGAAATAGAGGAATGCAAGTATGATTTAAAAAAACCCAACAAAAAAGCCTTTTAAGGGGGTTGTGTATATGTGGAGTGGCAAACACTCAAAATTGCACTACAGCGTCATATAACCTGGAGCCATAGTGGTAGGTAGGTTTAGGTGAAAGTGCCATGAGTCCTGTCAGTCATGCTCCTAAAACCACGCCTGTTTGCAAGAACATTAAATTTTATTTGAAATGATAATCAGATATGGAAAGATCCACTGCTGCCCTTGTGAGTACAATGAAGGATGCATTGGCACCACTCACGGGAAGAGAAAGTGGAGAAAACAAGACATGTTTTTGGAAACAGAAGGCAAGATGTCTATAAGCAGGTGGTGATAAAGAAGGGGACATTGTAATGCCCCCTTACCCTCTAAATAGCCTGAATTAGTAGGGACACTTAAATTATCCTAAAGTGTAGATGGTGAATTTTTCCTTTTAATTTATTTTTAGGAAATGAGTCAATAGGTAAATGCTGAGAGCTGAGAGGTAGGACAGATGTCACAATTGAAGAAACTTAGTGCCTACCCTTCCCAAAAGAAATGAGAGTGGGTGCAAGCAGAGAATATCAGCACCCTGATGAAGGAAAGGAGGCAAAGAAGAGTGAGAGCTGCTGTAAATCTTACAGTAGCTGCCATGGGACAGGAAAAAAAAAATCCCCAAAATGTGTGATTCAGCTTCTGTGGAAAATTCTGAGAAAACACTATAAATTTTCCTTCAGGCTATAGCTTTGGGTCAGTCAGCCCTTCTGTAACAAAACCTGAGCTGGCTAAGGAACAAAGTGTAGCAGCTGGAAATGAGAAAGAATTCTGCGTAAAGAGTGTATGAATCTCAATTCAGGCAGGGATACTACAGTGCCAGGCGATCCCAACACCAGGATGCTCTGCAGAAAAAAGCATTTGTTTTTTAGCTGCCCAAATGAGTCAGAAATAAGGGTCTGATCTGAACTTTCTCTCCAGGGTACCTGTGCTGCAAAATTACCTGAAAGGAGATTTGTGCAATGCATTTGGGAGTGGACCTGTAACACGTTCCTAAAACTGAAACCCTTATTCCCAGGGTATGTGAACCTCCTTGTATATATCAGTTTCAAACAGATAGATTGCCCACATAAGGGTCCTCCTTGTTATTTACATAGTGAATAAAGCAAAATGAATTATAAGGATGCTAAGAGTTAAACCGCGTTAAAATCTGAATTCACATGCCTTCCTCAAACTCTTTCTACAGTCTTAACTTTCTGGAGCTAGCTGGCTATCACATGCCAGTCAAACACTTTCCAGCATGAGTCACTCTAGTTTCCAAATTTTTCTTTCCCAAATAAAAATGAAAAATTCCAAATGTCTCACATTTTTCTATAGAAAAAGGGGACGGAACATCAAGTGCATATAGTTGAAGAATTGTTTTCTATTTCCTTTTACATCCCTAGTCTAGACAAGAGGTACTATGATGAACCTTGCCTTTGCTGCCAACACCAACAGCACTTTGTGGTCTTGTTACCTCACATCTGGCTAATTCCCAAGGACAGTCATAGCTAACGAGTAGCCCTTTCAATGGTCATTCCAGCAATTCATGTGGGCTACCCTTTCAAACAGCATGAAGAATTCTTAAGAGAGAAGGTCTTTTGTACTGGGCAATGTTTCACTTGCTGTGTTTAAATGAGAAGGGCAATCAGGTTGTAAAGATTTATATAAATGAGAGCATTGTACACTGAAAAGGAGATTGGTATGTTTGATCTCAGCTGTTATTGATTTACCTTTTCCACATGATAACATTCATTAGGCAGGGTAAGTAAAGGCTGGGGTGTTCCATTTCAATTATCTACAGTTAAAATACAGACATTACTCAGGGTGGAGCTTCAGTCTAGTTTCAGTGGGCTGAAGTGTGAAAACATTTTCCTACCAAGTCATTACATAGGACGACATGACTTTTTTGAATCCTTTCCTGTCTCCTCCCTACCCACCCCACCCCTTTTTATTTTTTATGAGTTTTTTTCATTGTTTTTGAATATTTGTTTTTTCTGGTCAAGGGAGCTGTTCTGCTGCTCTGAATTTCCTGATACATGCAATGCTGCTGTTGCTCTCTTGTCATGTGTGAAGCACAACTGCGCTAGTAAAGCACTGGTCTCCTTGCCTGACACCTGGTATTAGTGTCCCAAAAGGTTCATAGATTTATTAGAGCAACCTCCTGTAGGTGACCCTGCTTTGAGCAGGAGTTAGACTAGGGGTTCTCCAGAGATGCCTTCTCATCTCAGCCCTCTGGCTGCAGAGGAGCCAATCTCCCCTCCTTTCCCACAGTATAGTCACAGTATAAGGCTATTAAATTGTGCTGCACCAAGTACTTTCAAAATACAATTCTCTTATTTTAAAGGAATACCAAGAGTAACAACAACAACAAAGGACAAAAATAGTATCACATCAGGAGTAATTTCTTTCTCACTTTTAGCTTCAAAGAACAGACAGTGACTTAGGCTTAGGTATGTAAATGGAAATTTCCAGAGCTAGGTGAGGTGAATACTGCCCCAAATATTTTTATTTTTTAATTTATTGAATGGATGCCTCTTCAAAGATTCTTTCCTTCCCTTGAATAATGTTGTAAAAACATTAAGAAGTTCCCATAACAAAATTCAAACACTTCTCATTGGATGTATTGGTTCCAAGCACATTTTCTTCTTAGTTATCTCTTTGCTGAAATGCCAGAATCCATAATTTGCTTGCACATCGCTGCAGGCACATTTGTGAAAAGACAACATTAACTTTAGGTTTCTTTATTTTAAGACTTGCTTACTGTCCACAGCTCTTGTTAATCTGTGTTGCAGAGATGAGAAGAACTTCAATAGAACAGTTTCTCCAACTTCAGAAGTGTTTGAGTTCTTGAAAATGTTGACCTTTTAAATCCGACACATACCCAAATTACTTTGATATTGTGGAGATGATCTTAGCTGTTAACATCCACTTAAAAATTTGAATAGAGGTGCATTTCATTGGACCTGTGGAAAATAATATGCTGTATGTGCTGCATAATGTAGCTGGTGTCTGAAAGTGTTAAAATAGTACAGAATTGTAAAAAATAACAAGGAGTAACTTGTACTTTGACTTGCCCTTAGACCTGCAGGTACTGAAAGCACAACCTTTTCTTAATTATTTTGCCAGACAGAGAGATGGAAAAGCTTAAAATAAGGATCTGCACTGATAAAACTCCCCCAACTTTATCAGAATATACTTTGTAAAAAAGTCACATGCTTTTCTTGTCTGAAAATGAGGCAGAAACTCACAGAAATTCCCTGTCAGGCTCATTTCCTTATCCATCTACTCTGATAGCTTCTTTTCTCTTTATTTTTGTAACTGTGCTGGAGAGCTGGTGACACCAAATTCTGCTTCAGTTCTACATGTAATTCATTAGGCAGAGCTAAGCAACAACAACCTTTCTATTAGAAAAAGGTTAAAATGATTTGAACCTTCATGGAAGTGATATTCCAAGTATCTTTGCAATGAGCAAACTAATATGTTTGCCCTTTAGCAAAGCCTTTCCACTCTCAGCACTCCACATGTTTCAAAAAGGTTTTGGACAGGAAGACACCCCCCTCCTGGTCATCTCGGGCCACAGAAACCAGACATTTCTATGTCAGGTTCATGCACCTAATGTCTAAGCCAGAGGTTTTATTTAATAGACACAAAATAAGAGGCTGTTACACATCTAGGCACATACTGTTGTCAAGTATTGCTGATTTTTTTTACTGATTTCCAGTCAGCTTTTATAAATTTTATTTCTATATGACATTTTCTGCTTGATTGAGGTGCTCACAACCAGAGATGTCTTCACAGGAGAATATTTTTAAATGCAAATAACATCACCTCTTTAAAGGTCTATGGGAACGAGTCTCCAACAAACATGATGTATTCCTGAAGGTGTTTTAAATACTTTCTTTTTTTTCCTGAAAAAGTATAAGAGACAGTTAATGGTGTGTTTTTCAGTATTTAGCATATTGTAGCTGTCATATCATGTAGTGTTATGGCATGAGAGATGTCCAACTGATGAGCAAAATTAGATTATTGGAAGAAATGGTTAAAGGAAGTATTTTAATTAATGAGGACTGGCATTTATAGGAGATGGTAATGCTTTTGCTTGAGGTAACTACAGAATTAAGACTAAGAAGTAAATATTTAATATTTTTATTGGTGACACATGACACATACATTGTTTAGCACCAGTATTGAGCAGATTTGAGCCAGGCTAGACATGTTCAGGTCTTGACTTTTTTCCTTAGAAACCCTAGCTCTGCTGAAAGAGTCTCTGGTAATTTTGCTATAATATCCTATAACCTTTGTCTTCATGTCTGAACCTGGGTGTTACAGCTTTTTTGGGAGAATATCAGGGAGAAAGTCCTGTTGGCAGTGAAGATTATTGACCTTGCTACCTAAAAAGCAGGACAAGCTCGCGATGGTGAAGACCTGGAGACATGTCCCTGCTCCACCCCAATGAGGTAAGGAAGTTTTCCAGTGGCTTGGACTGGCAGATTGGAAAGATGACTTGTGCTTTTGTGTATTTGTTTTCCAAAAGGGTCAATTCTTTGCCAGCTTTTTCCTTGTCCTTTAGACCTCTTGTGTGCTTAGTTCACATACTGAGTTGGTTTCATCTGTGCTGGGCAAGGTTTTCGCCATGCTGCTTGTGGATGACTATATGGCACCTGTAGGTTTTGCACCCAGATGAATGTCCTGCATTCAGCTACCGTATGAGGTGAGACAGATTTAGTGTGCACAGTATTTTGTCTGCAGTGCAGAGGGGAATCAGGGAGGGTTATTTTCTGGCTAGGGAGCTATTTACTTTTGTTGAGACTGTCACATATGTTGCAATTGCCTTTCTGGCCTTGCTCCCCCTTTTCCAGTACGTACTTCAGTGGAAGTCTTGGCACATCCTGACAATGTGACGGTGCTTATTACTCATGAGCATATTGTCTTTTGGTTGAATGTCAGCATTTCTTTGATCAGGTTCCTTCTGCCTGAACTAATTAGGGGAGGAGTGACACACTTCTCCATGGGCCTTGGCTGGCCTTTAGCCCTGTATCTTCGCAAGGAGGTGTATCGTGCAACTGAACTGCCATTAAGTCATGAGGAACTGTGAGAGTGCAATGAGAGGAGATCAAGATCTTACTGCTTCTGTAAGCAGAGCTGTTCCTATCCGACTACAGGCTCTATCAGGGATGTATTTGTGCCTGGTTTACTTGAAGTATATCCTAGTTTTGTCCCTTTAGGACATGCAAAGTGAGAATTTTTCATATTTTTATTCTGTTCCATGCTGCGGTCTACTGTTTTTATTTGAGTTTTTTTACTCACTCTATTCTGATTTTCCCTTGCTATGTGTTTACTTTTACTGCCCAGTGAAAAACAGACTATACAGCTCTCTTGATCTGTGGAACCAGATTTCAGGCTTGTGTCCTGCCTCATTCCTTTTACCTAGTCAAGGGAGAATCAGTAGAAAAAGGACTGGCTAGGACCAGGCCTTTCCCCTTCTTCAGTCATTGTTATCTGCTCTTCCTATTTCTTTTTCCCCTCCAGAAACTTCCAGTGTAGGTTTAAAAACAGCTGTTGTGTATTCTTAATTTTTTTTTTTGGATCAAGGAAAACTGGCTGTTTTGAAAAGCTGTCAATGTAAATTACTTCCCACTAGCATTGCTGTATGTTGTATTTAGTTCAGACAGTAAAGTTTTATATATGTCTAGTATCATTTTATTAAACAGTTGGTTCCTGGGCATGTATTTTTTTCCTCTTTTTTACATAAGCAACTGGGTTTGAAGTGGTTATTCTTCATAAATTTCTGCTTTTCTTGTTTCCCATGTGTTTTCTGTAGTTTTGCAGTTTAAAGCATTTCACAAATCAAAGCTAGCCTTTTTCTTTGTTTCAGATTTCTCTTATGGTGAAGACAAACCATGTGTGTATGTACATGCTGGTACATGCTGCCTGTATATAGGCAGGATTATGGCAGAGATGGTGGGTGAAGCAAGTGTAGTGATCCTTTGAGTCTGTCACTGGTACATACAAGTGAGACAGTATCCCTTTGTTTTCAAATTCAGGCAAATTCACTTCTCATAATATGGTTTCTCTGAGCTGGGGAAAATCAGGGTAGAATTTCACATGTCCAGGCTATCCAGTATTTCTAGAAAAATATCTTTTTTGTTATCATGGTGATAGAGCTAGACAGAGGGAAAAATGCAGCCATAGTCCTAATTCATGATAAAAAAATAATAATAAAAAATTATCTAAAATCAATACCAGAGTAAATATGATGAAGAAAACCTGTTCTAAATGTGCTCTGGGTAAAATATTTTGATGAGTCTTTCTCTTTCTCTAACCTTTTCCAGAGTTAAATTTGTAAGGCGTTTGGTTAAGAATTTTTTCAGCTCTTGAAGGTTAGCATCAAATTACTGCAGAACTGGAGACATTCTCGACTCCAGCCTTTCTTTTCTGTCCTTTGTCTCCATCATCTCTAAGTTCACACTCCACAATCACAGAAACATTGCCGTAATCTATCTTCTCTTTTCTCTGCCTCTCTGCAATAAACTGTTCATTCCTTTATCAATTTGGATCTCATCTCTCCGATTGCCTGCTACTTTGCTCCTCCTACGTCTTTATTTCTAGTAATTTTCTGCAGTAAAACAGGTTGAGCAATGGGAATTAAAAAAAAAATAAAAAAAAGAAGAAATAAAGTCCAGACTTATGTCTGGTATAAATCAATGAAACTTCAGTGACCCCTCTGTTGTCACTAGAATGATGTTGATTTTACACCAGACTAGAATATCTGACCCAGAATATGCTACATTTTTTCTTTCTACATGGATACCTTTCCTGTTTGCTGTTTACATTTGCTTTTGAATGGATTTTTGTTAATATCTGTTCAGCGAATGATGACTTTCAGTATGGATTCACCTAGAAACAGGTATAGTACTATGTGGAAAGAAAGAATATCTATTGCTCATTATTCCTAAACTGTTTGTTTTCTCCTGCTTGAACAGTTTTAGTCATGACCCAGAGCTAGCTGACTACTACTCATAAATAACTAATAGCTAGTATTCTGTGGGCATGATGAAAATAGATTTGCATAAATCATGGGACAATTAAATATGACAAATTCTCAAAATTAAGGAGATGCTTGCCAATGATTTGCTGTCAGAAAAAAACAGTTGATGCTTTCATTATTATATTCATAATTACTGGTTTTTTTCCAGTTTTCTCAGAGAAAACAGGACAGTTAAAAAAGGGTTTAGCTTTCTTCTAGACCAGCTGCCTGTGCCACTATCCAGCTCTTCCATTTCCATTTCCAATTTTTTTTTTTTGTTTGTTTGTTTGTAGATCTGTCTATTCAGACATACCCAGATCCTTCATTTACTCAGTGTGAAGTTTTTCAGAGGAATGATGTCTTGGCATTTTAATGAGGAGATGGATAGCATTGACATTTGCCCCATGTCAGGTATCCTGACATAGAATACCTGAGGTATGAAGGCATCTCTGGAGATCGTCTAGTCCAAACCCTTTGCTCAGAGAAGGGTCAACTAAAGTATATATATGTGGATGTATTTTCCTGTCTGGAACTGGAGCAGATTGCAGTCTTTCTACACCAGTCTGAGTGAAGAGAAATGCAGTGGATTGTGGTTGCCTTCACTTTGCAAATACTGATATTGCAAGGCACTTCTTGGCTTACTGGCCCCACTTAGCTCTGAATAAGCCAGGCCCTACCAAAAGGCTGAGGGTGCTCTGCTCTGTGCTCTGCCATGGAGGAATCCTGACATTGTAGCAGTACTCCTTCTGGTGCTCATCAAGGCTGTGTCCATGCACAGTACCACAGTGTGTCATGTAGACATGACCAGAAACCTGAAGGTAATGAATGGCCACTCGTGTTGCAAATCCCTGAGTCCATTTCCGCCTTTTTGAATGCTCTTTCATAAATGAGTAGTACGTGTCCACTCCATAATATCCTATGCATATTCGGAAATGCTTGATGGCTGCACATATTTATACAATACATATAGGAATGTACAATGCTGGGACCAGTCTTTTTAAGAGAGCCAAATTAGGCTCTATTTTTGAAACTGCAATTCAATGCATACTTAATTGCTAGCCCAGCTGATGCCACTTATTTATCTCACTTCCTGAATTAAAGGCACAAACAAGTAATAAGATTCCAAGTGTCATTTATTACACATGAGCTTGATTACAGATGCAAAATATAGAAAGAAGAAAAACGATTCATAATACTGTGTTTTCCTGCATAGTGTATATTGGATAATTAGAGCTATCTTTGGCTGTGTTACTTCTGGATCTTCTGGAGAACATGATATTAAGCAAGAACATTGGAAACAAAGCCTCCACAAATGCTAAGAAAAAATAAGTAAAGCAAAACAAAATCCCCAGTGTTATTTTTGTTTCATATCACCACTAAAGAAGAAAGAGTAGTAGAGCAGGCTAATCTGGAAATCTGCCTAGACTGGCAAGTTTGGCAGCTGGTATACTTTGTGTTTCATTAATATTAAATGAACAAATCTCAAATCTTGATAAAAATTCTCAATTTTTCTTGAAATTCTCTTAAAAGGCTCCCCTTACAATCTGGCAGAATATGGTCAAATCACTGCATATCCTTAATGAGTATAACTGATTCTTGGATAAGTTGAATGGGTGTACAAAGAGTGTCTAGATTTGAGGGAAGAACCCTTTATTCATTACTTCCTCATTTAATAGGCAGAAAAATAACTTATTTCTCTCTTGATCCTGGAGATCACTTGGCTGTGCCACTGATGATCAATTGATGTTTAAGTATTATCAACTGTCTCTGTGCTTCACTAATGCACCACTCTGTATTATCCTATACTAGGGAAGAGGAGGTGGTCCGTATGTGCTTTCTGTAAGAGAAGTACTGTGTACAGAGGTGGCTAAGCTAGTTGTATCTTTATGTAGAAGTGGAAATGATAACTAGAGTTAAGTTTGCTTTCTGTTTTCCATTGTTACCATATACTTCATTTGCCATCGGCTGCAAATTGATCAAATAGAATAATTTCCACCTTGGATGTTACCTTAAATTTCTTTTTCTGTTTCAAGTTAAAGTTGCTGAAAAAGTAAATTCTTCGGGGATGTCAATGTTTTCCTAGCCAACAAAAAATGTTATACAGACTTTTCATTAAGTATCTCTACCACAGTCTAAATTTTGGCTACATTGTTTTATCTGGAAAGCATTGAAAGTGAGATTCAAAACGAGCGATTTGTGAAAACCAACAAAACCTTGATTTGTTAGAGTATCCCAGAAACCCCATTTCCATCTCTTTGTCTGAGGTCAGCAGCAGCATCAAGTGTGGGCCAGGCTGAAGCTGCAGCATCTGTCTGGGTCAGTCCCTGGGACAAATTACTGTGCCTTCCAGGGGACAAAAAGGTAAACCTGTAACGTGCCCTGTCTTGTCCTCTCAACATTCTCCTGGTTGTAACTTGAAAACTTAGAGAGAGAAGGAGAAAATATGTGTTTCAGGGACAGCCTGGTTGTGAGGGAAGGAGCAGTGAGGAAAGCCATTGGTTAGAGAACAGTGACAAGAGGTGGGTTTGGACCAGGGAAAAAGAAAACAAAAGCAGAAAAGATGACATGGGGAACACGGAAAAGTGGGACAGGTTGAGGAGTCAATAAGGGTAGGGGGAGGCTGGGAAGATGGTAATATGAGGCACAGGAAAGAGAGCTTGAAACGAGTAAGGACTGCTGTCTCCAGACCAGGTGCATGGAAAATATATGCTGTCTTATTCAAAGAGAAAGACCAGTGCTCATATTCATGCACCTGGATGGACTCTAAACATGATGTTCAAACATTCTGATGCCTCCTCCAGGTTATAGACAAAGTAGTTAAACAGTACAGGTCCAAAGATAGCTTCCCGCATTACTTCACTTCTACTGGTCTCTAAGTTGAGTACAACCCACTAATCACTACACACTGCACTCAACCATTCAACCATACTTTTTAAAAAGCCTTGACAGCCGTTACAAGTCTCAGCTGCAATTTGAAGTTTGGCTTTGCGGACACAATCAAGTCCTTAGTTTATTTGCTAGATTGGAAATATTTTTATGAGAGATGTATCTGAATTTTGCAAAGCTCCTTTAAAGGACATTGTGTGTTTTATTTAATCTTTTGATATCTACAGAAACTGTAGTAGTCATCAAGACAGAAAGGTGAAAGAAAATAAAACTACATGGTAAGTGTATGTCCTTTAATGTAAATATAATTTGAAGGAGGAGTCACATAGCTCAAAGTCAATCCAGGTAAAATATGCAATCTGTTGATGTGCAGGTTTAGCAAATGCTTTTGATTTTTTTTTTTCCCCCAGTGGGAAGAGACAGTTTAATTTTAGCTTGACTTTATTATACCACATTTTCAAAGTTAAAACCAGCAATTTCCTGACCTCTCAGCTGCTCTGTCTCTGATCATGGGACACACACACCTGCAGATCTTCTTGTCAAAGTTTCTGTAACCTATTTTCTTCTGGTTTTAGTGCACATATATGTATGTAAAAAGAACTAACCAGTCCTACTCTTGTGCCTGGGAAAAAGGAAGAAGCTCTACACCTGGAAATATGGCCAAGTGTTTTTTTTTTCCACTGGGCAGAAAAAGGATTGAAAGAAGAATGGTCTGAAAGATTATAATTGCCATGAGCAATAGAAATTGTGCTTCAGCATTCTTATGGAAATCCCTGCTTGGGGATTTCTGTCCCCATATCTCAGCTTCTCTCAAACTTTTACATGTTAAACCCCTCCTAGCAGCCCTTTCAAATAACTATGCATTTGCTATCCTCATTTCATAAGCAGTGAACTGCAGTCATTATTTTGAACTGGCTGATTTAATGCTGAAGGTCACATAGAGAGAATCACAGAATATGCTGAGTTAGAAGGGACTAACAAGGATCATCGAGTCCAACTCTTATCCCTGCACAGGACCATCCCCAGGAGTCACACCATGTGCCAGAGAGTATCATCCAAATGCTTCTTGAAATCTGTCAGGCATGGTGCTGTGACCAGCTCCCTGTGGAGCCTGTGACCTCTTCCTTGACTGGGGAAACCTCACCAGCCTGCTTGCCTTTGAGAGCCACCCAATGCCCCCTGGCCCACAAAAATGCCCAACGGATCTGTGGATGTTGTCACTGCCCACTGTGTCCATCAGCAGAGCAGGGACAGACTGAGAGGTCCCGGACACAGTCATCTGCCAGGGGACTTTATACCCGGGAGTTTTTCTGAGAACACCAGAGGCACTCAGAAAGGGATGAGGATGAAAGTCAGCAGTTATGTCCCCTTTCACCCGAGGTGACAGCTGGAGAAGATATGGACTGAGGACAAGGTTGGCACAAGGTATGTGCTAGCTCAGAAGTGAGGGCAGCAGTGCAGCAGTGGGGTACCCAAACCAAGTTTCAATCTTTTTTTTTTCTAGCAAACAGCTTCGTTTTGGGCAGTTCAGTAGCATCAGTCCCTTGTGCTGCATTTTGTATTTCAGTGCTCCAAATGAAGGAAAGAGTGCAGTGGTACTTGCTGGACTGCTGGGGCTCCCCAAAGCACTATGTGCATAGCCAGAACCATCAAAGTTAGGGACACAGCCAAGCTTGGAGTTGCAAGTCAAACAGCTCAAGCACCAGGTTACCTGTGCTTTGAAACCTGCTGTTTCAAATGCTGCATATCCAGCAGCCCTGATAACCTTGAATTAATCCCCATCAGCCTATGGTAGATGAGGAGAAAAATTTCTAGAATAGAAATCACAGGGACCAGGCCAATATAGGGGAAAGGACAAGAGAAGTATTTGATGTCCCATCCTTGGAAACATTCAAGAACAGGCTGCATGGGGCCTTGAGCAATCAGTCTAGTAGAAGGTGCCTCTGCCCACGGCAGGAGTATGATCTTTAAGGTTGCGGCCAATCCAACCATTTTCTGATCCTATAGCAATACAGAGCATGCAAAATATCTTGGTAAAATCAAGGAACTGATCTACACACGTGCACACAGGCACACATACACATGTAAGAATATGTGCCTATATTTAATGATATTATGAATATGTAAATATACAGCATCTAACCAAATTGTCTGATGATTTTATTTGACATACTTATATTGATTCCCTTTGAGCAACTGGACCATTTTTATGATTGTGTATCACTGCCAAAAGGAGTCCAATAGCTCATTTTCTGTTTATTCATAACTCAGTGTCAAAATACAGTTTACTTCTACCTTGTCTTATTCTGAAAACAGTGGTTAAGCTATTTGAATCCTGGATTTTCAGGATTGGGAAAGTGATGTTATAATACTCAGAAATACTTTGGTATACCACTTTATTTAGAACTCTTTCTTTGACTAGAATGGAGGAACATGACAATAAGAAAACAGCTTATGAAGAATAGTTTACTGCTATTTGTAATCAGATGAATTCTTCAGTTTCTGCTTTAAACACCACTTTTCAAAGCAGAAACAATGCATTCTTTTTAAAAAACACCACAAACTTCTTTGTATGTGTTCAAAAATCTGTTAGAGAGCTAATATTTTCTAGTGCCAATCCTTTTCTGTAATTCTGCCTAGCTAGCCTAATTTTCACAGCTTTTATATTCTCCACTTCTCTTTCCAGACTTTGAGAGTTGTGAGCTGTTTTTTTTTTTGTTTTTTTTCGATACCCCTGACGCTAAAATTCAAGACTTCCAGACACTCCTTGTTCAGTGCCAAAGGGTTAAAGAAGAGCATTTGCTTGTTTGGTAGGTTTTTCCATTCTTTTATGGCTCTGAAAAATGCACATCCAAAGCAGTAAAAACAAAAGGCACTGAAATGGATATTTACTATAGTTTTTCCACCTTCGTCATCGTATGAGATTTGCCTCTACACCCATTTTACAGTGGGAGTAGTACAATGAAGACTGCTCTTTAAAGGGAATCTTTCGTTAGGAATTATAAGGATGATCATGGACATTTTGTGTGATTCTCTTTTCCTGCTGCTATGCGGTCTCTTCTTTAAACAAAGGTATGACTTTTGGGTATCAAAGAATTTTGCAGTGAGCATCAACTCTTCACAGCTCCCCCCCCCCCCCCCCAAGATTACATCTGAATTCTGTTCTTTTTGGCTGGTATTCATGGGCCATTTTCACATATACCTGTCTGATGCCCATTCTATTTGATGGGCTTGCTGGTAGCAGGTGCCCAGGGTTATCAGATGCAGCACTGAGATGATGAAAGAGGATGACAAACATAGACTGTATTGGCATGTTTACTTGCAGTGTCATATTCAATCAAAACCAACATTTTTAACTCAGCTCCTTCATGACATGCTCAACCCCATTGTAAATGACCAAGAATAAACATGTCAGCTTGAGATAGAAGATCATGACAGCAACTGAGACAGATTGTCATCTCATCATCAGGTTGAAAATTAAAATTTCCTAATGTGGTTGAACTTGCCTACTGCTGCATTTACAGACAGGGAAAAAAAAAAACCCAGAGAAATGAGAATATACTGAATACTAGATTTTGAAATTACACAAAGTACCTTGTCTGTCAGTAGTAAAATAATGCTCAGTTGAACTCATATATCTTTTTCATTGCATTTGCAGTCTGATGTGAGATAGCTGTGTCTGAACAGGAATATATATTTTACAGGCATTAAGGAGAAGGGTGCACATTTTATTAAGTTTGAGAAGCTGCATGACTATTGTGAAAGCCAACAGAAATAATCATTTGGACTCTTATTCCCCTTTTCTAAATGAGAAAGGTATCTCCTTGTTTTTTCTTAATTGCACCTATTTTGCTGACAGTGTCCCAGTTTCTCCAGTAAAGAAAAGAAGTAGTAACAACAAATGCCAGGAAAATTTGTCAGTGTCTCCAGCAGGTATGAAAGCCATGTGTCATCAGCATACAAGAGATCAGGCAAGTGGCTGTCTAGTAAGATGAAAAGAGGTAACAGAAGCAGCTGGGCTAGTAATTATCTCCCTAGCTAGAGCACACTGCAAGCTAAACTAGCTGCTGGTGCAATTAGGTCTCCTCATGCTAAGTATTCCTAAATGGAAATCCTCTGGAATGGCACTTTTTTGGGATTACATGCTACTTTAAGACCTTGTCTTCGTACTTCCCCACATGCCTGAAATGACCGCAATGCACTGCCATTCTGGCCCCAAGCAGCCAGGCAGGCCCAAGACATCATCATCCCTGTACTACAATGTACAGAACAAGCGTCTGGGAACTATTGAAAATAGTAACAAGCCTACAGTTTTTGTTTTTAAGGAGCTGGGTGGGAGCAGAGATACATTAACAGATGTTTCATCGTATTCACATATTTTCCATATGACAGATCCTCAGACAAGCAGCTGTCGAGTAAGAGAGGATGAAAAATTTTAGCTTCTCTGCCTTGAATTGGTTTCTTATCTTTTTGGCTCAGGCATGCTTGTGTTTCAAGCCCCACTGATTTTGAAATTTACTCTATCTCCTACAGTGTTTTAAATGTGGATGTATGTAGCTCAAATGTGATTATTATTAAGCTGCATCAGAATTTATGCTTCACTCTCAGACATAACCTCCAGAAGATGGGCTGTTTTTCTCTTCTTACTCTCAGTCCCACTGGGACTCTGCATCTGAGTAAGGGGTGTAGAATTTGGCCTTTCATAACAGTTTCTTCTAGAGAATGCTTTCTAAAAATAGCTATTGTCTACACTGTCTCAGTCTCCAATGTCTGTAAATCAATGCAGCTTGATAGCACTGACTTGGACAGAGACAGGTTCATTATTATGCCAGCCAAGAATCTGGTCCGCATATATGTATATCAAAGCCAACGTCTGTTCCCTTAATTATTGACATATTGAAGTTTATTGTCTCAATCAGGTAATTACCTACCTGGAATGTCAACAAATGATGTCTTCCCTGCTCTTAGAGTTCAATTGAAGAAAATAATAATTTACTAACAAAAGAGAATTTCTAAATTATTTTGTCCTCTTGTTTTCAAAAATTTCGAGATTGAAAATTAATTTGACTTTATATATACAGATTACCCATGGTAGTAATTCTTCATTCTTATGAGGCCCTCTGATATGATTTAAATTAATGGCATATGGTAATCCTTTCAATTTCCATTGCTCCTTGGGAAATAAGTCAATGACTATTTAATATCATCTTAATATGGTTCTCTAGTAACGTTAAGTTTAATCAGTGATGGTTACATTTGTTGAGAGAATTCTGCTTATGCTCTGCTCCCTTCTCACAGGGTAAATTTCCCCAGTCCAGTAATTCTGAGCAGGTACAGAGTGACACATGTGCCAACTGTCCAGCACATCTGAAAACTCTCAAATTCACAAGTTAACTATTCTGTTTAGGGCATATCGGTTGCTAGGACCTCTGCTAAATGCTTTCATGATAGTTGCTTTCAAAGTAGACTTGACTATATTGTGTCTATCTTTTCTTCTTTCTGTATTCCTTAGTATTCTTCATTCTTACATCAGCAGTGACCTGTGATGCTGTAAGTAACAATCTTGGAGTAATAGACTACCAAAGGTTTGCACTGCATAGTAAATTGTCTTATAGTATTAATATTAGAAAAAACTGCAGTGTAAAGGCCAGTATAAATAGTCCCACTCGAGGCTAACTGATGTTCTTCAGAAGTTGCTTATTTGATCATAGATGCAGCTGAGCTGTTGATTCTGTAAAGATAACATATTTAATGCAGAGTGTACTTAGGAGCACATTTCAAGTACTGAGGTGACAAAATAGACACCTTTCAAGCATGTTTTAATGTGATGACTATAGGACTTCGAGTGTGACAAGGAAGTGATGAGCACTTAGGAGCGTCTAGTGCTATTTTGATATTTTAAAAATAATGATTTTATTATTTTTATACTTAGTATTTAGGGAGGTATTGAATGACCTCCTTTTGTCTTTCTTTCTTTTCTTCTTCTAATCTCCTTTCTTAATATTTTGGGTAGCTGGATACTGGGTGGGTTCATTTTTGCTAAGCTGTATGTGTTAGCATGTGCTAAGTCAACACTTTGTGGAATGCTTTACTTTGGTTGTATGTTACTCTTTAAACTTTTGCCAAGTACTCTTATTTTTTCAAAAGTTTACTAGTAAAAGTACACTCTGAGAAAATGTGTGTAGCTTTTCTCCTATGTACTCTCTCTTAAGGTGTTAAAAGAACTGAAGGCTCTTCTAACAATTTGGAGGGTGGCTATTGTTGGAGCCTGGTATATTTTGAAAGTAAAACTTCCCTGATGAGCTTGTAGCTCTGAGTCTTGTGGTCTTACATTTTCTGGCATAGTCAGCAGGGTACCTCTGAGAAGCAAGGGGATTTCTTTTGTTTGGGGATAACTATGAGTTGCAGTCAAAACGAGACAAATTAGCTCTGAGACTTGGGGTCTTACAGTGCTTAAGAGCATTGTACAAATGCTTCTTGAACTCAGACAGGCTTCGTGCTGTGACCACTTCCCTGGGCAGCCTGTTCCAGTGTCCAACCACCCTCTGGAGGAAAAACCTTTTCCTAATATCTGAGCAAAATCTCCCCTGACTCAGCTTCATGCCATTTACTCAAGTTGCATCATGGGTTACCAGAGAGAAGAGATTGGTACTTGCCCCTCTGCTTCCCCTTACAAGGGTGTTGAAGACCCTCAGTCTCCTCTTCTCCAGGCTGAACAAACCAAGTCACCTTAGCTGCTCCTCATAAGGCTTCTCCTCCAGTCTCTTCATGGTCCTCATTGCTCTCCTTTGGATGCTTTCTCAAAGATTACTGTTTTTTTTTATATTAGGATGCCCCAAACTGAACTCAATATCCAAGGGCACCCCAGTGCAGAGCAGAGTGGGACAATCCCCTCCCTTGAGTGGCTGGTGATGTTTTGCCTGGTGCCCCTCAGGACATGGTTGGCTCTCCTGGCCAGGGCACCACTGACTCATAGTCAACTTGCCATCGACCAGGACCCCCAGGTCCTTTTCCACAGCACTTCTTTTCAGCCTCTTCTTCCCTAATCTTTACATTCTAGATTTCCTACTTGATGGTCTGTGAGGCCATGGGAAATGGCCTTCTGAGGCACCTATGATCCATAATTCAAATTTCAATCACTGGGGTGGAAAGTGACCAAAAAAATTTTGACAGATGATAGTTGAATGGTGATCTAGCATTTTAGGAATCACTGAAGAAGTGCTTGATTAATGCTCAGCCATATGACTGCCTCTTTGGAAACTGAAATAGTTTTTGGTCATAGGTACATAGGTATTTAAGTTCAAAGGAACTAACTAAAAGCATTCATAAGTAAAAACATTCATACAAGGTGTTTGGTTTTCTTGCATCAATATTGTGTTATCAAAAAGTAATCAAGATTTATGTGAAGGGGCCATGCTAGAGTTAATGAGGTAAAATGTCTACCAATGATTTCCTCCTGCAAGTCCCATGTTGCAATATTGGTACTATAAAATGTCTCAGTTCCTTACTGGGAAGATAGTACTTTGAAGATTGTAGCATACATCAAATGATCATATTGGGAAGCTCAAATAAACAGAAGAAAATATGTTAATGTATTTCAGTGGTTTTCCATCATGGTGTTCCCAGGAGGAGGCATGTTGGACAACAGAAGGGTTTCAACTCTTTGTGCAATCTTGTAATGAATCAGAAAATGGGAAAGGAAGTGGCTATATTTCCAGATTTTGTTGTTTTCTCACTCATCTGATAGTTGCATTGGAGCAGCCTTATGACAAATGGAGAGCTTTTTAACTGAGAAGCTATAGGATCCATGTTTTAGTTCCCTAACTGTTTTAATATGGGAATCTCTCATTTCTGCATTAAGAAAACCTTGTGTTTTCATCATTAGAGCTATACTGCAAATGAAGTAAGCCTGCAATTGCTAAGAAATAGTTACACCACTGAAAAAGAAACCTCTCCAAATGTTGTTTTGCTCTAATTTACTCTAAGGGCTTCCAGAGGAATGAGAAAACTAATTTGACAATGTCAAAAGCATGCATCATACAACAATCATGCTTTCAGAAGAAAAAGGTAAGCACTAGAGAATTAATGCTAGTTTTAGCTTGAGGTAGCTTGATTTTGTGGTACATAACTTTTATTTCTTTTAAGACTGGCAGAAGGTCAATGGATATGAATGGTTTTCATGATGGGTATTAAACTCTGTAAAAAGATTTATTATGTAGGATTATAGGATCCCCTCCATGGTGAAGAATTTACTGCCAGTGCAGCTGATAGAAACTCTAAGTGGAAAAAGCTTTCCTTTTCCTTTGTAGACCGAGGTGTTAGGCTTGATACTGCTGTCTCTGCTGAAGTAAAACTCCTCTGAAGGAGCACATATTGAAACTAAGAGATTTTACATGTGTGAAGACTTCAGAGTTCTCTGGTTTATCCTATCTTGTAAGACCACTTTTCTTGAACTGTGAGAGAAAAGTGACCTTACGTAAGATTTTAGTGTCAAAGGTCCCACTTGGTGCACTTTATTTAGTGTGTGTGAACTTTAAAGTGTTCACATCACTGATTTGAAGCTCTTTTGCCACTATCATTATAACAAAAACTCTGGTGGTCAGTATTGAGAATTTCTATCTTAGTCTGGGAAGGTCTTGTAATATTAGCTTAACCTGGGTCATGGATACACATCCTTTCATGACTAGGACCAAGTAAAGAGCAGTTCACTACCACTGAGTTTTACCTGCATGAAGGCATGAAGGCACCTCCATTGGTGGCAGGTTTGTCTTACACTGTCATGTCCATTTCATGGACTAAGCAGAACTGAGTACTGCTTGCTTAATGTAATCAATCAGCAAAAACAGCTTGACTTAAAGAGATTATTAGCATGAAAAGAACAGAGGGTTCAAGGAAATAGGTTTTCCTCCTATTATTTTATCCTAATTTTGTTTTTTTTTCTGACAAATGAACATAGCTAAACCCCTACATGCTGTTACCATCCAGTCCTTGAACTTCCCTGTGAGGTAGAGACCCCTCTGTGGTAACATCTGTGGTCAAACGCTTCCTCTTCTCCACTCCAAGAGATTATTTCTCCTTCTTCAAAGCCACATTTTCCTCCTCAGCAACACAATCAGATGGTTTGGCATTTGGTACAGCTGAGGGCCTGGAAACTCTGCATTTTGAGGAAAAGAGTAGTCATAATTTCCCTGTTGGGGTCTTTTTTTTTGCTTCTGGTTATGTTTATGAAATTAACAAACCTTCATTCTTATTATGTGACAGTAGAATATTTTAAAGCTGCAGTGCTATGTAAACATGCATTTGTTAGCATACTGACAGAAAAATAAATAAAATAAGTGTTCAGAACAAGTTTGGTAAATTAAAGAGCTCATTCTGCCTTCTGCTTGGTCAATGCGTATTTTTTACAAGGTAAATTAATGACAAGTTATTTGGGCCAGATTCTGAAGCTCTTAATGTCTGTGGCATAGTTTTAGACAACCACGTTAACTGGATACCTTGGGTTTCTTCATTCCTTACTGCCTAGCCTGCAGTATCAAACTGGCTGAGTTTGTACTTATCACTATGTTCTTGAAAGACATCTGGCCTCGATTGCTTTGGCATTCATCATGGGAACTTTTCACACTGTACAGTACTATTAAATAGGATTATTAAACTCCTGGTTTTTAAACTTTTTGAATCTGCACTTCTCATCCACAGCTATCTCTGTGAAACGTTTCAGATCATATCAGTAAAACAGAATTAAATTTATGCTTTCACACAGCGTTATTTCAAGACTAACCTTTCATCAGGGATATAGTGTGGCTTGTTGAACATGTTATTAAATTAATGAAAGTTCTACCAATAAACACATTTGTTCAGTCTCTCTCTGTAAGCAGAGAGAGAGGTATTAATGTTTGCATTCAGGACAGAGACAAGCACCTTTAAAGCAGAACAAATATAAGGCCACATTTAAAGCTAACTATACTGTTGACTGAGGAGTTTTGTCTTCTGATGGATGCAAATAACATTCACAGATTAAAGTAATTTTCTGTGGCCTAAAGGGAACTTTCTGGATCCAGTCATTAAATTTTTGTTTAAGCATTTTCATATGTGGAAAAAAACTTGTTTGCTCAAAAAAAGTAAATTTTTAACACAGTCCTTGAGAAACACATCTCATTATGTCTAGGATTTGTATATTGGCTGCAGATAAACAATGTGATGATATGAAGTTTAAAAATACAGAGATCAGCAGAAATTATTTCACTGTATAACACTTAGAGAAATCCTCACACTAAGCTTTTGAAAGCTTCAGATGAACAACATTTTTGCTTGCATTCTAGTTCTGTCATCAAAAGTGTACAGGGGAAGTATTTATCAATGATGAACCAAGCAATCCACCTTCCCAACATGGAAAGTGTTACAGTTTATGAAAGCTTACATTCGAGCATTTTACAAGCTACCACCTCAATCTGGAATAAATTAGTAGGAAATTGCTGTTTATCAAGTGTTAAAAATGTTAATAGCTGTGTTAATACACAGTGATTGTGACAGAAACAATTAGCTTATCTTTTGCCTACCATTTTCTATGCTGCCTTCAGCAGAAGTGAAATAACTTTGAAACACCAACACACTAAACACATCATCTTATAAATAATATTTAAAAATGTTGACTTGTTTCAAAAATATGAACGCTTATTGATCTGTTAGAAGGAAAGATAAAAACCCACTTGAACTCTATGTGGATTAGGAAAAAAATCATATTGGAGACACCTTCCTTTAACTAAACACTGATTATTAACATTAGTCAAAAATACTATTAATTCCTTAGAACATACTCGTCAACTAGTTTTAAGAATCAATTGTAAGCTTTTGCAGATACATGCCTGGTCTGTTTGGGGTTTTTTAACATATTGACTAGAGATATGTACTCATCAGGAGAAAACCTCCCTTGCAGATATGTGATGCTTCCTTGCAGTTGAATACCTTTTAATGTTTTTTAATTCTTCTGAGACCATTTTCCTGGGACTTGGTATATGTAAAAACAGTACTGTTTCAGAAACACCACACATGAGAAAACACACTGCCTCAGGTCAACAATTTTACATTCACATGCACTGCTTCACTAAGTCCTATTGATCCAATAAAACATATTGGCTCTTTAAGTTCTCTCAAGCTACTCAGCAGATTTGTCAAAGGCTCCTAAAACTGTCTGGTCAACTGCATTTTGCCCTTTTGCTACATTTTCTGTGCACTCATAAACTTGTCCAGGTTCTCATTTGTGACTGTTGTTCTCTTGTGTGAGTTTTCTCTCCTTTTTCCCAGTGACTGTGCACTTTGGCATTAGCTAAGGAATAGAGCATTCTTTCTCTTTTTCTTTTTCTTGCAGATTGCTCAGCTACAGTTCTCATGATGGTTTGCATGTAAAATAACCCCTAAAGTAAGAAAGACATAGGTATTTGTGAATGCTGAATCTACAAGTGTCTACAGCAAAGTGTCTACAGCAGTCATAGCTCATAAAATGTACGAATAAAAATGCCTGTATTTCAGAAAACACTAGGGAAAATTTTGTACTGGAGAGGGCTCCAAACTATAACCATTTCTTTAACATATCAGAATTTTTCTGCCTAATTGGATTAAGATCAACTTAATTAAAAGATGCCTGAATCAGTTAAGTTTTCTGTGATACAAAGTGAGCTAAAACAAAAACACCAATGATAAGATTCATGGTTTGTATTAACAGTTCACATCTGTAGTTAACTTGAAACAGATGCTTTTCAATACAAGCCATTGTTTTTAACTTGAATGTGACAATATGTTTTGATGTTTTCTCCTTAATTGTAAAATCATGTAATGAACTCCCTTTAGTATGTGTGTGGCGAATTGCCAAAGCCTCTGTTTTTTCCAAAACTTTGGTAAAATTTCTCATGGTTCCTTATGTACAATTGTTCATCATAATCAGATGGTTTCCCTTTTGGATCACAGAAGATCCATTTGGGTATTCTGGAGAGCTCTCAATAGGACTGGAAACACAAGAATGCATCTCTTATGTTACTCTAAGGCTGGGCAACACCAGGCTTTTCTGAACACAAAGGATCAAAGGGGAACTTCTCAAGAAAATCTCCCATAAAATATGTCTCCATTATTTCTAATGTGCAGAGTGAATGTATTTGGTGATGTGTTAGATCACTTGAAATCAAGTGAAAAGGATGAAATTTCATGAATCTCAGTGTCTTCTGAACCTAGGGACTGGGCAGGTGTTTTTCACTGAGTGCAGAAGTCTGAAATTGCAAATGACACTTCATCACCCAGCAGAAAATGTGTGACTAAGAAAAATACCCATGACTGCTTACTGAGTCACTTTGTAGTGTTTGATAGCAGCGATGAGGATATGAAAGCTAGAAATGGAAAATTAAAAGTAACTTTAATTATTCTGACAACAGATATAACAATAGTGAAAAACTATTACTAACTATCACACTTCATTTCTTCAGTATGTACTTCACAGAAATGTGAAGTACATGTGACTATGATGGATAGAGTGAAGAAATAAACAGATCTGAAATCCTGTCCAAAAATCTAAATCCTTTTCAGCTTTCAGAGATTTAGTGGTTGAAATGGAAAACAAATACACAGAATAGATTTGTTGAAGAAGAATGAGTTAGTTAAAATTTGAGGAAACTAGACAGGATTTTCATAATTCTGAAGTTCATCTTGGAACTTCAGGTAGCACATGAGCAGAGAAGCCCTCTGAATTACACAGGGTTGTGATATGAGGCCAGGCTCATGAGAATGAACTCAGCTAGAAAGCCAAGGATACAGACAGGTGGAGAATCATCTTGAGGCTCCTGTGTCACTTGTAGAGCAAACAGGATGTGATTACGCAAATGATAACAGTGGTAAGAACATTACTGGCCAGGTCTGGCTATGCAAATCATTGCTTCTAGTACAAGCAAATTAAAAACTCCCATAAAATACAGGTCAGAAAATAAATTACAGATAGAATATTGTATTATATTGGCTTCTGGTTGTTGGAAGTTCACTTTTAAGTATCCACCTATATGCTGTTTTCAGATTAAAAAATCACATATTTGTATGTTCATGGAAGTACAAGATTCAACTTTTTGCATTTGCTGCTGTGATTTTCTGGGTAGATATTTGTTCCTGAGGGCATGACAAGAATGATGCCTTCCAACAAAGCAGATATACTTCTCTATTTGTGCTAAAACATTTCACCTTTCAGTAGAAACAGTCTATAGGAAGACATATAGCCTATATGTGATAGTTAACAAAAAAATCTCAGCACTCATTTAGGATACATGATATTTGCTTTTATTTGCATTGTGGGTTACTGTTTTACACTGGGTCTTATCACTTGTTCTGAGTTCAGACTGAATTTTTCAAGAGGCAAAATATAGATTTTGGGCTTGAGTGTTTAGGATTTGGTTTTAATAGAGTTAAACATTTTCATTTCTGTGAAAATGTGCCTCTTCATTGTTTCCCCTCAAAACCTTGGGAAGTCTTGTGAGATGTGCTTGTGTAACCTAATTTGCCATAACCACCGAATACTTTGCCAGCCTAACGGTCTGTCTACCTTAGTATCTTGTCTTCAACAAGACCTGGACAACCGTGTATGAGTATTTGCTCAACTTCTGACTGTTTTTGCTCAGAAAATTTTTTAAACTAGATGTGGTTTTCTATTATTAACCCTTAGTGTGTTGCTTTTTCATATGCTTGTTTGTTCTTTTCAACCTATATAAACTACTGTCCTCTGTGGAAGAACACGTACTTTTTAAACTTCATTTTCAGCATGGTTTTTACTAGCTCCTTTGGAGACTCCAGTTATTGTACTGAAGAAGGCAATGAAGCTCAGTCCTTCTCTTAATGTCACTCATGGTTCTACAAGCTCCAATCATATTCTCCCTAAGCCATCTTGGATTAATTTTTCTGGTCCTCTCAGCCACTCCTTGTACTGTCCACAGCTTTGATCATAATTGTTGTCTTTCTCTGAATCTCTCTGTTTTACTTACAGATGTAGTGGGTGAAGGGAACAAGGGCTGCACTCAGTATTCCTGAACTTGGGCAGGTATTCCTGAACTTTTACACCAGCATAATGATATTCTTTGTTTTGGTTTCTTTCACCTAAAACTCTCTGGATTTTTGACTGATAATGAGAACTGATCTGATGTTTTCATGAGCCATCTATGATAACCCTAAGTCCCTTTTTTCCATTGTAATAACTATTACCTTTTAGATTGTAAAACAAAGGCTTTTTATATTGCCTACACCGAATTTTACCTGCCATTTGTTTTTTGTTTAGTCAGATACTTTTGTCAATTTTCACAACATGCCTTTGTTCTCAATTATTCTGAATAATTTAGTAAAGTTGATGAACTTCTGATAAATTCACTGCTTAACTACTTCTGGACAGTAGTATGGCTAGAGCTTTTCTTTTTCATGATTTTTGCAGTCCACTTTCCTTCTTCTGAATCCTGCATGAAAGAGCTAGGCTTGAGGTGCTCAAGCAGTTGCAAAAAGGTTAATACTGTAAATGAGCTCTTTGGTATTTCGGGAGTATCATCTGTGCTGTAAATTAACAATTTTTCATTCTTATTTCCTTCAGGCCATCTTTTACTGCAGCTGCTATATGTTAGAATTATTATAGATCCTTGTAAAAGGTTGCTTGAAGAAATTCTTTGCATGGTTTTTGTTTTATTTGGAATAGCTACTTTTACTGTTTTCAGTGTCACCATTCAGACTTAGGTGGATATTTGTATAATGGTCTCTATTATTCTACTCCCAGAGATATATAAGTATATTATTTTAAATTCACCTGATTTTTTTTCAGAACCATACTAATGACATTTTAGCATCAGCTTTGTCAAAGAACCACATAAGAACTTCTGGATTACTGCCCCACAAGGTATTGCTCAAGTGATTCTTACACCAAATTAATGCTGAAGTGCTGAGTTTCTGCCTGGGTGAGAATTATGAACAGCTGGAAGTGGCCCCATAGTTTGGTTTTTTTTTTTTTACAATGCAGTGATTCCACTAGAGATGAGAATAAGAAGGATGGCTTCCTGCCAGTGTCTGGGCAGGAGGCACTGAAGATGAGCTTGGACCCTTCGGCAGGGCTGCTGAACAGGTGAGAAGAGCTTGGAGCAGGTGCAGCAGGCAGGTGGGACAGAGGGACACAGTGCCAGTGTCAGTCCTGGGGGCAAGCTATTCTGATAGCAGCCGTGTTTCACGGGAGCCTTTGAAAGTGTTCTTGGCATGAACTGAGAGCAGCATAGGTACTCTTTATTTAAAGTGCAATTGTTTTCCCATACAAGGAACCAGGCTTATCAAAGCAATCTTTAACACTTTCCAGTAGCTTATACACCCCATACAGCCATTTGATTAAGGAACAGATCAGACTTTCCCTGACTGGCAACCATGCAAACCAGCCACAACCTGGAGGTCAAAGGGGGCCCTTCTTCCTCCAGGCACCATCACCATGAGTGGAACATCAGAGTAACACCTGTGCTCTCTGCACACTTGCAGTGACAGCTCCAGTGACTGCCTGGGCTGTGGCTAAAAGCAACAGAGATCAGTGCTCTGTCTTGGAGCTCTGTCGCCTTTGGGCTAACCAGGAAAATGCATTCCAGGGAATGAATTAGAACTCACTTCCAGACTGAAGTCAGGCTGTTAGACCCATCCCCTTCGTCTCTGCTGTAACCCCAGAGTCTGGAGTGAGGAAGGACTTGCCATGGATCTCTATGCTGGCAGCAGTGGGGGGACGAGACATCACAGTCCCAGCCACATGGCTGAATGAAAACAGAGGACCTTTCTGTCCCCACAGCAAGCAGGGTTATCTAATCTGCTGCACTGTGGCCCTAGGATGCAGAAAGGCTTAGTTCGAATTTCATCTGTGCTGCTGATTTTACTGGCGCACCCAGAGCAGACTCTCAATCCCAGCTGTCTTCCCACTTAGCACAAACCTATCCTAGGCCTTCTTTTAAGGATTATTTAGTGAATTGTCAAATTAATATTTGCAAAGCATTCTGAAGATGGGAAGTGGACCCTCCAAGTGCCAAGCTTCTGCTGTTCCTGGCCTCTTTCCATACCACAGGGTTTACTACTCTGATGTTTCCCTGCAACACCACAGTACTCCCGTTACAACACAGGTAGGGTTTTGGGTTTCTTTTCTTGAATTTGCCATTGATATTTTGTGATCATGTCATTTAACTGTTCTGCACTTTGTTGATGTATACAGTGGTTATAAAAAGCATCTAGCCAGCTAACAGGAATTCTGAAATGGAGGGACCTGATGAACACTGCTGCTTTTTTTTTTTTTATGGGCTCTTGTGAAAGGCAGAAAAAACATGCCAAGTAAACAAAGTTTTACTGCTATTATTGTTTAGTTTGATATTTATTGTTTAACATGATGGAAAAATATCACGACATGATGGAGGACAGCTCTAGTAAAGGAAAACCTTCCTCAGTCAGTTTTGTCTCACATACCAGATACTTAGCATACAGTGTACTTGATGTCTCTGGCATAAGAAAAAAGAGAAACAGAGGGAAAATGTGCATTCTGCAATTCTGTTTTCACCAGGCACCGGCCAATAAATTATGTCTAGACTTTGTCCCTCAACCACTATGCAGAAGGTCTGGACTGAACTACCTATAATAAATTAATTGTGGTGAGAAAAAAATCACAGTGGGAAAAGAAGCAGGGTCTTCGTTTCAGCTTACCATATAACTTCTCTGCCAATAAACAACTTTACTATGATAGCTCAGCCAACAGGCACTTTTTTGAAAACTTGTCCCAAAGCCCAGACTTTCTTACAATATCACAGTTCACTGACTTGCCAAATAGTTTCTGGGTAGATAGCACATCTGTATCTGGATCCATCCCAGTGTTTTCTTATACAGCTAGACTCCATCTGAAGTATTTTACATAAAACCCTCTGTAACTTCTTCTTGTTTTGAGCTTTGAAATCAGAAGAATGATGAAATATTTAATTATCTGTGTGTCCTGCCAAGGCTCTTTCATTACTTACCTATAGCTTTCTGTGAGCAAGAGGGAGAAAAAAGGAAGGCATTTGCTAAAAACAGGACTGTGTCTGGGAGGTCTGTTTTCAGAAAGGTCAGCCCCAGCTTTCTGTTAAGGTGTTGCAATCCTATGCCTCGTGCTGAGGGAAGACAAAAGGTGTGACACACCTCAGCCGAGCTGCAAGCGGGCTGGGCAGAAGTCAGCTCCCATTCAGCCCATGCATGGCATGGAAACTGATAGATAAAAAGGGCCTCAATTTTTAGAGTTTGGAAATTTGCACCTGCCAAAGACATGCCCACATTTTTGTGGTCACAAAATAGTTATGTATATGAACCTCAACATATACCACTTCTACTCTGTGATTTATATTCCCACCGAGGTAGTCATAGGCAAACATGCTCAGGTTTCAGCAATGAAGTGCAGACATAGATTTTCTGACTAGAACTAGCTCTTTCACAAGTGCATCCCACTGCACAGCTTTATTTCAGTAAGATGAGAGAGTCTGGGTCAGAAGCAGGAGAAAATAAAATATACAGCAGCTACTTTACAACCCACTCAGCGCTTGTGTGACTCTGATTTTACAATGTAATTGTATTCAGTCTTATCTTAAATAGAGCATTCTGAAACCCAGGGGTCCAACCTACTGCTGCAGCAGGTGGGATGGTGGAGCAGATTGCCATCCTGCAACAGAATTTCGTGACACAGAACCTGTTTAAATAAAGCTCCACTATTTAGTTGTTTAGTAATAGACCTGGAGATATCAACCAAAAGGAATTAAAATCAAACAGTGGATTTCCCACTTGTTTAAGTTACCTAGAGGCCGTCAGTTCCACCGTGCTTGTTAGGCTAGCAGGCTGACCCCGAGAAGTGCTAAAGAATTTCTGTTCCTCCATTGTTTCTCCCAAGCAACAGCTTGCTGTCTCTGGAAGAATTCTCATGAAATGTTGCTAGCATCCTTTGTTCTTCTGTCCTTGGATGGCTGCAGGTCCTTGATTGCTCTCAGACAGAGCCAGAGGTGGAACCATCATCAAAGCTATCAGTTCTGGCTAAACCTCTTAAAGATTTTTAAGTATTAGGGTTTTTTCCAGGCTGAGACTTGGTGAGTTAGGCCAGTGTAGTCATACAAAAAACATCTCAGTAAACAGGCCAGCACAAAACATGAGTAAATTGCTGCATGGCAGTGCCAAGTCTATTAAAGACACTCTTTGAAAATAGCATTAGAGCAGTCTGTAAGTCTAAATAAAATCCCTATTTAGTAATTCATAAGCCAGGGAATAACAAAGTTGAGGTATGATGATTGAACATAAAACCTTGACTGTGTTACTTGGTGTATCATGTCTTCAATGGGTCTTTAATTACCCATTAGCATATTATTTCTTGAAGAATACCCTCCAACTTTCCCTGTGACCACAATTATTCCCACATACGGAATATTTTAGTGCTTTTCATCATTGCATCTTGTTTCCTCTGAACACCTAATTAATTTGATTGGGTTTTTTATTTAGAGACATGTGAACATTCACACCCCCTAACATTTTTATAGCTATACCTTAAAGATGTTTCTCAGAGGAAATTATATACATATCTCTCTAAACAATATGTGAAATAGGATTTTTGATTTCTGTTTAAAACTTAATCCTGTTGAAGTTCATAGCAGAAATGTATTTGAGGTTAATGATTTGGAATTATGTTCTCAGGAACCAAGCTGTCTTGGAGAGTCAAGGGGATTTGCACTGCTAATTTTCAAGATCCATTGAAAATCCATGCATATACATTATATATTTTTAAATAACAATTTTGGTTTATGATATGTGTTATCAATATTTTAAAACCAGGGGAAATGCAAGTGACTTTAATACCTTAGGGAATAAAAATCATAGATGGAACAGACTGCTGTACTATAGCTGTTCAGCAACAGTCAGACTAATACTGCAATGTATGAATATGCCTGCAGAAACACCAAATGCACTTCATCTCAGTTTGATAGGGCATCTTGATGAGCAGTGTTCTTGCCAAGGGATTTGAGGATGATAGTGTTTGGTGGACCGTGCGTGAACTGAAGGCTCAAGAAAAAAGCCATTAAGCTGCCAGTCTCTGTATGGGATGGCTGGAGCACAAATGGCTGGGAACTGATGTGAGCAGAGCTGCCTTGTGCAACTCTACAAATGCACAGTAAGGAGGAACTTGGTGCAAGTATCCATAATGTCCTGTAAACTCAGGTCATTCCACCATTGCCATTTATTTTGGCCTTTCAACATACAGTTCATGGGTTTACTATGGGCTCACCTATTTGGGTGGTGAACTGGATGCCTTGCGAGGAATAAAAATGGGAAGGATAGGGAAAGCTGATCAGGAAACAACAACAAAAAAAGATTCCTAGGAGAAGAAAACCTCTAAAGAAAATATGTGAACACAGGTTGGTACTGGATAAAGTGTTAGATGATCAGAGAAGCACTTTTCAGATATCTGGCAAAGGCTTGGACAAAGTCCTGGCTTCTCTGATGCTTCCTTCCTCATTTTGGATGTATTGTAACCTGCTGGGAATAACATATGAAACACAGGATGATGTGGGATCTGCAAGGCCTTGGGAAATTCCTAAAGTATTGTCACTTAGTGAAAGAGTCTTGGAAATGTGGAAGAGTCATTTACATTGATAAGTTCAAATTAAATATTCCAACATTTTCATACCTACATTTATTGTTTGTTTTTATTTTCCTTCCCCCTTCCTCAAAACTGTGCTATTTCATATTTTCATTCAAATCTTGGACACAAGTACGTGTGAAACACTGGCGTGTTCATTTGAACAGAATTTCCTGGGTTTGGCTTTTAATCAGAACCTCTCAAAGAGGAGAATAAAGAAAATAATTTGGGATGATCTGTGTACCAGTGTGTCAACAGGTCAAATAAGAGACTTATGAATGGAGCTGTGCACATAGAAAACATATGAAATAAATCAGTGCAAGTTAAGAAAACTTGCCCACCCATCTTTTCCTTGCTGGAATGAATCTCGTATATATTTCCACTAGATCATCCTTTGATTGTCAGGACAGATTAAGTATTTTCTGCTTTCAACTCTGAGGAGATGCTTGTAATAAATTTTTAATATTTTATTGTAGCATTATGTATGCTGCCTCCCATTAGCAATGAAATCTGTCCAGTGAGATTTGGAATTGACTGAAAGCATAGATTTTGCGTTTCTTCAGTTACTCTTCTCTTGTGTACCAAATGGGGGAGTGGTTAGTGGCAGAAGGACACTAGAAACAAACAAACAAAAAAACCCTCCCCCAAATTACACATCCAGTCAGGTTACAAAATTTAAATGGATGTTATACTATATGTTTAGGTCCCATGTGAATGCTTTGACTGTTTTTATCCATTTCATTGACTTATGATTATACACAACTTTTCACAAACCTAGTCAGTGGGCTTTACAATTGCCTATCTTTAAAAAGCCATTTTTTTTTGTTGATTTTTGTTTTTTTTTACAAAGTTGTGTGGGTGACAGAATACAGCATATGCATCACACACACTGAAGTAAGCTTACCCCTTCTTGGGTACCTTCAGGCACCTGCAAATGAAGAGGGCATCTGGATATAAATATAGCTGTTTTGACCTTCTGAAAGCCATAGTTGCTGCCCTCCTGCCATGCTCTTCCTATGTTATCTATGCATGCTCAGGATCTCCCTTTGGCCCTCACTGTCTCACAATAGTTTACTACTGGTCCTGCAGTATTGTATTCAAACTTTTTGGCAAATGCCATCCGCTCCTGGCTATTTATTACAATTTCATTTGATTGACTTCTTTTAAAGCCTTCTGCTAACTCCTTCTGTAAGTGAAGGACAGAAATTTTGCTTTTAATATGGGGATTGCGGGAGCTGCTGTTTTTTTGGGTAAAATCTTTGCTGTCCTCTTACACATTCTCCCTACAGCCTAGAGCTGTTGAACTATTTGGCATGATAATAGCTACTAACTATAGAGACAACTATTAAACTTCTGGATCATGGTCATCCCTAGTCAGTTCAGATTTTCAGGAACTAGTCAGGTTAAAGCAGGGAGCTGTTATCCTCAAATGACCCATGACAGGTTGAAATATCTCAGTAGGGAGATAAGAAATGGCAAAAATAATAGACATGACAGATTCATTGTTGATCCGGGTACTAAACTTTGAAATGGAAATAAAGATGAGTAGAGAAAAGCAAAAACTGCATTTTATTTAGATTATCATGTTAAAAGGAGCTGAGGAATCTGAGAGCATTTGGAAAGGAATGAAAGGACTTTTTAACAGAGCTAGAACAACTCATTTTAATGAATTAAAGATTTGGGTTAAATTGTAACAGACATAACAAATAGTTAAGGTATTAAATAATCATCACCTGGCCTGTTAACAGATTTAGAAGCCTTCTGACCTTTGAGAAGTTCAGTTAATCTAATTTGTTGTATTGTTTATTTTTTCTTTTAAATCAATAATCAACTTTTCCTTTTTTGAAACTATACATTTTAATGAAGTACTGAAAAGAATTAATTATCCTTTGAAGAAATGGGTGGATGAAACCCCCCTTTTACAGTTCAAATCTGCAATCATTTTCTTTCATGATTCCTTCAGTATGTCTCAGTGCTTGCTGAATCTTTGAACAATTTGGAAGACTTTTCGTGTACCAGAAAGGTGGTGTTTTCTTGGATTTATGTAATCACAAGTTTTCAGCTGCTTTAATGCCATTAGCTAACATTTCCAAATGTTTGGTGTGTGGAAAGATCAATGGCTTTATTAATCTAAACGTATTATTCCCCTCACCCTACCCTATTTCAAATCTGGTTTCTGTTTAAAGCTCTCCATAACCTCAGCCTTATTCTAGGTTAAATGTGATATTAATCAAGCTGTGGATAAAGGCCACATATATGACTGAAGCTGTTTATTAGCTTTAGTAAAGCCTTTGATTTGGTCACACATTCTTTGCTCTTAACAAAGCCTCAGAATAATACAATATGGGGTTTATGTCAATCCCTAAATTGGTTATCATCATATTTAAGCAATAATGGAAAACAAACTATGTTCACTATGGTGGCATATGATCTGATTTTAAACTCTCTGGTGCAGGTGTTGTCGATGGTATGCTTCTAGTGCTCTGGTTGTTTTCTTTGGAAATGTCATATTCAATATGCATAGACACATAGAATATCTACTTTTGCAAAGAATTTTTTTTCTTTTTTTTGCAAACAAATCCTTCCTTTAATCATAAAGTAGACTTTATTTGTATTTTCCAGTCTATGCAAGGTAACTTCTGAGGAAATGAAGACTGGAGATGTGCAAATAGCTAATTGTTGCATGGCCATATGAAGAGCAGTTTTGAGGCTGTGTGGAGTTACAGCCATCCTGATCGCTAGCAGGATTTCCAGCTGCACGGCTGTCCTTCAGATGATATTGCCATCTTGATTCTGCAGTTTGGGATGATGGGCATAATCCCTGCCCAAAATTAGGCATATAGCATATAGACCCAGTCTGAGTCCCTTGAAGAGAAGATTATACTTCCAGGAATCAATCAGTAGGGGGCAGGGGTTGGGGAGGGGGTGCTATAGGCGTCACCAACATGCACAAAGTAAGAATACTCATAGTCTAAGAAAGTCCTGCCTGTCAATATCTGCTCTTGTGCTGGTAGAATAGGAAGCAGAGGAAACAAATGTAATATCCTCTTTTAGTTCATCAGTATATCAATGGACTATTGTGCATATTTATATACCAACATTATAACAGATGTGTTAAAAAACATTATTATATCTGTGAAGAATGTGGTCATCAGAACTCAGAGCAGGGCTTTGCCTCCCACAGAGAGAGTGGGTGGAAAGGTTAGCCTTCATCTCCATCATGGACAAATTATTATTATGCCTGTAGGGCAAGTTTTAGGACTTTGTTGTGACTTGGTCTCCATGTCCATTTTCTACTTACATGGACAATGATTTCTCAAAATGCAGGGAGACCCAAAGGTTAACATAATTTTCCCTTTGAATAATCAATCCTTGCAATGTACTTATGTGGTCCCTGAGGCAGTGACTCAGTCCATCACAATGAGCAAACTTGATTTAGAATAGAGTATTCTAAATTGCTGACACCTTTTTTTTATTTTCCCTTCTCTTTCCAACAGCCAGTGGCTGGGTGCTAAAGGTAGGAAAAAAAAATCCAGTTGTAAACATAGTGCCGTTTTTAACAAGGGGAAACTTAAGATCTGAAATTTACTGAGAGATGTGATGCAGTCATTGGGACATGTACCCTTTATATTTCAGCATCAGTTGGTGCACAAAATGATTCTGTGCCAAAAGAAAATGATACTTACTTCATCTTCTGTTAGAATTCCTCCATTATGAGCTCTTGGATTATCTTGGGAATATGGACTGGTTTATGCTAGAGGTTGGGAATACTGAAAATAAGTCTTTTCATCTTTTAGAATTAGTGCTTTGTGGGATTTCTGAATCTTGTTTTCCTATTATACTGTTATTATTATAAGACAACTCTGTGTAAGGTTATTGTTTCCAGTGATGCCTGCTGTAGTTGTCTGGATCCTTTTGAGAATTGGCATCTGTTTTGATGTCCTCTGTGTGGCTTTGTATAACTGACATGTACTTCTTAACTTTCAAGAAAACTATTTTTTTTTTTTAAAAAAAGGAAAGGAGGGAATTATTCAAATCACCAGTTTTCAAGTATTTTCTGGAAGAAAGTCTGCATTAATGCTCAGCACATTTAATCTCTGCAAAATACAATAGCTTCCATCCTATTTGAAGGAGCTCCAGAAATACCTAGAAAAAACAGTTAGTATAGGTGGTCTCACACTATTGCAGATGTAACATTCCAAGGAGTATTCAGACCAGGTAGTACAAAGCTCTCCGTCCAAAGGGTGAAGATATATATGGATATTACAGTATGAATTTCCATTATGATTTTTATCTTCTCTGGAGAGTTCTCTTGCTCTCTAATTTTCTTGTAATAAGACTTTTTAACATCTTTGGCAACTCATCTAGTATTATGTGATGTTACAACCTTTAGAATAAAGGGGATCAAGTTATAGCCTATGGAACCATGTATGGATTCCTAGAATCGATTACCTGGTCAAGAGCAATTTCTGGTGGTTATATTTCCCAGGAATATCCTTGAAATCAATTTTGAGTTGCCTCTATTGCTTTGATGAGATCAAAACCACATTTCTGACTACTGTCTTTTTGAGTGTCACATGGGATTTTGTCCATCATACAACATAGATTGAAACTGGGGAGCAGCTAAGCATAGGCATGGCTGGGAGTAGGATGCCAGAACAACTGTTATGGCTTCCTGTTTGATTCTTAAGAAAATCATAGAAATCCCCAGGGAAAAGTTGATCAAAGCAGTTTCTGTGAATAGCTTGGGCAGTGACAGCCAGACCTCAAATGTGAGTTTCCCAAGATACCTCTCCATGTTGTCCAATGTATGAGCCATGAATCTGTCACTGAGGGACTCTGCCCATCTGTGTGCGTAAGTAGATCATCAGAGATGAATTTGAGCAGATGGTTGTGTGACTTGAAACTAAGTGGTCTAATAAATAGTCTCTCTTGCCACTTAGAAACGGACAAGATGACTGGGGATCTTCACTTTAGAGACATTATCCCAACAAAATTATGCATTGCTGCATGATGTTTGGAAGACAGATCAAGAAAACAGGAAATTTGTATATCAGAGATGACACTAAGTATTTGTTTGTGATAACATATGAACCTTGAGCACTGTGTTCACTTCTGAGCCCCTCACTACAAGAAAGACATTGAGATGCTGGAACATGTCCAGAGAAGGGCAATTAAGCTGGTGAAGGGTCTGAAGGGTAAGTCCTGTGAGGAGCAGCTGAGGGAGTTGGGGCTGTTTAGCCTGGAGAAGAGGAGGCTCAGGGGGGACCTTATCACTCTCTAAACTATCTGAAAGGAGGTTGTAGCAAGGTAGAGGTTGGTCTCTTCCCCCAAAAAACTAGTTGACAGGGCAAGAGAACATAACTGCACCAGGGGAGGTTCAGGCTGGAGATCAGGAGGACTTTTTTCATGGAAATGTTTGTTAAACATTGGAATGGACTGCCCAGGGAGGTGGTGCAGTCACCCTAGAGGTGGCTAGAGATGTTCAAGAAACAAGTGGCACTTAGTGCCATGGTCTAGTTCACAAGGTGGTGATCAGTCAAAAATTTGACTCGATGAACTCAGAGGTCTTTTCCAACCAAAATGATTCTGTGATTCTGTGAAATACAATGCCTTGACAGTGTTATTTGTTTACAAAAGTGAAAATCTTGAGGTTTGTAAAAAGAGGAAAACTGAACAAGCTAGGTTTTTCAGCTCCTCATCAGCAACTAAAGTTTCAATATAAAATACCCTCACAATAAAAAGAAAGATAAAAACAACACTGGGCAATGTTTTATCAACTCAAATAACAGGATATCCAAATCAAAGCCAGTAAGCCAAGAAGAAATGACTTTACCTGCATGTACTGTAGTGTAATTATGTCTTTATCTGCTGCTGCAGTTTTTGGAAGTACTTTTCAAGTGTATGAAACATAAATGTAAAATGGCATAAGTGTTACAAAAGTATTACCAGAGAAAAAGGTACTGAAAGCAAGTGCAATTTTGAGAGATGTCCTGGAGATCTGAGAACAGAAGTCTCACCTAAAAACCTTTGCTCTCAGCAAAGTGAATTGGGGTCACTCTGTGAACCAGAGAGAGAGTTAGCAGGACTGAACACCGGATGTTCTAAATTTTAGTTTCTTTGCAAGGTCATTCACAGACATCATTATGGCATGATTTCTGAAGTAGTCTGAAGTATCTTTCTATAAGGTTTGGAAGGTCACTTCCAGACAACACCGCCAAAACTTTTAAGTGCCGGACTTCCCCTTCCCTCCTGTCTCACTGTCCATCATATTCTGTGGAATGAGAGCAGCAGCACCAGGTCAGAGTTAAGGTTGGCTGCCAAATTTCAAAGCTTTCAAGACCTCTTTATTTCATAACTGCAACATTGTAATAGCACTGTTTTAAATTAGTTGATAAGTATTTACTAACCTAATCTTAGTACAATGCAGGGGCTTGTGGGTCTGGGAATATTGTTCAGCTTTGATCTCCATAAACCCTTATTAGCACAGGTACTGATACAATTATCTCCAGGGTCACTCTACATACTTACAGGCTAGCAGTCCAGTCAACAGATCAAATTACCTCATTTATCATCATGTGATCTGTTTCTAATTAGTTCATTCCAGTTAATGGTTTCTTAAAACTGTCTTTTTTTGCATTTTTTTTTTTTTTCAGAAACACATAAACCACTTGAAATTACTTCTCAACAGTGGCTAAATATATTATTTATTTTCTGGCATGTTTCCAGTTCTATGAGTTACACAGAATTCATTTACTTCACAAAATAGATGATTTCTTTGCTCTCAGAGGTGGAATGCATAGACCTGTGCTGTGATGATGGTAGGATCTGATAAAGACCCTTTTAACACATCCATTACATTGTCCTGGCTCATAGAGTCTGACATTTGCAGTTCTGAAATAAGTCTAAAGACAGCTAGTTTTATCTCTTTCCAGGAAAGCGTAATCATGAGATTTACTGAATGGCTGGCACTCTGTGAACAAATGTTAAATTAGACTTAAAAGTGCATGTTGTACTACTTGTGTGGATTGGAACAAAGTAGAAATGTCAATGGTTTTGCATGCCAGTCATAAATTGCTGATCTTAATTAAAGTGTAATAAAAATTTTAATTTGATCAAAGCATGTAGCACCTCTTGTAAGCCTACTGTTTCGTCAGGGAGATTTATATCCTTTGCTTTCTTCTCAGTACTCCAGTAATTGCATCTGGTTATTACTAGATTTGTTATTAAAAATACACCTCTCCTCATGGTCTGTGGGCCAGGATTCAGCGTTACTAGGCTTGACCTGGTTTGATTCCCTGTCAAAGAAAACCCGTCAGCCTCAAGCCTTTCATAAGCCATAGTGGCCAGTGTGCCAGGAGGAATGAAGTGTAATTTAACATGCTGGGTATACTGGTGTGGAGGGCCTGTAAAGAGCATGAAATTACCAGTCTTAGAAAAAACTGCTTAAACTGGTAAAGAATGGCTGTATCATAAACTCTTAACTTGAGCTTTCATCACAGACTGAAGCATTAATAAGTTGTCATATTAGTTTCTGCAAAGCAAGCATTCATGTCTGGGAGAGAGCAAACATGGACACAAGCCAGAGTTGAAAATCCTGCTGTACTGTCACTGAAATCAAACGAAGCCCATGTCGCAGGTATCATCAGCTCAGCACCACCTCTTCACCTCCAGGTGACATGCTAGGGTGTTTTCTGGAAATTTTTCTATTTCAGCAAGATTTTAAAGGGAAGGTAATCTCTGAAATAAAGTCATAGCTAGCACCGGCCAACACCTGCATATGGAGTGTGCCAGAGAAAGGTGTGTGGACACAAACTTTTCTTTCAGATTTTCTGTGCAAAATTATGATGTCCTATCTTAAATGATGAGGTATCTGTGTGGTGAATACTTATCATGCAACTTCTCATAGCTTTTATGGGAAAAAGGCAAAGACAGGGTAAGACAAGGCCAGCAATGGAGGATAGAAATAATTTGGAGAAGGAGAAAAAGGTTAAAAAAATGTAACTAAGGAAAAAGGAGAGGAAAAACAGTGTTTAGTCTCATCCAAATGTTAGTGACTCAGGCACTGAGACAGATTCCTGTCCTCAGATGGCCAAGCCTTGCTAGGAGCAAGATTTCCCTGTCTCACATGTTTCCTGTTAGATCATCAGAAGGTAGAAAATTGGAAGAAGAAAAGAAAAAAAAAAAAGAGAGAGACCTTTCTTCCCTACCTTCTCCAGATTTGGAAAATAATAACTCCCTACAAATGTCCCTCTCTCTCCAGCAATATCTATACTGTTGACAGAAACAAGGACTCAGAAATACAAACTTCTGTAGTAAGAGCACTTTTCACATCCTGTTGTTGCCTGGTTGGCAGTCAAAGCTGGATTTAGTATCTTAGGCTTTTTTTTTTTTTTTTTCAATTGTAAGGAGGAGTTCCTATTAAGGCAATTATTGTTCCCAAATTTTGGAAAATCTGTTTTTTGACATCTTCTTTGCAACGTTTCTGTGTTTCCATGGAGAAATTTTGTGGTAAGCTGGTTTTTGTTAACACTTGGCACCTCTAATTATAGCTAAGTGGATACTCCTGAAACTGAAATAAAGGTTGCTTTAGCCACCTTTTCACGATACATTCAGTCTTGCCCTTCTGGAAACACCTGGTATACTTGCTATGTGTTGGTGTCATGCTGTTTTAGACAGTGACTCATGCGTTAGACTGAAAGTAGGTGAGATTATAACACATTCCTTTATATTCAAAATGGGTTTATTGCCTGACTTCTTCACTTTTTTTTTTTTTTAATGGAAATTAATTGGCAAAGTGGGAAATGTACATGTTCTTTTAGAAAAGCCAAAAAATAATCACAGTCTGATGTCTGTCACAACAGGTAAAGTCATTCTAGGTAGAATCAATTTTATCCTGGTAATAATGGCTACATTTTCTCCAACAGAGTGAAAGGATATTGTTATACTGTTGTAACTACAATAAATGTGAAGTAACAGTCTCTTTCATAACAGAGTAACTTCTGATCTTTTCTTCTTCGTGAAGTTTTGCTACTAGATGCTTCCCTGCTGTTTGTTTTCCACCCAATGTGGGTATGTTAAGGACTCTCAAGAAGTTTACTCAACTGTTTAAACTGTTAAATGCTTCATGATTCTTTGGTTCCAGTGAGAGTCATAAGTCTCTTATGGTCAGTACTAAAGAGTACTGTAAAACAAATATTATGTCATATTGGCATATACCATACCTTTTGAGTCCTGCCAATACTGTGGTTTTGTCTGACCCATTGCTTCATGAGCAAGGCTCATGCAGATGTTCTCATCCACACCTCCATGCTGTAGACTCAAGATTATCCTAAACTTCCACCATAACTTTTTGAACAATAAATAGCCATACTTCTAGCTTTTACGTGCAGTAAGGTGTCAGATACCTAAAAATCAAAAAAGGCAGTTGCAGTGTGCAAATATCAAAGATATCATCTGGTGCACAAAAAACAAATGCCACAAGGTTCCCAGAGCATAAGCGTCAGCGTTTACATAAGTAAATGCTAGCATAAATTTCACAGGGTGAATAATAAATTCGTCACAATGTACCTAAGACAATCATGATGAAGACTTACAGAAAAGGGTAACATTTTTATTTTACATTTTTTACCCTTCTTTGGTGTTGAAGAAGCTCTAGTATCATGAGGACAGGCAGGAAAATAAATCTTTTTTCAGTAAGTAAGTGGAATTGTTTAATTTGTCACCTTAAGGAAGTGGGAAGGAAAAGACTTAAGATCTCAAAAATATTTGTATTACATATATATCTTAAATGAGTACTGAGGAACAGTAAATTCACAGCCTGGAACTAGAACCATCTCTATTTTTCACAGTGTTTGGGTTTTCCTTGAAGGATATGGAATTCCTATTTGCACTCCCTTGGAAGCTGTTTCTGTGGTTTCAAATCTTTACATATGAGACAGTTTTGAATCACAAGCTGTAGCATATGTCTAACCCAGCTGTTCCCTCTGTACTTATACACCATAAATCTCTGAGTGTATCAGAAGTAAAAACAAAATTACTCTTGCAGTACCCATGGCTGGGGAAGCATTTGGTGTCCACCATTAACTAAATGGGTAAATTCAAGAGGAGGGTTATGAAACATTTAGTCTCAAATCAAGCAAAATGTCTCTGACTCTGCTTGAAATTGGTCCCTCTGCTGAGTCCCAACCAAAGGCAACTTCTTCACTACACCTCTATCCAGGAAGCAGAGAATGCTTTCTGAAGTGACATGTATGGGCAGTCCTCATGTGGCACTGGTGCCTTCAAAGATTAAAAAAAAAAAATTGCACCTAAAATCCTCAGTGAAGTGCAGCTGTATTCTATATAGCAGCAGGAAGGATGAGCAGTTCCAGAAAAGGGGACTGAAAGAAACTATTTTTGCATTTTCATCTGTACCCCAGTGAGCCATCTCTACTCATATACTTTTCCCTACCCCACAATTGCTTCTAGATCTGAAGTTTAACACAAAGACCAGATCCAGCATATATTTTTGCCTTTTTTATATACTGTGGTATTTTAAATGAAAAGAAAAAGTAAAAAAAAAGGAGGAACTGTTTTGATCAAAGCATTTTTCTCTGACATAGCAAGGCTCAATAACGTATCCTCACAAATACCTCAGCTTTCAAATGCAGAAAGCATTCTCACGTTTATACCATAGAAGGTGTTACTGGGATATTCCAAATTCCCTTCATTCCCAAGAGATCTGCTAATCTCAGAAGAATGAAGGAGGGAGAGAGTTTGCTTGACTCCAGATTTCACAATACTGTGATGCACTTGGAGAGCTCCACAACTCAGCACCCAGGCACAGGGCTATAGGGTCCTCTTGCACCTGTGTGTACTACCAGCTGGACTCAGAGCAATATCCCAAGCTGGCTAAATTAGCATCAAACCACTTCCTAACAGCCACAAATTTTAAACAGCTTTTTCCCACATTAATTTGAATTTCTTATTGGTATTTAAGTGCATGAAATAACCTTGTTTTATATGCTTAATAGATAAACATATCATACAGGTAGTGTCATCCAAGCAGTATAATACAACTTTGTGGAAGCCATCTCACCCATGGGATGAGAGGCAAGAAACAGAGGGAAAACTGCATGTGCTCGCCCTGGCTCTTACTAGTGGGAGTTGCCAGCTCTAAACATAACTGTTTACCAGAAAACAGAACTATAAAGAACCATTCTGGTGGAGCTTTTACAATGTCTTATAACATTCAGATTTCATTTCCCCTCCAAGATAAACTATCAGTCTATCAGTGGAGAAGTGGGGTTATATTCAGGACAAGTGGGCTGTCCCAGATGGGCATTCTGGCTCAGTGGGTGAGTGTAAGGTCCTTGTTTTATCTCCTTGGACAGTTCACTGGGGTAAACACTGTCTGAAAAGACAAGTTTTGGGTTCTACTGATGTACTGTGTAGTGGACTGTGTTATACTACCTAATCAAGTGTTTATAGTACATGGCAAGAACTCTGTTCCTTGACAAATAGCTGAACTACGGTGGAAATGTCCTGCACATCCCTGCTGAAAACATTCTCTTCAGAAAGCCATCCAGCAAATACCGACTCATATCAGAGAAATCTATAGCAAATAAAGCAAATAACTGAAAGATACACACTGAAGATATATGGATGGCTGGAAGATTTGCCCCAGGGAAGGTGTTTCAAGACAAGGGGATGTTGTTATCCAGCCAGGAAGCTGATATTAATTTTTTTAGCACTCTTGGTGCTTAACTAACAGACATTCATGATATTGTTATCAATAAGGACTTAAAGGGTGTTGTCATTTTCTTCCTCTGGACTGTGTTATGCAGGCCTCACAGGAGCATTCAAACCTTGCCCTGACAGAACCTGATTATATGGAAAACACTGTTAGCAATAACAGGCATGCCAGTTAAAACCCCTTGATGAATGAAATCAAACGAACCTAAGAAAGTCAGGAAAGACTGGTATACAGGGAATTGACTTATGCTGTCCAATAATATTATTAATGCAGAATAATGAGATACACTATGCTTTGCATAAAGATTTTAATAGTGATTCTAGATAAATTCTTACTGGCTTTTACATTGGATATAAAGATTTTCCTAGATGAAATTTTACTTACTTCCTTAATCTCTTTATCTGTATTTCTATCACTGGAGGTTACTCAGAGAGACTGGTAATAAAAGTTGCCTTTTCACTGTAGTTAAGATTCAGCTTATGTACTCCTCTGTCTTGAGCTTAAACAATGAACCTCACTGTGTCATGCTGGAGAGCTCTTGCAGCTTCACAGTGCTATAGTGTTTGGACTCAGCTCATCGAAGAGAATTTTCCCTTACCAAATCTTGCATTGCCATCTTCACTCACCCTCTAGTCCCACTTTAACTCTTTTTAAAAAAATGCAAACACATTCATTCTCTGTGTTTCATTTCATAACATATTTATGCTCCCCTTCTCAAAAAAAAAAGGAAAAAAAGTTTTAAGCAATATCCAACTTATTATTAAAAGCTGACAATGATTAAAATAAATAATTGTTACAAATCATAAATATCTGCACGGAATGCCATTTTCTGCATTTTCACATCTGTAATCCAGACTCACATATCCATATGTACCCTCTTCACCATCTCCAATGCAAAACCAACGTCACCAACCCTGTATGCTGCCACCACTCACACAGGCATGGTTGTAGGTATTTCTGGCACCACATTGCTCTATCAATTTCTTTGTAGTTTGGAGAGAGTTGCAGTTTGGTATCTCTTTACCTATGAGCGTGGAAATTGTTTTCATGCCATATTTGTGTGCATGAAATGCAAATGCAAGCTAACTTGCATTTGCAAATGAGACTGGCTGCTAAGGTTGGATCTATTTGGACTGTATCTAGAACATCACAGTATCTCCCAGAGCCAGAGATGCTCTAGCCACGTTCCCTGAAGGAAAGGCTGGAGCACTGTGCTGGGACAGTATGAATGACAAAAAGGCTCCTGTAAGTAATAATGCACCACCTGATGACCAACAGCAGGAATCAGTGTGGCTAAATAGCTTAGCACTGTGGGGGACAGACAGTGAGAATCTATGAATGATCTGACATGCACTTGATTTGGAGAGATGAAGAAGACTTAGCTGTGAATAAGAAAAGCTCACTCCTTTTGGTCACTGGTCTTTATTTTCAGAGGTTCCTTCTTAGATTCACAGATATATCTGAAAAGCAGAAAGGACCATCATCACATGTGCCATCTAAAGGCCACTGATACTCAAAGTTATTTAGACATCATCAGTGTGGAGAGGGAGATGTGCTGTCCCAGACTGGTGGCAGCAGTATCTCCTAGCTTTCTGTTAAAAAAAAGTTTCTCCTAGCTTTCTGGCTCATGTAGGCAGAGATGTTCCTTGAGTTTCACCAGGTGCATTTGCAGGGATGCAGCTGCTAAGAAGAGGCTTTACCTTTTCACAGAATGCAAAAAGGCAACTTGAAAACTTTTTCTTCCTTTTTGGAAGCAGTATTTAGGACTTGAGTGGTTCACATTTCACAGGCTTGGAAGTCCAACACTCCTCTGTACCTCTCTGTTGCACAAATCATCTTCCAGCAACCCAAGTGCATTTTCCTGAGCATCTATATCCACAAGACTCCTACTCAAATCTTTGTGTGCCAAGCTAGTGTGAACAGTCAGGACATGAGCAGTGTGACTCACTTTCAGATGTAAGAAAACAGTTCTTTAAAAGGATTACTATATACAGCAACTCTGCAAGAGGCTCTGAAGGAGCCCAAGGTCTCCTTCCTGATTTCTGTGCTAAGGAAGGCAATGTTAAGGCAAGACTGGACTCTTCCTCTGCAAGAGTAAGTAACAACTGTTAAGAAGAACAGATATGAATACTAAAAAAAACTCTAGGAATTTCAGTAACTACTCTGGCCAGATTTTAAAGGTTACATTCAATACATGAGCATAGCTTTCTCTATTATGCTAGTGAAATATCTGTCAATAAGTCTTTGTAGTACAAATCCTCTTATATGTATAAGCATGTGGCTGTAACTCACCATGATAGCCCAAAACACCAAAACAGGAGACCTTCAGCAACGATAAGTCAGTTTAGCTGCACTGGAACATTTCCAGTTGATGTGAAATGAAGATCTGGTTTTATAGCCAAGGGTTGTGTTAATGCTCCAGTGATGCAGTTTTCTTTGTTCTTTCTTTTAGTGGTGACTACCTTTAGCATTAACAGTTCTGACTGTTTTAGCAGTTCTTGCCTTCCAAATTCAGGTGATGTGGTTTCAGTTTGGATCTAGATCTGTGCAGCCTGAAGGTGACGCTGCCTGTGGGGACATTCCTCTGGGCTGGGCTAATAATGCCTTCTCTAGTAGGAATTGTCTTTATATTAAGTTTGAACTTTATTTTCTGGTGGCTTTGAAATGATAATAACTGCTGTGCTCTTTAAGTGATGTTGAAAAATCAGAAGCACAACATTTTCAAGGATGTGCTCTTTCTGAACACTGAACAAGCAAAATAGTGGAAGTGGCAACAGAAACAGAACAAATAGACCAACAAAAACTCCAGACAATCAAAATATCAACAGTGACTCATAAGGCTTCCAAATTGCTACCTACTGACTCAAGGTATCTGAAATAAATTATTTAAACTCAATGTAAACCAAACATTGTGTTACAGGCCAAATTCTTAATTTGGCTCTTAATAGTGGTGTCTGACAAATGCAAATAAAAGAAACCAGATTTTATATGGCATTGTTATAGCTAAATTCTTATTTAGTATTTGGTTTTGTACTTTAAGCCACATCTAAGTTATGAGGCAGGTTTTCTTACATGACTTCTAAGAAAACAAGGTGCTTATATGTGGCCTGGTGCCAAGAAACACAGCAGGATTATTTAGGTAACTAAATCCACTGTAACTGCAAACCCATTTGGGAATTTCATTTGCAAAAAAGACTCAATTGAGTCTACTTCAATCATGAACAGTTTTTCTTCTGGTTTATCAGAACAACTTAAATACAGATGCTCTTTTCCAGATAAAATGATCACTTGGATGTCTGATTGTCTCTTCTGAGGTACGTCATGGCTAAAACAAACAAATATGCAGGCTATGCATAGCTTTGGAAATCCAATCAAACTTGGGTATCACACATGTATAGCTAGGAAAAAAACCCACAAAAGGACTATATACACTGTCTCAGTTTCTCTGTCACTTTCAATATTTTGTCACTTAGGATTTTGGCAAAAGTTTTCCAAAATTTTTCTTTTGAATCATGGTCACTCTTTCTCTGGAAGTACTCCTAGTATTTTTTCTGCTTATGTCAGCTTCTCCTGTCTTTTCGAACCACAAAGGTTTTCTAAGACTCACATTTTTCTTGTAATACATCTTCAGTATCTGCTTTTCCTGTCTTTTTTTGCAAAAAAAACGGAGAGAAAAATGGCTCCATGTAAGATGTGGTCCATGCCAATGAGAGGTATAATAATTCCCCTTTTTCTCTTATTGGGAATGATATGACAGGACCCTCCCATGTATACCCTAAGTGAAGTTACACCTTGGTAAATGTTATTCTGATAACCCCTTTGCCTACATGTAGCAGATTTCCTGTACCCTAAGAAGTCCAACAGCGCAGCACATTAATCAAATGGCTAGAATGCATGTCTCTGGGGAAAATTGTCCAGGTGGTACCTGCTGGAATTTAGCATTAGTAGTCCAAGAACAGGAGAGGAAGGAATAGGAGATCATCACTATGAAAAGATGAGGTCACTCAGGTGTGGCCTCGGTGAGCAGGTCTGTATGAATGTATTGTTAGTTTCTGTGCAATACCGTATATATGAGAAGGTAAAACTGAGGAGGGAAAGGAGAGGGGGCATGCTGGTATGCATATGTGCTCGGCACACTCTGAACATTATAAAAAGACACTCCTTTTGTTGGAGTGTGCAAGTCCTCTGACTAGTGACAGTGTATATCTTTGGAAAAATATGAAAATTCAGAAGAGATGAAGAGAGCTGGTGGTACCTAAGGTTGGAATAATTTGCCTAAAAAATAACTTCGTATGTCTGCTCTGTGCATATGTGCATGTATGAATGTATTTGGCTTTACTCTGTGTCATTCTTATGTTTGATGATACTGCTGTAAAATGGAAAAGCAGGTTTTGGAAAAACTGGAATGACACTGGACCTCTAAATATAGATGAGGAGTAACTGTGCAAGTTGTTAGGTTTATCCTGCATATAGTGGAGGTGATGGGAGACAGCTTTCTGTGCAGAGCAGGAAGGTCTGACTTCCTGAGGCATGGAGATTAGAAAGTTGTTCTGTGCATGCAGGGAACAGCCTGGAGTACATGGAGTGTTTGGGGAGGAAATTGAGCTGCCCAAAGGCTTGCATCTTTGACAGAGAAAATGGGGAGAATGGGAACATGGCAACAGATCTGCAGCGCTCTGAATGTGAAAAGAAGAACCCTAAACTTAACAGGAGTGGTAAAGGGGAAATCAAATATTGTGTTGAAAAGATCTTCTATAGGGAAAGTACATGAAATGACTAACAGTCATTTCACTTTAGAGTTGTGAAGAGCTCTTAGATGAGAAATAAGCTTGTTACAAACAGCTTTTTAAGATGCCACTCATTAGGGAAAAGGTTTGAAAACCATTGCCAGTTCATTCTCTACAGAGTAGATTTCAATTTCTGAGTGTTACTGAGCATGCCACATGGCACACCACAGCTCTCCTCCTTACTTAACTTGTGCCTAGAAGCGTCTGCATGTCTTTGCAGTCCGGGATATGTGAATCTAATTTTTTTCCTGGCTTTGTTACCTGTTCTTCAAATGCTGTTAATTTTAGAGGAAATCCTTCCTGAGCTAGTTTGGAAAGATGATTCAAATCCTTAGTGGCTTTAGATCAGCACCAGTATCTGTGCCAATGGGCCAAGGTCATGAGGCAATCCCAAGGCAGCTCTCAGAATAACAGTTGATGTCTATCCTGCAGATGTAAAGAGAAAAAAAAATAGAAATTGCTGTTTTTTGTGTTTGTTTCAAATTATGAAAGAGTAGCATTAAGCTGTCCTTTCACACCAGTGCTCTCAACCTTCAACTCCTTTTTCCCACTTGAACTGAAAACCTTTCCAAAGGACAAGACATGACTTTTTAGGCTGCTAGATGCCAGTTCTACAAGCATCTTTGCACGTGGTTAATTTCATGCACAGGGGTGGTCTTGCTGATGTCAAGTTAAGCACATGCCTAAGTGTTTAGAAGACTCAGTGTTACATCTGACAACCAAGTAAACAGGCAATCATCTTAAATTCTCCAGGAATTTCTGATCAAAAAGGATGGTTTATTAAAAGCAAAACAAATCTGTAAATGTATCTAAATTCAGCATAAAAAAATAGTTTTTAAATTAAAATTTTTTCCATAGTTTTAAACCTTTAATTAGTGAAATCCATTTTTATACACTGAAGTTTAAAACTGCACTTCTATTTTAATACCTAAATGCTAGTTTATAAATTAATAAAGGTCAAATTCATCTCCATTAAACAGAATTTACTTTAATGCTACCCCAGTAAAACATCAGTCACTCACCTTCTTTGTATTGAAACTGAGTGTCTCTCATGTTCCAGGAATTGCAGATAAAAATGTATTCCAGTAGTGATGAATTCTGCATTTTTATGACACCCACAAGTAACAATTTGAAAGACAGTCTATTATACTTGCACAGCCTCTTCCATCCACTGATCTCAAGTCACTTTGTAAAACTCACACAACCCTTCTTAAGCAAGATGAGCATTACTGGCCACATGAAGGGCGACATAGACAGACAGGGGTTGTGTGGGTGGGTTAGGAGCTGCACCATGTGCCCGAGGATCAAGTTCTTCAAATCTAAAGAGCATTGTTAGATTTCAAACTGCTTTGGTGAGGCAGGAATCTGGGAGGACTCTGAGCAGTAACAGATCATGCCACTTACAAACAAACAGAACAGTGGCTATTTTGTGGTCTCAGGTGTCCTCACCGTGCTTTACTCTGAAAACGAAGACCCGGGAAGGGGCACATTACCAATAGTCTTTGTTTCAAAGGCATAATGGGCTGAACAAATGTCTAGGTGATGTTGTTTGAAGGTAACAGTTTAGTTGATAAATTTAGACATCGTGTTCCTTTTTCCTGTTTCTAAATAATCTGTAAAGGAGCTGACTTTTCCACATCTCTAGATATTGCAGTAGCGCTTTTTTTGGCCTGTGGGCTACTGGAAAAATGGCTTCTCTGGCGGTTCACTGTGTGTTGATTACTGCTTGTGCCACATGGTTGGTCAGCTTAATGGTATAGTATTTCTGTTTCCTGATTGCACACTTCAAGCTTTATGAGCAGGAATAATCTTTTTGTCCCTTCTTTGTGAGTTATACCTGAACACCCAAAATTACTGAATGAACATATAGAGAGGTTGAAACGAATTAGTATTTAAATGGCTTTTAAGAGTCTGCATAATGTTGTTAAGCTTGAAAATATTTACTTTGTATAGCACTTTTGCATCCCAGGGATACTAGAAAATAAAATCTTTCATGTTTCAGATTGCTGGAATGAATGAGTTTTCACATATCAATAAAGCAAAATCTTTTTCAGAAGACTGAGATCTGGTTTAGTGGTTGCTATATTTTGCCAGAACCAAACCATCCATTTCCACCATGACTAGGTTTAAAATAACTTCTGTTTTGGTTTTGCCAAAACCAAAAAAACAGCTCAGAAGGGAGTCTGTAGCCATGAAAGAGAACATGGGAAGTTCTTTGGACTGAAAATAGATTTTTATTTCTGTCTTACTGTTGAATGAATGCATATAAACAAAAAAGGTATCTCATGTGCCTAAGCAAAAAAGACAGGTCTTACTTATCAGCCATGAAATTTCAGAACATTTTCAGAGGTATTTTAAGTGCAATAATTTATATTTTTATAAACACATTCTGAAGTTACCAACTAACTTATCCAGTAGATAGAATATAGGACCCATGATCCTGGCTTTGGAAATCTACAGCTTTCTTCTCCTTTGACTGGAAAACATCTTTATTCAGTCAAAGAAATATGTAATCACATTAGCTGGTTTGATGTGCCAAGCAAGAGCCCTCTGGGAGTGGTATCAGAGTGTCTAACAGGCACCATCAATATATATGCAGTGCCTTAACAGAGTTCAGAAGGGTTTTGTGGTGAGTAAGGTAGGTCAAATATTCTGTCCATCTGCCTTGCAGCTTAAATCTTTACTGTAAAGCCAATGATCTGTGAAAGCCATTTTTCATAGTTAGAAAACTCAGTGATTCGTGTCTATTGAAGACTTGAGGAGTGACTTCTAAGCCTAAGATTACACATAGCTAATGTACCTTGCTTTATACTGCAGGCTTGAAAGAAAATCACAATATATTCTTGTTGAAAGGGACCCATAGGGATCACTGAGTCCGTCTCTTCAGTGAAAGGCCGGTACAGGAATCAAAACCACAACCTTGACATTCTTAGCATCAAGATCTAACCAACTGAGCTATTTGTGATCATGGCATGTAAATACTTTCCTGGAACTTTAAAATTAATCCTTTTTTAAGAGGATCTGCATTATCAAAACTCTATTATCCTACCTATGCTAAAATTGAATTAAATGTAGCTAGCACAACTTCAGGCAAAAATAAAACCATTATGAACAAGTTTTAGGAATCCTTAGGGCACAAAAACTGGATGACTGACTAAAGAAAAAATGGTGATGCTTGTAGCCATATTTTAAAATTTTGAATACTAAAAATGGTGACATGAATGTGTGCAAAAGTCACAGGTCCCTTTTCTGTTATTATTTTCTGTGATCCTGACTGCTGAGGACCAATGTGGCCTCATTTTGACAAGGGGCATTCAGGGTAAGAGGGAAGATTATGCCTGAAAGGTTTTACAGCAGGCTTTGCTCACAACACTGGGAAAAAACACATCTGAATCAATGGAAGTGCCTCAGAAAAACATCTTGCCTCCACTGTGTCTATTGTGCTATGGGTCAGGTTGGCAGAACTGGTGGGATGGCTCCTACAAATTCTTCTTCTTTTCCAGGACAGTTGTCTCCAAGCATAATATTATTCGATAATTTAAAATTTAAAAAATGCTCTTCGTACTTTTTACTTAGTTTCCAGCAGTCCCAAAAGATGCCTCTTCGAAACAATTCCAGATTAATATTTTCCCTGTAACTTCAATGTCTGCACATGTTCTTGCACTCTGTAGCCTAGATGGTCCAAATCTACCAGTGTTGTCATGCCTTGATCTCCCCTGTTTGCCGCTCACCTCTCACCTGCTTCAGTTCATGTTCAGACCTTGAAATCATGAGCTCTGCTCCCTCATGCCCTGACAGTGGTGATGGCTTTGCTCCATCCTAGCAGGCATGCCATGAGCAAGCCAAAGATGTTTCCCTAGCAGTGTCTCTGTCTGCCTGAGAGGTCACCTGTGATCAGTCCCACGAGATGAGGCCATAGTGTGGTGCTTGTTTTCTTACAAACATGAGGGAGAAAAGAGGCAAGCTGTTTGCTCAGGCTGCCAATCTTTTCCTCCAGGGCTCCAGCAAGACAGTGCTGTTGTTGTGGGGATGTAGTAGCCTTCAAGGTGGTCTTTGCCTCATTGTCTTTTTTTTGGCTTTAGACTGTAAGTAGATAAAGACTTACTTACCTGCTTTACCCTCCTTTGAGTACCCTCTCATGCATGAATCACACTATGAAAGCATTCTTTTCCCATGCCAGGCCTCAGCACTGTGTCACTCTAGGCCCTAGCAGCGACGGCAGCGAGGGTGCAGGTGTTAGAAACTGTGTTAGAAACTGGCAAAGCATCCTCATCTCACATTTTAGATAAGGTTACAGTTTAGAGTGTTTGAATCCTGGAAATAGGAAAAACTTATTGTTATGGTGATTTGCACTTAAAGAAAACCTCAGATGCTTCTACTCTTTCTTCTCGAACATCTCTGTTGGACCATTTAGTTGTGCAGAAAGCCATGACACCGGCAGTGTTGCTTCTGAGTTCTGCCAGTGTTTCACCAGGCAGTGAGTCAAACTCACCCACTTCCCTCTCTTTAGGAGTTTCTGGATCTGGTAGCTACTAATGCTGAAAAACACAGTTTGAACTTTGATGCATTTGCTTCACCCATGCTAGTGGTACTTGAAAAATGATTCCTAGACTGACAAATAGTGACAGCAGTGGAGCAGGGCATATGGGGCTGGGGCCACTGGGACCTTGTGGTGCTGGCTGGGTGCCTGCACGACCACCATCTGCCCTCTACACAAGAGAGTCACAGGGCCAGTTGCCATGGGGGGACCCGCTGCCAGAAGTGCTCTGTTTCTCCTCTGAAAAAAGTGAGGCCCCTTCCCACAACTGGCAAAAGGCCTCGCCACAGCTGCTCGCTGGCAGGGCATGGTCCTGTAGGGATGCCATGTGTCAGCCCCAAGCACCATGCCTGGTCTGTGTGAGGGACAAGGTCCCTTTTCCAGCTAGTACGTGGCAGGACTTGCCAGTGGGAATGAGGGATCGACCTGGGGTCAATGTGGAGGCTGTTGGTAGAGTAATTCCTGGGAGGAGATGCTCTGGTTGTATGTGCATGGGTATGCCTGCCTTCTGAGGGAAGGGTGGGATACAGCAGGGAACCTCCAAATGTGGGGAGCAGCTCTGTGCCAGCATGGACACACCACTACGGGGGCCTGCAGAGTCCTCCAGTGAGGTGGATATGGGCTCAATCCTTATACAAAGGAAATGAGGCATCTCCCTTTCTTTTGATGATTTGATTAGGCCTGTGAAATATGAGAGGAAACAAAAATGAGATGAATGGAGTGTGAACAAAAGGAAATTATAGCAGCTAAAAATTCCTACTAATTGGAAGTATTTAAAAGTCCTGGTTAAATAGCAGATGTTTTGATGTATGCCTTGGGAACAGGGCACACATATCACAGAGATCTTCCTCAGCACAGCTGTATGTCCTCTTAACTCTTGCAGTAAATAATAGAGGTTAAAATGGAAAATCCCTTTTCTTCAAGAATTGAAGTGTTCTTCAAAATTCTTCAATCCCTGGAGAAATCATTCAGAAGCATTGACTAATGAGTGCTGTCAAATGCCTAGCTGCTCTTCCTTGATCTTGTGGCAAATCCTTCACTTTGCTGACAGGTTCAGAAGTGCCTCAGTTCCAAACTGCCTCACAGATCTAATGGTGCCTCAGCCAAAGGCCACATTCTGCCATTTCTCAGCATTGCTGTTGAAGCTGCACCACAGGAAAAATGTTTGCCAAAGACTTCTCCTGAGTATTTAAAGGGTAGTCAGATGAGAAAAAAATTTCTATTGTCACTAGCAAATCTTCTTATGATACTGTTTGGAGTAATGGTTTTTAGGTGTTTTAGTTGAAATAGTGAAGGCTAAGGGGCCATGAAAAGTCCTAACATAAGAAGTTTTCATGTTGACAGGTCCTTATTGCACTGCCATCTTTTTTTTCATGACTGGACCAGATTGTTCCTCGCTCTTGTGGCCAGTCAAAAGAATTTCTTATTCAGAGTGACATTATACATCAAATGTGAGGAAGGACAGGGCAGCTGGCAATTAATTAATTTCTGCAACTCTTCATAAACAAAATAAGGAGTGGCAGTCAATGTTATATTTTTTCTTTTATAATAAATAAAGGAAAAGTCAGGGTCAAAATCATTTCAATTACACCAATGTTGTTTAAGGAGTTCCAGAGATAGGAACTTTGAAATGCCTTATCACTAATAGTAGACTGGTGGCCTCAGGACCTCCAGGAAGGAGGAACAGGCATGCAGTCTTTGAGCAAGCAGTAGTCAAGAGCAACATTCTCTGATCACCTGCCTAAAACCTCCAAATGTGACCAGATCCTGTACCTGGGCACTCTACTTTTATGCAGTAACCTGGATTTAGGGTGTTTCTATGCCTCGTGCCATTATGTAGAAGTCCCACTGTGTGCTCACAGGGTGAGTAGCAATAATAAAATCGTAAAGAAGTGCTTATTACACAAAATTACTCACTCGTAGAATCCAGAAAAAAACTGCTGGAATGATTTGAGGACCATATTGGAATCAATAGCATTCATACCCCAATCAGTAAAATTCATTATTACCTACATGAATTACCTAGACGATCAGAAGAAAAGTAATCTTTCCATGCCGATACTTCCTTGGGTGAAAAAGGAGGCACATGATTTAGAATAAGAAGAAAGAAAAGCACAGGTATGTGGATATAAAAGCAGAAAGTCCAACATGCGAAAATGAATTTTAGTTTGCATATGGAAAAAAAAAGGAGCAAGAAAAGTTTCTAGAAACAATCCAGAGGACAAAGAACAGTACATATCCTATGTAACTGGAAAGGAGAGCTAGACAGATATGGTGTAAAGAAGTCTAAAATATTTAATGTTTTGTTCTCCCTAATTTTATTGAGGAGAGTGGAACTCAGGTAAAACAAAGGAAGAGAACATGTTAAAGAGAAAATAGATGTATTCAGACTGTCAGGGCCTGCTGAATAGTCCTGTATAATCTCAGAACCGTTGGTGAGTCTTTGCAGTAACATGATAGGATGTAAGCATGGTTCTGAAAGAATCAGGAAACTCTAATCAATCCCTCACAGCAGCTCCTGGAAATATTTGGAATTTATTTATTAAATAAACAATAAAAAAGTTATAGGAGGGTTCTAAGGAATTAAAATAGCCAACATAAGCATGCTGAGAATACACTGTGTCAACTAAATCTTAATTCCTTCTCTGAAAGCATTTGATTTAGAGAACAAGAAGAATAAGAGAAAAGCAGTCTTTCTACTTTAGACAGACTTATCCCACATGGGTCTCCTGCAAAGCTGAGAAAATAAGCCTAGAATTGTCAATCTAAACTAACTGAAACAGCTTTTTGAAACACTGCTTTCAAAAACTTTAGTCTTTCAAAAGCATCAGCAGTTTGCTGGTTAGCTGTGGCTGCAAGTGTAGCCTTACAGAAGTGGGGAAGTGGAGAACATTTTCTGCTAACATCTTGGCTTTCAATGTGAAAAAGAACCTGATATTTTGTTTGCTGATATTGTCTTGCTGAAGACATTGTAAGCAGTTTGAGGGACATGATCAGAATTTAAAGCGACCTTAATAAAATAGGTAGATAATCCAAAATCAGTGAGATGATCAGTATAGTTAAGGCCTGAATGTAATACTTATTGTTTAGAAGAGGAAATGTAAAATGCCATGGGGCAGAAATACAGCAGAAAAAGAGAATGGATATCATATGGAATTAATCAGAATTGTGAAGGTGATGCAGAACACCAAATCTTATTCTGGGAAGCACTATCAGTCTACTGTGAGGAAGATGCAAGAGGCAGCTACTCTTGTTCAGAGAGGCTTTGGTGGATATGTGGGATCTATCCTAGCAGCAAAGGCACAGTACAGTGGAACAATGACATTTTGGGAATGACAGGCAAATTGAAGAGAATCTGTAAGGGTTCAACAAGCAAGAGAAGAAGATATAATCTGTAAGGTTGAGGAAGATTTGGCATCAGTCTTCTAAAAAGGCTATCTATTACTTTTTATGGCTGTTGGTTATATATTCCTCTTTGTGGCTGTTTGGCAAATTTAGTGAACTCTGCTTGGTTTAAAGTAGTTCATATTCAGATTCCCTTTTCCAGGCACTAAATTGCACAGAATGTAAGGGAAAAAAATATATGACAGTAGTTATCAGGACTAGGGAAACTCAGAATTCTTTGGGGTTTTTTTGATTGTTTGTTTATTCACAATCTGCTATGAGAATAAGATATGAAGTTGGAAGAGCTCTTTTGTTTAAAAAAAAAAAAAAAAAAAAAAAAAAAGTATTCAAAAGGCCACTTTGTATTTTTCTCTGTTCTGTGTCTTGAAATCTAGAAACTGGACTTTGGGAGAATAAATGTGGGAGACTTCCATGTAATAAATAGTCCTCTTATGTTTCCTGAAAACATATCCAAGTAATAGCTGACATATATGTTGGATAACATTGATCCAGACAAGCATCTTTATTGAAGTCCACAGAAATGCTTTTGACTGGGGAGATGGGAGTTGAAAAATGTCAGACCACCATGAAAAGTGAAGTTAACCTTTGCTAAATTTGCCAAATGCAAAAATTTCCTTGGTAACTCCTAGACAGTTGCATTTATATACATGTAGATACGCATAAGTACCCCCCATCATGTATGTGCATATGTATTTTCACTTATATAGGTTTATATATATATGTAAGTTTTGGTTAGTATGCAGTAATAGTTATGGATGCTGAAAACAGTATTTATCCTGATGTCCAGCTGTCTGAAATGTTTCCTGTTATTTATATTGTGTGCCTAGAAACATATTGCTTTCAAAAACATATCACAGAATGGTTGAAGCACCTGTAGAGGTTACCTGGTCCGATCCCCGCTGTGTAAGCAGGGCCACTGAATCTCCAAGGAGAGAGACTCGACAAGGTATACATGAAGATATAGCAACAGATCTAACAGAACAATGGGATCTTGACATCTGTACATACTTTAGAAGCCAGCTAAGCAAGACTTATACACAACATCCATTGAAAAGCATAGGGCATTTAGTTTTCCCTTAGTTTTTCTTTTTCACATTTTTCTGGAGCTTCCTTTCTTTGCATCTAATCCTGTTTGAGTAATGTATGATATATATATATTATTTTCTTCCTTTATCATCTTCAGCTGAAAAGCTGTAGACCCTTTGGCTTCTGGAAACTCATTGCCTTTCACTCACTTGTGAGAAACTGAGAATAAACTTTACTAAGAACAATATTTATTTTTATATTCAGATTTTTAACTCTCCATCTTAACTGGCACCTTGGCTGTTATAATAGATCAACTAACTTGATTAGTATTCACCTTACGAGATCTTCAAAGCTTAGCAGAGTAACAACTTCTCTATTATAAAAAACCTCATTTCTTTTCCTTCATGACTGTCTACAATGAAGGAAGGCAGGAAGGAAAACTGGAGGGAGGAAAGAAGAAAAAAATGGAAGGTAGAAAGGATTCAAGCTTTTTCATTGCACAGCTTCACCTCTACAGTTTCTGGTTCCTCTTCTGAACAACAGCAAGAGAGCGACAAATTGGAGGGAAATAAAGGGTCATAATATAGTCAACTGTCATGTTGACACATTCCAGAAATGCTCAGAGGCAAATAGGAAATGGATAACACCCAGATCATATGTAAGTATATCAGACAGGGAATATTTTCAGAAGAAAACATTGGTTTGCAAACTAATGAAAGCGGTTTGAACCTCCTGCATTGAGGTAAACTAACATGTTTCTGCTGAAAATGGTGAGGTTCTGGCCCACATTATCTATTATTCTTTAGGATTTATAGTATATACTAATAAATGATCTGTTATAGCACATAGGCGTATCACGCTTTGGACATGTGGGACATGAAAAAAGGTTGGTTCATGCTTGCATTTGTATACTAGATCAGTACTGAACAATTAATTACCCATACTCAAAAATGTAATTTATGTCTTGAAAAGATCTAGCTTTCTTTGCTGCTACTGGGGTAAGTATATTAGCCCAAATAATTGATCTTTGTGTTTGGATTTAACTATAGACATTCTATATGCCTATAAATTCAAGAAAACAAGCCATTCTGTGAGCAGAGAGTCAAGACAACCTGATTTCCTATGTTTTTATGTCAGACTGACAACAGCCATCCTACTGGATACGCAAAGGCTGCTGTGTTTGTGGGCTGAGCTACACAGCATTGTGTTATTCCTACTACCACATCTTGGTGACATGCAGCATAGACCATCCATTTGCTCCAGCAAGCGAGTCAGAGCATGAGATTCACTCCAGCAAGTCCGACAACTGGATGGGTAAGCATCGGTACTCCAGATTGCACAAGTATGGCCCAGTAAGAAGAACTGGGTGTATATGTAGTAACTTCTCTGAAGACTTTGATGTTCAACAAGGTATGTGTTTTTACTACAGCCTTTCCTCCTGTAAAGGCAATAAGAAGGTACCTTTCCTCTACCTGGAACCTCTACTTGTGTGGAGTGTGTAAGGATTTAATAGTTATGCATTATCTCTCAAATTTGACTGAAAGAGGTCACCTGTGTAGAATTACTATAGACATACATGTCAGAGAGGTAGAATAAGAAGTTTGCTGGGTGGGGATTGTGTTTGAAGGCTTCTGTTCAAAGCCTGGGTCTTAAACTTCTCTGAAGTGAATGTGTAATAGAGCCACTCAGCAATGTTAATGTGCTTAAAATATAAATGTAAGGAAATAAATTCCTTGTCCTAGTCTCCAAGCTATGCATTACATGAATGTCAGTACTACACCAAAAAAATGGATGGAGAATAAATTTCAAAGTTACTACAGTCCTGAATATGTCTGTATCTCCCAGGGAAGTGAGTGCAGAGAAATGAAGAATTAATCTATTTATTAAGAATAGATCTAGAGGGACATTTTAACCATAAAATGACAGTTCTTCTTACATAACTTCAGGTATGTAGAAGATAATTGTCTAATATGAAGTAATTCTCAACAAAAATTCTACACATCAGAGAGGTGCCTGGAGATGGGCTCCTTCAAAGTACCGTTTTCCCTGTCTCCATTGTACTCTTCAGGTTTTCAGGAATCACCTGCTTGAGATGCTGGTTGTAATTCAGGCAATTGCTGAAAACCCTGGAAATGGGGTTTAGGTGCATTTAAAGAATGGCTATCACAGATCACATTTAGTCTGCCCAAGATTTAGACAGGAATTTACAGTATGAACAGCAGATTACAGTATGTATTTGGGTACTGTTTCAGATAACATCTGGTGCTCAGAAGAAGAGAAACATGTTCTAGACATAGTCTAGGCTGCTGTACAACCCTCTCGGTAGAAGTGCCGTATGTTGTGAACCTCCTTTTAAAAAATATGCTTGCAAAGTGTCTTGAATGTGGAAAACTATTTCATCTGAAGTGAACCACTGAAACAGCCATCTGGCAAGATGGGTTTCTGGGTCAGTTTGTCAGATACTGGTAAAAATGGTTATCGAGCTCATGCCATGTGCACACATGTTGTGTATTGCGGTAGAATGATGTTTAAAGAGCAAAGCAATTCAACTCCCAGGTATTGGAAATTTACCAGAATTCATTATGCACATTCCATTAAATGACATCTGTGTAGTAACAATGCCCAGAATTTGGAGTTTTAAGTGAACATACAGCTGCATTATCCTCTTTAAAAAGAAATTAATAATAATTACATTCTACCCTGACAGTTTACTGTGAGGTTGAAGGCAAAAGAATTGTTATAAGGAAGTAAGTAAGTAAATAAATAAATAAATAACTGAAGTGGAAATTCCAATGAAAAATGTACAAAAATGTGCAGAAAAATAATGAGAAGCAAAAGTGAAGATGATAGAAGATACTGCCATGAAAAAAAATGAGATTTCCCAGGACAGGAATAGAAATAACATGGAAATTAACAATTTGGGAAAAAACACAAGCTGCACTACTTTTGTTAAAGGAATTCCTATGATCCTAGGATATAAAAAATGTGTCTTAAGATTCTGTCTGATAGGCTCCACACAAGAACTGATTTCATTGGGAACTTTCTTTTTGGCAACAGCAGTGCCTTGAAAGTACAAAGATTTGCCTTGGGAATCCACAGGCTCCTCTGCCTGACAGATTGACAGCTCCAAAGAGGAGGATGGGATCTCGTTTATAATGGGACATAGTGGAATGCAGCTCTATCCAAAAATGCTATGGATTTACATACATTTAATATCCACATTCCATTAAGTGACATCTAAAACCCAGGGAGAGACTTTACTTAAAAAGAAAAGAGACACTGGATGATTCAGAGACTTAGTAATGGAATACAGAGCCATTCACCTCTAGGTCAACCGTCTGAGTTCAGCTCGAGTTATTATTGACCAAACATTTATACTAACTGCAGGCTGTGTGGAATATCAATGGTTTTATGGCTCTGCTAGATATATTATTTGTTCATGTCTGAGGTGTCCATATGGCAAAAATCACCTCAGACTCCCTTTCTAGTGTGGGAAAAACAGGTACTTTTAAGACATAAATCATCTGGAAGATGTCTTCTTTAGGATGAGATTAATTGCACCCTAGAAGTATCTGTTTTTCTCTGTTGACTACAGAAGGAGCAGAGGGTGACTTGCTCCTATGTAGATGTTTATACTGCAGGAGTCTAAATTTGGATAAGATAAATACCATACTAAGTGACTTTTCTATAGTCATCCAAAGGGCTGCGGTAGGTCTGCAACTGAGTGTGGGTATTATAGATCCACCCCCAGAGAAATGCTAGCTCGTATCTGTCTTTGGTCACCTGAATCTCACCTTTACTATGTCTCAGTGTCGCCTGGGAAATAACCAGCAACCCTTCTTACTCCTTATGGAAGAGAGGAGCAAACCGAAGGGGAGGCACTTATTGCTACTAACAATGCCCTTTTTCTTAATACCTGTCAGCAACATTTGTTAATGATGGTGCAGGTGGTCTCCAGAAAGGCTGTGGGCTGGGACATGTATCTTTGCTTAAAAACTTGTGTACAATCAAGGGCTCTCTGATGCTCTACCAGACTTTCTTGCCTGGCAAATGTCAAAATACATTAAGTTGGCACTTTCAGTTTTAATCTGTGAATGGGTAAATTACTTCCTCTTGCATCTTTTTTACAAGCCTTAGTTGAGTGACTGAAATAAGAGCAGATTGTGTAAGCCTCTGCCAACAGGTTTAATAACATTAGTACTAAATAATAACATTAACTTCATTCTCAAGGAAGTGTTTGCAGTGGCAGGTTAAGACAATATGCAGCACATGACATGTGCGAATTAGTCATCTTTCTCTGTTCATGAAATATTGGCTCTGTTGTAAGTGATAATAAGACCAGAGGAAAGTCTTCTGCAGAAAAGGTGTATGCTTATTTATTTTAGAATCTTTGATGCCCTATGATCCATATTATGTTGTGAGATGTTAAACACAGCCTGTTTCTGAAAGTCTTGGTTCATGACTGGCAGATGCTTTCTTCAGCAATACTGGTGATGTCTTGCTTTTTACATAGCCAAGTGTTTGCCCACTTGTCTTTGCATCAGCTGGTATATACAGACAACTGGACAAACTGCTTTTGTGTGTGCTTAATCATAAAGTATCTTTTATTAAGATTGCTGCAAAAGGCTGCCCAGATGTGTCTATGTATTGGATGGAAAATAACTTCTGGGTGTAAACTGCAACACTACTCCAGTTTTGAGCTATTTCGGTCCTCCCATGAATATTTTCAGCCCTTTGTGGTGCATCAGAGCATATGCAGCTTCTCAAGTAACTTTGACAATTATGGTAGATCCTTGTATTCCACAACAGAGCTCACGTTTATGTTAATGGCATTGCTTGCTTACTCTAAGATCTTTCTGTTCTGACACATCCATCTTTCATCTCTGTCTCAAAGCCTATAATAATGAGTTGAAATGATGGAAGCAAGCACCTCTTCACCTAGTTAAATTGATATTTATTGATTTACAGATACCTGTCTTTTCCTCCATCTCAAAAAAAATCAGATCTTGCTTTTATTCTTAGACTCAGCCAGGACAATACTGTTAGAGCTGTAGAAACCATACCTAGAAGTCTTTGTTCTAACAAAAATATTTAGGCATTGTGGTTGTGTCATGCTTATTATAAGTTAACGTAAATTATGCAAAAAGGCCAGAGAATTGAAATCAGAGGAAGATGCATATGAAAATTATGAATTTGGCTTTAGCCGTGGGTGTAACTTTTACTCTTTTGACTGCTTTGCTTGAGCAGCTCCTGACTTTGTCCCTCACCTACAGTCCTATGCCTTGCAGCTTCAGGAGGAGCTACCCAGAGAAATGTAATGTTTGCACATTGCACTAACTGCTGTGTATGCTCTATGGTGCAGAGATGCACAGAGGTGCATCTATATTAGCATTTCTGTTCAGACCGGAACTGAGATGTCCAGTTCATCCTGACTGTTCCCATTAACTGTTCTGCTTATTCCCTTTCACAACATTTTTTGTTGAGTCACTGAACAGTCTTGTTTTGGGTGAAATTAAACCGGACCCTGTCCTCCAAATCTCATTCAGTAGCATGTAGGTGTTTACTTCATGGAACCAGACCAGAAGTGATCTGAAGTAAAGGCACAATGATGCGGCTGCTATGTCCTTGACAACTGTTTTGCTCTTCTACTTCCTCATGACTTGTTAATGTAAACATCTCCTGGCTTTTGCCAGTGAACAAAGGCACTATGCAATCAGTGTGCTCTAAGAGTTCCACATGGGAAGCTGCACAGGGTAGCTGTGATCTCAGTGCAGCTGTCATGGCACAGCTCCACTCAGGCTACATGGCACTGCAGCTGAGGACATCATCCAAAAATGTTTCTATGTAGATAATGCCAGTGCTTGTTACCTGCTCTTGCAGGGGTGGATTTTACTGTTGACTAAATAGGTAAAGTCCGTACTGTGTTCAGTTCAGTCTTACAACTATGCTACAGCAATACGAGAGTACTATGCCTGTCTATTGTACATATACAGCCATATATCCATTACAGCATATTTACAAATAAGTTATGCTGTACTATCTTATCTTGGCCTTCTCAAAGTGGGATATGTTTCACTTAAGTTTAGCTACGTAAAACTGCCATCTCTAATCCAAGCTGCTATAGGTGTTCTATAGAGACACAAAGGATGTTTTGGGATCCTGGTTCTATATACTTCTAAAGACAAGGAACCAGTCATACTTTGGCTATTGGATGAGTACATGCAACCAGTCTAGTCAAAAGCCCTAACTTTAAGATGGCTAATGGAGTTTAGATGACTCCATACATAGCCTCTAATGAGGCAAGGCTTCCAATGAACTGAAGAAGAACATAAAGCTCTGAACTCAGTCTCTTGAGGAAAGCAACAATAAATATGATGAGCAAAAGAGACGCAATAAAAAGTATATCTTATGAGTCAAGCTAAATGTTTTCCAATAAAAACAAAATTATGAGGTTGTGAAGCTATATTTGATGGTGACTTTAGTAAAACATCTGTCAGATTTTCTCATAGAAAAATATTGTACTACACTAAAAATTCTATAAAAAGGTCTTTACTAAAGTTAATGATAAACAGCAATGCTTTCCAGTACAGGAAAGGAGTCTGTGGAATCTGGAAGAGGAGTGAAGAGCCCATTAAGAACAGAGAACAAGGAGATTCAGTTTAAGTCAATCTCTGAGTGTATCTCACTTAACACTGTATTTTGATATTTATATTTCATTTCCTGGTTTATTTTCTACACTCCACCTCACACCACCCTGCTGCCCATACCTGTGTTTTTAAAACATTATGTCAGGTAGGCAGGTGTTGTACCCTTCTATGAGACCTCCTGAGTTGCTGCATCCTGTGTGAACAGATTTTGTCAAAAAGATGTACATAATGGAAGGCATTTCTAAAGATGTGAAGTGATCAGGAGGATTAAGGGAATGAGTGCTGAGACAGAATGGGAATATTATTCTGTATCTTCTTTTCCAACCAGACTGAAATCCACTGTAATCAATGCTAGACTGAGATACAACAGGCATTTGTAAATACTTTCCTTGAAAAAAAATCCAAGTTATTAAAAGGGATGATAAAAAACCTGAAGCTTACTTTTAGTAACCATACTTCAGTTTAGACCCTTCTTCCTTTCTCTAGTGTTTTTTTTTTTTTTTTTTTTCATGATTGCTTCTTTATTGATTTCCATTAGCTTTACCAGCATGGCAAATCTGAGTCTTCTAGTCCAAATGACCTATATCCATTTACCATCAATACTGTTCCAACTCCAGGCTTCCTGACACCACTTTAATGGGAATTCCAGACATTAGCACAGAACTGCAACATTGATCTGACAAATGCATAGTAATACACAAAATGAACATACACAGATGTTGACCAATCTTTTCTTTAAAACCCTTGGATATTTTTCTTGTCAAGATAAAATATGGAAATGTAGAGTATAGTTTTCATATGAGCGGGTGCATTTAGTAAATTCACCATTTATTTTAAAAATAATTTTTTAAATCCTGTTTGGGAAAGTAGTTAGGCACATACTTATGTTATGTTGGCTGAAACTTAAAGCCATACCATCACATGTCTGATGGAGCTCTTTCTTGCTAAATACCTACCCGTCTGAAACAGTCAGTCCCAATATACTGAGTCTCTCTGGGCTTTAACTTTTTTGTCTCAGTATGTTCTTTACTCCTTTGACCTCTTGCTACTCTTCTTGGACTCAAACTCCTTGTTTGCTCCTCCTTCCCAGCCATGGGGATGTACAGATCAACCGTCCCAGTAATATCTGACCTTTCCTTTAATTTCAGCTCTCAGCAACTTAGGCATGAACACTTCCAAGACTTTAGCAATGTGGGCTGAAGTAGTCCTACCTTTCTATTGGAATACTCACATCCCTTTGCCTTCCAAAATGTTGTTTGTGGCAATCTGGTACTTTTTGTTTTTTTTTTTTTTTACTTTGCTTTAGATTTGTCCTCCCTCCTTCCTGTGATTGACATGAAAGTATTCCTCCATCAGCATTGTTTTTTTGACTAACAACAAAGTTGTCAAAGTAATCATTTGTTTTTACCTAAACTGGTGGACCCATGTAACAACCACATTCAGCAAAGCTTGGACCTCACATAGCACTGTTAAAAGACACAATGTCTTTATAATAGCAACCAAAACTCATCAGATGAATGGATATTGTCCAAATAATCAGCTATTTTTTACTAATGCATGAAATCAATAATCATCTGGAGTAATACCAGTTCAGATGTACCAGCTATGGGCATCTTTCACATGACTGCATTACACTGTAACCCTCACAGGATATAAATGTAATAATATATACTAATTATTAGATCTCCTTTGGACTGAGCTCCATTTAACAGGCCTGGTCTTTTATACTTTTTTCCACAGGTAGGTGAAAGACTCTGGTCACTGTGATGATACCAGAGGTATGCAGGAACATAGGGAAGAGGGCAGTAAACATGGAGACTTCGTAACTTTTGGCATTATTGTTTGTTACAGTGAACCACACCCATCTTACAAGTAGTGTAAGAATGGGAATACTATATACAGTGAAATACTGCCTGAATTTTGAATTATTCATAAAATTTGACCTAACTTAGCCAGTATTTCTTGCAGTTCCAGGAAAATATTCATAGATTCATAGAATGGTTGAGGTTGGAGGGGACCTTCGAAGTTCATCTAATCCAACACCCACAATGAGCAGGTACATCTTCAACTAGATCAGGTTGCTCAGAGTCCCATCAAAACTTCTGTAAAAGTTCTTCAAGGGCTGTTCCTCTATATGACCAATCCTTCCTTTCATTTACCTACGAGAAACATGAACTTTTTTTACACTTTATTAGATTAACACATTCTGCCCAGAGGGTAAATAAGAGCTAGAACAGTACATAGCCAGGAAAAGTTAGTTTCCTCAGTATGTAACCACGTGTGACTACATATTTTGCCAGTAGCTTTCCAGACAGAATTCCTATTTGCATTCAATGATATAGGGGTATTATTCAACATTTTCAGCATATTTATTCAACATTTTCAGCATTTAGCGATCATGTTCCTTTGTCATTGCTGGTTGTTTCTGATGAAGAGGTAAATTACTATACAGAGCTACCTGTGTGGTCTCTCAAGGCACTAAGCACTATTTTTCCTCATTCTTTCCTGATGAAAAGTCTTTCAACATTTCTGATAATTTGAGAAAAGGCATATCTTGTTCTTCTTTATACTTCATGGACTAAAGTAAAATCTCAATTTTATTTTTTTTTCTATCAAGTGGATTGCACAAGTTCTCCAAGCTGAGGTTTTATCTTCAGTTTCCATCTCTTGTTTATAGTCTCTGATACTATACTTAATAAAAATCTGTCATAGCCATAGTCATTTAATTGTGCAATAGTTCTAGGAAAAAACTGTAGAGGTGGTCTGATTTACTTTTGAACTGTACTTCCCAGAGGCCTGTGCATGAGGTATACTTAGGTGTATATATAGACCAAACTTTACATGTTTTCTGCTTGAAACTGGAAAACTGCTCCTCAAGAACTATTGAGAGAAGAAAGTAATGGCATAGACTTGCATTAGAGGCTTGAGTTGCTTTTTTCATCAAGACACAAGGAATACTTGATGCTTTGACCAAAATGACACATATATATGGCCATTTATTTCTCTATATTAATTACAGATCATAGAACCCATCCAGGATAAATATGTAGTAAAGTGAGAGATAGCTTGAAATACAGCATTACTCAGGCAGAGAAAGTAGTTCCTGAGGCTTGGAGAGTCAGTGAAGGAATAGCAAGAGGAAAAGCAGCAATCCAGAAAAGTGTTTCTGGAAGACGCAGAGAACAGGCTAGAGGGTAGTCATGGATGTGGATTGTAGCACAACTGGATAAATTTGGAGTTATCAATTTGTGAAGAAAACTAACTAGTCAAAAGTGACACTAAGAAGATAAACATGAAGATCACTGAAGCCAGGCTGAATAGAACAGCCATGCAGAGGGATGAAGTCAGATTTTCTTGGTAAACAAAGAGAGAGTAGCAAACATGTCATGTAAGGGTGCGTACCTAAGCCTTCTTGGTAATGCACAGGTGGATGAAGTCTTCAGAGTTAACATGGTGGGTTAAATCAGACATGAACACCAAATGGAAAAGTAGGGGGAAGAAGACGGAAAAGAACAAAGGATAAAAGAAGCTCCCAAATGTTAAAAACTACAAATGGATGTCATAAACTGCATTTAATTAACTGTGAAGGGAGTGCTAAACCACAGAAGCCAGACAGAAGTCAGAAGGAATGAGATGAGAGGACCTAGTCAGATGCTCTGGGGATTGCTATTCTGCACTGAAATGTACAAAGGCAAAGAAAGCACTGTAACACAAATGCAACTGTATTCTTCCCTTGTAGCCAATCTCTACAGAAGCATTAGGGAAAAGATGTATAAGAACGGAATAAAATTGTCCAAAGAAGAATTTTTGCAAGTTCACAGGATATTTTCAGACAACAACCCTGGGCTAAAAATTTTGGCAAAAGGGAATGCATTGCAATTCTGACTTCTCTTAAATTAATGATACGATACATCTTGTAGGATGTAGATTCCTGATTATGCTATCATTCATTTCCAGTTGTTCCATCTTAAGATTACTTATCTAATTTCCCCAGGGTTGTCTCCTCTAAATTCAACTGTTAACAGAACTGATTGCTCTGATCAATCAGAAAAGCTAGCAGACACTTCGAACTCACAGCACCTTACATATCTGTAGCTGAAAATTTGCTTTAGGAGAGTTTGGACATATTTATATTGAAATTCACACTGTGTCAAACTTCTACTTTCACAATTTAGTTTCCTAAGTCATGATACAGCTATGGCTTATGATCCTGTTCTCTCTTACAGAGCGAGGGAATATATGAGACCACAAGGGACCTGGTGTTGGGGGGGAGGAGGGGAGGAGAATTGCCTTGTAGCTGTTTGACTGAGCCCCAGTAATTTTGCTTCTAAATCCTAGTCTGTGTAAGCTCTAGCACTTTAGGATGTGGTTATGTACATTGAAAGTTAGAAAAGGAAAATCACCACACTTCATTGCTACAATTTGTTTTTATTTTTCTACACAATATTCCTTCAGATTCATTTGTTTCATGCATGTTCTCAAGACAAAGTCAGCCTCCCTCCCTCCCTCCCTTCTTTCCTTCCCTCCTTCCCCCCTC
>JAWWEE010000001.1:45267369-45328648 GCA_035221455.1 Xenops minutus
TCCTTCCTTCCTTCCTTCCTTCCGTCCGTCCTTCCTTCCTTCCTTCCTTCCTTCCTTCCTTCCTTCCTTCCTTTTTTTCACCTCCATACCATTTTTTCTGAGGAATCTGAACACTCTTTAGAAAGTAGAATTCCAGGTATGAGATAGTACCAATTTGAGTCAATTATGTTAAAAACACTTTTACTGAACTGAATAACTGAATAGCTGAGCAGATTTTTCTGTATTCATGTGATGACACATTTCTAAGAAACAATTAATCATTCGGTTTTAGCTATTCTCAAGGTTGTGAGGGAAATAAATTGTCAACCAACTCCAACAGTATATGCTTTCAGTCAGTACAGTGAGAAGAAGGAATGCTGCACCCATTCACTGTAGTCCAGTGACATCATGATACTACACACCAGCACATTGTCCAGGTCTGGCTTATCTGACCCAAAGGTTGAGAGAGGCCAGGGATAGATGCAGATGACACTTGCTGCTCTGCAAACGCATGTGTCACAGGTCAGCATTTAGCACCCTGGCTAAAATTTGCCATAAACCAGCAACTACAAAATATAAGTTTATTGTAAGAAAGTCCTAAACAGTATATTTTGCCTTTTTTTATTCCAGGTTCAAAGGAAAATTCATCTCAGTTCCAAGAGGATAAAAGAGTCAAGTGATGGTTGTGGTGGAGGTTGCAATTTTTGGAAGTTGTAAAACGTGGGATGCTGGTTTTGGAAAAAGAGAGAGAGATGTTTCCACAATAGCAGCATGGCATTTAGCTTAATTAGTCAATGAAAGAAGTTATAAAACCTCTCAAAGGAAACATGCAAATAAAGAAAACCTCTCTAGATCATTAAAGTTTCACAGATAGAAAAAGGATACTTGCATGGGAAGGGCCAGTGCCACAAATGAAATATTTCCGAATTCTGTATTTGAGACCTTGGTAGAGTTATGTTGTTTGCAGCACATGTGTGCATACCAAGGGGCATGGCTAGAGTGCTCTTTGAGGCACTTCAAGTTACAGCAAGTGGCTTGAAATTGACCAAGCTGCTCCCTGCACACTCCTGCTGGAGTTGTCTGGGGTCATGGGAAGTTACAATGGATCCCCTGAGGGGTTGTAGACATATGTATGTTTTCTATGGTCTCTGGGAACACCCCTGAGGAATCCAACTCTTAGCAGGAATAATTCATCAGTGCTGCCAGCTCAGGACTGTGCCTAACAGGACTTCCGAAACCACAGTTAAGAACAAGTAGACAGCCTTCAGCAGCCAAAGAGATGTTTTGGAAAGGAACACTTTCAAACAAACACTTCAATTTCTTTAGAATACAAAAATACTACATAGGACAGGTTTAGCATCTTAGATGGTTATCAAGCAAGAGCTAATTCTTTCACCAAAACAGCTAAATAAAGACTTCAGTATGTGTAGCATTATTGATGATTCAGTGAGAGACTGAGCCTTTGAAGTCTGTCACCAGCTTTGAATCCTGAGAAGTCTGTTTCTGTCCATGTCACCGCCACCCACATGTGTCTATGCGTCTGTCTCTGTCTGTGGTTTTGCTTTAAATTGTCAGTTTTCCACATGGCAATCAATGCATCATCGTCAGGACTCTGCAGTGAATAGCATGGAGAGCTATGAATAGCCATACCCCGGGGAGCTGCACACTGAGTGTCGCTGAAGGGAGAAGGGACATCTGGATCCTTGCATTGCAACTAGCCCTATAAATTAAAAGGGATTTGCAATAGAGAAAAACAAATAGCTGATTTGCTAGGCACTTGGGCTGTGTGTCTTCAGTCAGCTGCATTTCAGCTTTGTTTCACTGTAGAGAAAAGCCTGAGTATGCCAGTAGGAATAAAAACTGATCACTGGTATCAGCAAGTAACATCTCGTATTCTGCCATCTTTTTCTCACAGACTTTCAAGACAGACAAATCTACTTATGTCCATTTTGGAGAAAAAATAACTGAGCTTTTTATTTCAGTGTTTGCATGCAGTGTCTGTCAGTCTTTTCAAAGATAATATAATGTTTGTATGAAGTATAAAATAAACATACTTGAGTAGTTCTATGTTGTTACATTAAGCATTATTTTAACCTTTAAGACACCTGAAAAACATCTATGGAGACAACAATACATTAAGATGCTAATGTGCAGATATGATGCCCGCTAATCTTTGTCTTGTCACAAGAAATAGTTTTATTTGTCATACTTTTGTAATTCCAATGTACTAGAGCCATGAAATACTATTTGCATTGGAAATTGTATCCTACTGCTCTTGATAAAGTTAACGATGCCACAAACTCATTTAGAAGGGTGGAAAAAGCCACTCTTCACCCTAAATGAGTGTGTGAACAACAAATACACTTGCAGACTGCTGAGTAGGAAACCTAGGGTGGGTATTAGGCCAGCTCATGTCATTGCTTCATTAGTGTATATATTTCAGTTTCCTGTGTTTAGGCACTTGATTTCTTCAAAGAGGTTTTCCCTCTGCAGACTTTCAAGGGACTGTGACTTTTTCTGCAGGATAGAACTAGGAGCTCAGAACATAAGTGTGATTTAACTCTTCAGGCTGGTGCTAATCTCCACTCAGCCTATTTAGTGCTTTCACACTAACATACAAGGTGGAAGCTCTAGGACAGCAGATGATCACGTTAGTCTCAAAGGAGAATCCATTACTACAGAAAACTTTTATGAGAGCATCTCTGAGATTTCTCTCAGACAGTTCTCAAGAATTAGGAGTGACTTATTCTTCAGATTCCATTATAAGGCAGTACCTAATGTTTGTTGACTACTGGGTCTGGATGGCTGTTTTCCTGACTCCTTCTGGACTGCTTCAACTTATCCCATGTAAATGCTGAAGGAGATCTCTTGAAACATTTCAGTTCACTCACAAGGAACTGAAAACAATGGACAAAAGCAGGTCCTTCACAAGTAAAGATTATAAAGGAAGTATCCTCTGTTTAGAGATCATAGGCACAATAGTCACCTAAATATCATGGTAAGATTACATGACACTAGTGTGGCTGGATAACACAAAAGGGTCAGTTTTTCTGTCATGAAAATAGCTTCTTTTTAATACTTTTTCACTGGGTTCAAATAATATTTCAGCTCCTTATAAGTATGTGCAAGCATTGAGGCAATGGAACAAAGTAGCTTTAGATGGTATTGCAGTATCATGTTAAAGGTCAACTTTAATTACAGCAAAATCTGAAAAAGACAGCTTGACTCTTTAAAGAAAATTTCAAAAAAACCCGCAGTCTAAGACACTGTCTTGTGTGAAGTTTTTTTTTTTAATTTTCTTTTGGGCATTCGTGATTAGGGACATCAGGATGAGAGGGGTATCTTTGTTTTACTGTTCATCTGTTCCTGCCACTTACTGGCTTTGCTGTACAATCCCATAACAAAGCTTACATTAAGCCTTACAGACACTATTTATGCATTATTACTCAGCTAAGAACCATGTTCTGTCTTGGTCTTCTTACCCCAAATCTACCAGGTTTCCTATAAACAGGTTCAGTGACTTGGAAATTAAGCACTGGCATACTTCTTTTCCTGTGAAAGCCACTGTGCACTGTCATTTTGAGCCACATAGAGAAACAGCAACACTCATGTTAAGGTGTTATTTAACCATTGTTCTTTTTAAAGCAATCTGTAGTGTACAACTGTAAATGATGGTGTCACTAGCCAGAAAGCTAGTGAGTCCTCAAAAAAATCAGGGATCTGTGCATAGGTACTGATAGGGGTCATCAGTGACCTCTTCTCTGGACAGAGCAGTTCCACAAAATAAGATGGCATGGGCTATTGATTTAGCAGGTCTTCATATGAACTTTGGGGTTGATAGGTGAGACATTAGCCATTAGCCTTTGCATGAATTACTTCTACTACCAAGAGAAACAGAGGAGATTGATGGTAAATGCAGCTTTAGAGAGGCTATTCCTTACTTCTGGCAGTGGGTCCAGGTTCACCTGCCTGTCCTGATTGCTTTGGACCAGTTCACTGCTTCTCAGTGTCATGGTGTTTAGCAGTTCCTGACCAGATTTGGCTGAGGTAGCTCAACCACATCCTCATATTCAGCCTAGGATGTATCAGCTGAGTGATTCAAGCCAGCTAGACTCTCCAAAGTACGTAACGGTATCACAGTAACCAGTGCAGAAGTGAAAGGTTATTGAGATGATGTTGACTTCTTAACTAGTCCTTAAATTTTAAATCCCTGATCAACAACTCTCTAGAAGCCTAAAAATGCTCCATGTAGCCAAGGAGTGTGTTTGGTGCCTAAGGCAGCTGCCTCAGGCAGCAGCCTCAGACAACAGCTCTGCAAGTAAAACTCATAGAGCCCTTCTCTAAGTGAGAGTTTTCCAATATTTCCTGAAGACTTTTCCACAGAATGAGTCAATAATATCCATTCCCACTTTAGTTATTATTGGACAAAAATTATCCTTAGAGTTCTCAGAGATGCATATTTCTCCTTTAAAATATAATACTACAAAGACTGAAAATTATGTACTCATTGTAAAGCATATGTTTTATTACTGAGTAACTTACCTTTTTACCTGTCAGAAAAACCTCTTAATAAAAACTTAGAGTTAATCTGACGCCTACCTGGAAAGACAGTATCTCAGCTAGTCACAAGTGTACAGATTATCAACATTAGAAAAAAAAACAAAACCAAAACAACAAAAAACCCAAAAAAACCAAACAAGTGTAAAACCAGAAACGAACAAAAGTCCCAACAAAATAAAATGTGGCTTCTTTAAGTTGCACACTGAATAGGGTGCAAATGAGTACTTGGAAAGATCATAAATCTCCCAAAGTCAATGCTTATGAAATATCTCCTGCTTGTGAGGATGATCAGGTACTGTGGTATAAAGCAGTCTGAGATAATGAAGAGAGTGAATATAATGCAGATGGTGACAAAGTGTCCTTCTTAACAGAAAGCAGGTATTTCCCATTTAGTCAGAGTGAAGATCCAGAGAAGTCCAAAGTGTTCTGCATGTCATGGGCCTGCTCCTCAGGTTTTGTTGCAGCATGAAGAAAAACTGATGTGAAGTTGTGCCTGTTCCTTTGCTAGCCAGACACAGACTGAGGAAGAAGTGTCAATGAGCCAGCTTCTCCAGTTCAGTATCACATGTAAATTCACCTGTAGTGGAAAACACATAAAAGTTCTTCATTCTCATGCCTTTTTTTTTTTTTTTTTTTGCCTGAGATATCTTTCAGGAGAAGCCATAGTCTTGAATGCATTTTATCCTAAATCACCTTGTCCAGAAGTGTTTGCAATCTTTTCCATAGGACTCAGCTTAACCAGCCCTTATATAAGGGCAGATAAATTTTAAGTGTTCATATAGAACCTAGCAAGGATGGAGACTCCACCACCTCTCTGGGAAACACATGCCTCTGCCTTACCTCACAGTGAAAACGTTTCTTCCTGCATGCCAGCTGGAGCTCCCATATTTCAATTCCTGTCCATGGCATCTCTTTTCCCACCATACACTGCTTTGGAGAACCTGTCTCCATCACCCTGATCACCTCTCTGCAGGCACTGGGGAACTGCTGTTAGATTTGCTGATCTCTGCTCCAGGCTGAACAAGCTCAGCTTCTCTATCCTCTCTTCAAGGAGCTCAGGTTGGAAGCAAGGAGAGGGAGTGGGAAGGAAATGGTTGGTCCATACTATGGGGCCATTGTACTGTCAGGGTCCCTCCTTGTTTTGCCCTGAAGCAGAAGAGAGGGAGCTCTGCTGAAAGATAAATGGCATGGCCAGACCTTACACTTTTAACCAACAAACAACTTCTTGAAGTAGAACTTCACAAAGTAGAAGACCTACACTAAACTAACCACTAGCAAGGAGCTGGAGGGAGATTTTCAGTCACCTCATGCTTCTGTAAAATTGTTTTAATAAACCTGGAAATTTATCAAGCATTTAGAAAAGTTAGGAAAAACAGTTCAGTGCAACAAAGCTGTACTGGTACAGCTAAAAATATATTTTTAAATGAATACAGCATTTTTTTAAATTAAGAAATTGGACAAAGTCCTACAGAACCCTATTTCAGGTTTGGCATTAAGCCTCCAAAAATACTATTATGGTCAGCCTCTGCTACTGAAACATTTATTACAGCTGGATGTAGGCAGGCTTGGTCAATGTGAAAGATGCTTCTAATCTCCTCTGCTCTTGATGAGTGTTTTTCACCGTGTTCCAATTCAGGAGTCTGTCTCACTGCAGAACAAGCTCCCCACCCCCACCCCATCACATTTTATTACTTAACTCACAGATCTGTATGAAAGCTATTTTTGTTCCTAGCAGGGTGCAAGGAATTTTATTTTTTTTAAAAGATAATTACTATGTTGGTGTTGCTTGTCTGCATTTTATTTGGGATATGTTTAAATTTATAAGTTGATAAAAGTGAGTTTTCTGTTTGATCATTAAATGGTATGAAAATTGGTGAAGTAAGACCACAAAAAAAAAAAAAAAAAAAAAAAAAAAAAAAAAAAAAAAGGTAATATAAACCTCTGATATTGCTGGGAAAAAAATGCCTTCCGAAAAGTAAGCAAAAGAATATCTTATAATTATTTCCTCTATGGGACTGGAAGTTGAAATAAATAGATCCCATAACCTCTTGTCATCATTTAGACAAGGTTCTAATTACTGTGTGCCACGTTGATCTATTATGCACTGTAGTAGAGCTTGTGATGTAGTTCATATTAAGAAGTCTGACTTTCCTTAATTGAAGAGAGGTACCTTAGGCTTAAAGAGTTACCTGCTGCTTCATGAATGAAACCTTGTATAGTCTTTAACTGCATGCTTCATACCTCGTTGCCTTGTGCAAAAGAAATAAGTCAACTCATAACATTTTGTTTGAAATGCTGCTGGATACAGTGGATATACCTTTACATTTTGAGAAATAGACACAAATTAAGCAAAGATACAATATGTTCTCTAACATGGGTAAGATCTTTCTATTTGCTTGCAATACAAAAAGAAATTTTTGCATATTCAAGTCTTTTTTTCTCTAGTGCTGTGTTCAGTGTGATTTTTGAGGGTAAGAAAAGGAACTAACTGTATATATGCCTATTTTTACTCTAATGGCTTTCCATATTTTGCTCCTTTTTAAATCTTGTTATACTGCTAGATATTTGGAGGAAATTACAACAAATTTGAACAGCTCACCTCACAAAGACACTGCTCCTTGTGGGAACAGCTGGTCATTTCTTCATATCTAATACAAAGAATGTTCATGCACTACCATTAATTAAAATAAAAAGAAGAAACTACTGCAGTTTAAAACTAGCTTTAATACATCTCCCAGAATTAACCTCTTAAAAATTACATGAAAAAAAGAAACAAGAAAGGTAATGGTTTATTTAATGTGCAGAAATATTCATACTGATAATTCTAATAACAGTATTTTATGGAATTCTCTCTCCTCCAGCCCCTGTCCTTGCCCCTGGCTTTGGACAAGCATATGGTGCCACAATGGCAACTGGCAGCATGAAGAAGGGTTACAGCAAGTGCCTCACTCAGTCCATGTGGCTGGAGTGAGCCTAGCAGAGATGAGAGCTTTGGAGACTTTAGATATCCAGCTCTAAACTCCTCACTGCATGTGCCTGAAGGAAGGCTCATTTTTCAAAGCATAAATTTACCATATCTTAGCATCTGTTTCTGCAGCAACAGCTGAAGGCATAACTCCAACATAAACCAGTGTACACAAACTGAAATGTTTATTTTTACTTTAGAAGGATGTTTGCTAATCCTTGCAAGAATATAGAGAGAATATAAAACCCATCACATACTGTAAAGCTCTGACATGGAGAACACAAACTACTCCTTAAAAGTTGAATCGCTCTTGGTTCCAAATGGTCTGTGTGAAAGCACAGTAACTATTAACACAGCACCTGTGTTTGAGTGAAAGGTAGCTTCTCTGAGATGTATTTTGAGTGCCAAAAAGAGTTGCGTATAAACCCACAGGTTTATTTTATTTTTTCCAACTTTCAGGCTCATGCAGCACACTATTTTGATTAGTCAGCTCATGTGGTTGAGGGTAATTTTTTAGTCTGGTCCTTCCAGCTTTTCTTTTCCAATTAAAGCAGGCCCATTTAAACTGCCTTTTTAAGGATTTCAAAGTTTCATGAACGGAGGCACACATGCACACAGGTCCACACACAGTCCTCCATGGTTTCAGGAACTCTCTAACAGCAAATATCACTGGTTTTCCCACATTGTTAAACTTTAATTATCAAGGTTTTCTCAAGAACGTCCAATTATTGTTGAAATTTCATGTATTTACTAATACACATTGATTTTTACAAGACTCTGTAGTCAATTTTATATTTCACTCTTGAATCCTGCAAGTCAGCCATTTCTTATCAGCATGCAAAATGTTTGACCGGCTTTAAAAGAGCTGATCAAGTCATCAATGTGTAAGAACAGGCAAATTGAGATCATCCCTTCTTCCTTTTGTGAACCTGAGATGGAAAGAGTTACGGAATAGCCTCGTGTTTTTCTAACAGGAAAGGAAGAAGGACCTAAAAACGATCTCTTAAGTGACAGTGCAGGAGGGCATAGTGTTGACTTGTTATGCTTCTAAGCAATGTAATTTAATACATGAGGAAGACGCCCTTAGTCTGGTGGTGACCGTCAATATTTCTGACACAAACACAGACTTTACACCACAAAACACTTTGGTCTCAAGTTTAGATTAAAAAATATTATCAAATAAAAGAGTGGCTTAACAATTACAGAGCATCTAGAGTCTTACATCAGAAATAGAAATAACCCAGATTCAGAAATAACTTCCAGGCACATCAGTCAATCAAATATGGATGCTACTGAAAAAAGATCTAAATATCTGAGTCACAACAAAGACAACTATTTTCAGAGAGGGCTCTGCACATTCTGTTTGCAGCTGCAGCCCAACCCTAAAAAGAGAGGTCGACTGGGTTTGGAGAGAATCCAGCGTGAGGATCTGAATGCACTCCACAGCATAACTCTCCAGCTGAATATGAGTCGCTCAACTCAGATCAGGATTTTAGTCCACTCTAGACATCAGGGGAGTTTTGAGGTACCTCAGCTGTACATCTGAGTCGTAAATCAATTTCTCTTTTTGTCAGCAGAGCAATAACATATGTTGTTTGTTTTCTTGCTGCCACTCTTCAGAGCACCTCCAAAGAAGGGACATTGAGTAATGCTTAAGAATTAAATGGTGTAAAAGGCAATATTTTTAATCAGATGAATCATACAAGGAGATGTTGAAAGGCCTCTTAGGTGCATGCAGTAGCTTGTGAATGCAGGTACTACAGCATGACAAATGAGGAAGGTGAGAATCAGGGGGCCAGTTCCTAACTTGGTTTGTCCAACAGGAATAGAGCACTTCTGAGGCAGAACCTTACATATTCTAGATGGATCTGGGCAACACATCATCACAGGGATGTTCTGATTCCCCTGTGTGCCAGGAAAAATTTTTCTCAGGATGAGTCGTGGCTCTTGCCTGTTAATATAGGCCATCTGATCTACTTTGATGAATGATTTCTTAACTACTAATCTGTGCACTTCTTTCTATTGCTGTCTTCTTGGAGGAATTACCACTGATCTTTCCATTATACGTACATCCTACAGGTGTTCTTGGGATCCCAGAACATCTGCAGGCAAAACTCTTACCCAGAGATCAGTATAACTTTATAATTTCAGAGCATGGTGGGAGTCCTTCCGCTGCATCCCACAGCATTTGAGGAAGAATTTAGTCTCCCTAAGGCTAAGGAATGACCCAGGGTTCCCTGATGGAGGAACTTGCTGTTGGATCTCAAAATCATGATAGCATAGTACATTTGAGATCTCTGGTATGTAGGAAATACCAGAGAAGATACGGCTGCAATAGCAAAACTAGTCATAAGAAAGGGGACTCAAATATAGGCAGGGATCAGGGAGGAGGAGATTTGCATGACAGTATTAATGTGAAGTTCGCAAATTCCTAACTGAGTTCATAAAACTGACTTTCCAACAGAGTTATTAATTCAAACAAACTAGCATAAACAAAGCCAGGAGATGTTCAGAAACAGAACATGGAGATATATACTTCTGAAAATGTATCTTTTTCCTAGAAAATAATCTACTTAACAGATCTTCTAAAATCAAGTAACGCAGGAAGAGGATCACTGAAAAGCAACAAGTGTGGGTATTGTCAAGGTAAAAATATGTGTCAAATATGATTTTGGACAAGCCAAGTGACCTTTGTGTGTTGGCAATTTTCTTCAGCAGAAACTTAAACTGTGTTTTAAATAGCAAATTAGATTGACCCCCAAGGATGACAGAGCTCTCGTCTTCCTATCAGAATTGTTGTTACTTGGAGCAGCAAGTTAAAATAATTTTTAAACAATAATAAATAGTCTAGTTTTCAAAAATATATCCTCTTTGCAGAGTTATTTGGAATGTATTTACAAAAATTCTGTTAAATTTATCAGTGATACTGCTTTAGTCCAGGGGTTTTTAACATTCACTCATCAAAATGTTATGAACATTGATAACATGATCAGAGAAAAGTGAGGATATTTCTTTGCCTTCACAAACTCAACAAAACGGATGGAATGAGAGCTAGGTCTGTAACACCGCACTACTGGAGATGTCTACCCTCAGCACAGGCATTCTCAAAAATTCATGTGCAATCATGTACATATCTGTTTCTTCTGATGGTCATGACAGCGCCAGGCAATTTTGGAAATCTAGTTCAATGCAGAAGACATAGCAGGATTTGAAGATTATATATTCTCGTGCATTCCTCTTCTGCAGTTATCATCGATGTGCTGACTTGCTTGAGCCTCATATGCTCTTAGGAATGTCTCTCTCTTTGCTCTGTTTAATAGCCTAGCCCTCATGGTTTCTATGTGAAAGGTATGTGAAACCTCCACATGCTTTAGAAGTGTGATTTTTTACTCGCTCCAATCTAAAGAAAGTTTGACAGCCAGAGCTGGGGATGGGTGGGAGTGAAGGGTTTGGGGCATCACACAAAGCTGTTCTTTGTGACGGCAGAAAGGCCCAGGATATGTACGGCTCAACATATCTGACTAGAGGCAGCAGTCTTCATCTCAGGGACTAGGAGTCTATGGGGCCAGATGGGATCCACCCAAGGGTACTGAAGGAGCTGGTGGAAGAGCTGGCCGGGCCACTATCAAACCTTCAGCAGCAGCCCTGACAAACAGGTAGGTCCTGACTGGAGGTCAGCAAATGTGTTGGCAGTCTACAAGAAGGACCAGAAGGAGGATCTGGGGAACTACGGGCCTGTCATCCTGAGCTCAGTGCCAGGGAATGTCATGGAGCAGATAATGTTGAATGCCATCACATGGTATGTGCAGGACAACTAGAGGATTAGGGCAATCCAGCATAGGTTTGTGAAAGGCAGATCCTGCTTGACCAACCTGATCTTCTTCTGTGACAAGGTCACTCATTTAGTGGATGAGGGAAAGGCTGTGGATGTTGTCTACCTGGAATTTAATGAAGGCTTTGACACTTTCCCACAGTATTCTCCTGGAGAAACTGGCTGGTCATGTCTTGGATGGGTGTATCTTTGTCTGGATGGCCAGACCCAGAGAGTGGTGGTGAATGGAGTTAAATCCAACTGGCAACCAGTCACTTGTGGTGCTCCTTAGGGCTCAGTATTTGGGCCAGACCTGTTTAACATCTTCATCAATGATCTGGACAAGGGGATTGATTGCATCCTCAGTCAGTTTGCAGACCACACCAAGTTGGGCAGAAATGTTGACCAGCTAGAGGGCAGGAGTGCTCTGCAGAGGAATCTGGACAGGCTGGATCAATGGGAAAGGCCAATTGTATGAGGTTAAACAAGACCAAGTGCTGGGTCCTGCACTTGGTTCACAACAACCCCCGGGAGTGCTACAGGCTAAGGCAAGAGTGGCTGGAAAGCTGCCTCACAGAAAATGACCTGTGGGTACTGGTCAACATGAGTGTCTGAACACAAGCCAGCAATGTGCCCAGGTGGCCAAGAATATCAGTGGCATCCTGGCCTATGTCAGCAACAGTGTGACCAGCAGGACCAGGGCAGTCAGTGTCCCCCTGTACTTGGCATTGGTGAGGCTGCAGCTTGAATCTTGTGTTCAGTTTTGGGCCACTCACTGTGAGGAAGACATTGAGAGGCTGGAGCATGACCAGACAAGGGCAACAAAGGTGGGGAAGGGTTTGGAGCATAAGTCTTATGAGGAGTGGCTGAGGGAGCTGGGGTTGTTTAAACCAGAGAAAAGGGCACTCAGGAGGACCCTTACCGCTCTCTACAGCTACCTGAAAGGAGTTGTAGGAGGATAAGAGCAAGGTGGAGGGTCAGTCTCTTCTCACAAGTTACAAGCAATAGGACAAGAGGAAATGGCCTCAAGCTGTGCCAGGGAAGGTTTAGACTGGATACTGGGAAAAAAATTCTTCACTGAAAGGGTGGTCAGGCATTGGAACAGACTGCTCAGGGAAATGGTGGAGTCATTTAAAGTGTTCAAAAAATGTGTAGATAGGACTCCTGGGGACATGGTTTAGTGTTTGACTTCAAAGTGCTGAGTTAACTGTTTCACTCTATGATCTTAGAGGTCTTTCCCAACCTGATTGATTCTGTGATTCTGTGGATGACTGGAAAGTGTTCCTCCTTGTAAGAAACAGTTCAGGACAGCTTATCTTCAAAATGTGTGTGATGCTTCTACTCTCTACCTTGAACACCAATATCTTTAAGGTTGGTTGTATCTACCTGCTTGTTTCTTAACACACCACAGAACATGGATAAATGTTTAAAAGGTATTATTTCTGCATTCTAGATCCATCAATGACCTGTGCTCACAAAAAGAAGGTAACACTGTATTTTTACAAAATGCAGTTTCCTGTAAATGCCAGGCTTACACTGATCCTCCATAAATTGTTCACAGAGAGCATAGAAGACATGCACAGAGTTTTGCTGTCACTGGTGCTGGGAGCATGAATTCTGACAGTATCTCTGTGTGAGAAGAGCCATGGCTCTTAGAATAACAGAAAGAAGGGGAGGCAGATGCCAGGGTTTGGTAGTTCAGGGCCATTGCAGTGATGCTTATAACTCTTGAGGCAGTGAGACGGTTCGACAGACCACAAAGATAACTTATAAAATTACTCTGAGTAAACTTCTTTGCAGCTATACATGAAACTAGCTTGAGGCAAAGGAAAAGCATAGTGCAACCGTCACTCACATTTTCACTCCAGATAGTGTATTGCCCAGTGTGCATAAAATAAATTGATCCCTGCTTCTGCAAGTATCTGCATCTTGCAAGGAGAGCCTTGCTTCTTTAACCTATCACACAGCCACAGTGCATTGGAAACAGATGGACTTTGCATATATTTATCCCCTCTCAGTGGAAGATTTTAAATCATTCTGAACATATTAAGTATGTCTGAGGCAATTCCTCTGTCAAAGGATTTTCTCTGTTTGGTTTTCCTGGACATGGAAAATCTAAGAGACTCCTTCATGAGCACAGAACATGTCTGATCTTGTCTACAATGGAGAATACCAGTGAGCGAGGGTCACTCATTGAAACCATCCCAACTAAGTGAGTAGCACCAAGTTAAATAATGATGCAATAGTACATTTTAGTCTGCTTTTTAAATTAATACTGTTATGGAGATGTTCAAATCTGAAGCTTGATACAGGTGAGGCTGCTGCAGCTCCATGACCCTGGTCCAGCCTGTCATGAGGATGAGCAGGCACATGCACACACACATACACCCCACGCATATGTGCAATGTTGGCCAAAAAGATCACAGACAGACACATGGAGAACTTACACAAACACAAGCAGTGCCACTGGCCTCACCTTGCTCCCTCTCTGACTAAGCAGGATAGAAATACGTTAGAGGGAATATTTATACATATGTGTGCACCGTGTGGATCTCTCCAGGAGCTAGACTCAGATACACATTCTGCCCCTGAATCCCAGGCTCCTACAAGCCGACAATTGGACACATGAGTCCCCAGAAGCACCATTGCTTTCTGTTTGTTGGTAAAGACCTCCTTATACACACACCAACACCACCCCCCTCCCCCCCGCCTCACCTAAATAAACCACCACATACCATAGTTGCTTCAGCAGATGTCTGGGACCTCCTGGACCCACCACCAGCCACCTCCTCCAGGTTCCTCCCTCCCTCCCAGAAACACAGCTCTCTGGCTCACAGGCTACCTTACCTACTCAACGGCTCATGCCACTTACCTTCACTGGCACTTACAGGGTGCTCATGTGCACACCTGCACTTGCACCAGTGGTGTACCATGAACGCAGGGCTCTCTGACCCTTGGTCCCTGCCCTGTGGCTGCACTCAGATGCCCATACACACACATGCACACAGAAGACACAATTCCTCAGTCAGGCTAAAAGTAGAAAGAAACTGACTAAGACAGGACAAACTGTGCTAATCAGGTGCAGGGCATGCCCAGGCAGGTGTACTGACCAGCAAACTAATTACACAAATGAGCTTCTTTAATACACTTTGGGGGTTTTTTGTTTGGTTTTTTTTTTTTTTTTTTTTTCCTAGAGCTTGGCCATCCCCAAAACTACCTTGATTCTTTGCCCTCTCCCACCTCCCTTGCCTTTGTTTTCTCCCCTAACCATCTCATAAATCTTCCAGAGTCCAAAATGCCTTTGCCTGCATCCCACAATAAATCTCGTAGCTCCACAGGCAGTGACCCTCTTCAGTACAAAACATGATCCAGGGATCCACTCTGGAGTGTTCCCTAGCCAGTGGGGCTGAGGTCCCCCAGGACAACCCTGGGAGCACCTGGGTTGATGCTCATGTCCCTGTGCTTATTTGTGTGTGTGGAGATGAGCTGTTTATGTGTAAGGGAACAAATTCCACTAGTATGAATCACCTGTTTGCACCAATGCTAGTGGATTTGCACTAAACCAGCTGTATTAAGAGACTTGAATATGTTGGGCCAGATGCTCTGCTGGTGCCATAACTCTACTGGCATTGAAGAAGCAGTAACAATTGTCTCTAACTGGTATAGCCATGCTGTTGAGCCTGGGAACATACCCTAGCAAGTCTTTTACCCAGCTTCCCTTCCCTAAGCCACCAAGCACTTGCAGATGCAAGTTTTGTTTTGTTCTCTCTGACACAGGAGAGATAGGGGAGAAAAAATTCCTTTTTGAGGTCACATGAGAAGGAAACTAAGAAGTTCGTGTACTTTTGTTTCTATGTTTTGTTGCTCTCTCCTCTTTAGTTCATCTTATGGCAGAGAAATGCAGGGTGAGAAAGAGACAGCAAACACTTTTGCAACATAACCTTCAATATTTCAATTGTTGCATTAAATTTTTTCTTGTTTTTCAAGTTTCTCTTTATGCACTTTAATAACTCTCCCTTGAGCTTATGAAATCAGCTCAATTTCAAAAACAATTGCTAAAAGAAGTGCAGTTTCTTTCCCCAAGATTTTAAATCTTATTTTCCTAGTCAAACTCATCCATTATGCAATCTTCTGTTTGTAGAGACACTTTCCTGGTCTCAGAAAGTCAAATGACTCCTAAGTGAGTTTTATAAAAGTAAATATTTATCAGATGCATGACTGCACCTTGGAACTGTGGAAGAACATATTTTAACATCTTACCCATTCACAATGATGTTTTCATCTGCTCAGGTGGTGAACATATGTGCTGTCTTTCTAATTTTGCCATGTATATAACAACAGTTATGAATAAAGATAATACAATAGTGACAGCTAACATGTTCCCTTTTGTGGTGTGGTATAGCTCTCTGTGAGTTTGCTGAAAACTGGAGAATCCACTTGCAAAAATTAGAAAGCTTTCAACAGAGCTTCTTGAGCCATTGCTGTACCAAGAGAATGGCAGCAGTGATTTGGGAATTGCTGTATGTGAAGTTTCCTATCTTAATCTTTTAGTGTCAATGATAAACAGCTGCAGTTAGATCAGAACCTTGTTTGTATTCAAATAAATACGGGTTGGATGATCCTAGGATTATATATGTGCATACATAATCCTTCATCCTTCCACTCTCATTTTCCAAACCACACTTATTGGGTCACAGATATTAAATTAAATACAATTACATTTCTAAATCTAATATGAATGCCCAGTTTACACATTACTGTAGCAAAGTCATGTCCAGAAAGGCCTAAAGAAGTAGAAACCAAGGAACCCAATCTTGGAAGGTCGGGTAAGCCTTGCATAGCTATGGGCTGCAGTTGACTGTGCTGAGTTGCACTCCCTAACAACTACAGCTTGGGCCATGGAACTTAGCTTGTATTTAAGGAATAACAAAATTATTTGCCAAAATCTTCAGCAATCAACACATAGATGCTGTGAAATTTTCCATCAGCACTGCTATGTATTAATTTCTTAATAAAAGCCCAAATGTTTTTTCATCTATCCATAAACTTGTAAAAAGATAGTTAAGCAATTTTTTCCCATACCTTTCTTTACCATTCCAGCACAACTTAATTGAAGCATAATTGCAGCCAGATGGCAAATGCCACTTCTTTTAATGGCAAACTTGTCAAAGAAAATCCTCATGAAAACTTTTCTTCAGCTTCATCTTAGTTTTTCATGTTTTAAGAACTTCACAGTTACTAAAAAAAAAAAAAAGAAAAAAAAAAGCTTCAGTTGAAAATGCTTCAACATTTGCTCACCAAACATTATTTTTTACCCAAGAGTGTCTAGTGTATGAAAACTGGTGTTTTCCATGAGACAGCACAGGAGGTCTGTGTCATCTGTGGTGCATCAGGGCAGCAGAACCCCACAGTCACAGTGACCATCAGCCTGGTACAGGGTTCCAGGCAAATGGAGAGGCTTCAGACCCATGGCCAATACTCACAGAATAGCCGAGGCTGGAATGGACCTCTAGAGGTCATCTAGTTATAGATGAAAAGATGACCTAGAGTTCATCTTGTTCTTTCTGCTGTGATGATGGCACTCCTTGAGGATGGTGAAGGGCACTCAGGACAAGGGAAGTTAAGGGTGAGACAGCTGATGTTCCCACAATACTCTGACCTTTCCCCTAAAAAGCACCTGCATTATTTCTTCCAACTTGAGGGAAAGATGTGAAAAAAATGCCTCTTCCCTATCTGATTCATTGGCCTTTGATTCAGATGGAGGACTTGTCGAAGAAAGGGATCACATGGTTGTCATTTCTTCCCATGCGCTACTGTCAGTTCTGGAGAAGCCCTGGGAGGAGAAGGATACAAGACTTTCCATTTTTCCTTTGGTTGTTTAATCTTGGTAAAAGTTACTTACTAATCTGTCCTTTTCACTTCTTCACATCTCAGAAACTTCTCCTGACAGCTGTTTTCTGAAGATTGGGGGAATTCCCATACTCACCCTAGTCAGAGGGAACCAATTCTCCAGAGCAAATATCCCTGAGGAACGTGTAAAGCAGGTAGTTTGCAAGTACTGTTTAACTTACTAAATCGTGGATCCTCATTTCACTGTTCCAGGTAAACAAGTGAGGACTGTCATCGGGAGATGATGCCTTGATCTTCTTGCTCATAGGTTAATTAATGACCTTGATTTCAAGTTAACTCAGGCACTCTGACTTGAAGTTCTGTTGAATATCTGAATGTATTTCAAGATAATTGCCTGCTGAGGTGCTTTGTAGACAGGCAATTTGCCCTGAGTGGTGTTTTCTGTCAATCAGGGACAAGGAGCTGTACTTTATGGGCCAACAGAGAAAAGGGCCAGGATATATTTTAATGGTGAGCAATTCCAAATAGGTTCCCAAATAGCTTGGATGAGAAAAGTCTTGTATCAGCTGCAGGAACTGTCAAATTTTTTTCCTAGGTTCTGACCCCTTGGACTTAAACAGAAATAAATGAGGAATGAGTAAGACATACAAAGGAAAAAAAAGTAAGAAATAGCAAATGTTTGGGGTTATAATCAACGAAAAACCAAACAAATCCCCATGTGACATACCCAAATCTGCCTGCCAAGCATGTGATTTACATCTTCTGCAAGAGAATTTAAAAGAAATGTCTAATAACATATTTGATTCTCTTAACCCTCTCCCCTTTTGTTACCTCTGTCCATGACATTTAAGAGTACAGCTGGAGCCCCCCAAAGCTAACTGAAGTCATATGATGCTCTGAGGGCAGCCAAACATCCCAGAAGCAGTAAGAGACTGACACGCTCAGCAGCCCTAAGGGATAGCCAACTGCTTTTTAAAAATAGAAGCAAACAGAAAGATGAGGTGCAGAAAGTGGATAGAAACTGGGGTTGGGGGTATACAGACTGTTTGACCAAATTTGTCATGTCAATAAAAATATCCTTTTTAATTAAATGTTACATGTTTGTATTTTTCTTTTCTTCTGTTCTAATGGAGGAGTCATACGAAACTATTTGTGGTATGTGAAGTATTGGAAAAATAAACCTGGACAGAAGAGAGGCACAGATGTTTTCTATGTTCAATTGCTTTTTTAAAAATCATTCTTAGTTATCACCCTTTGCTGGAGGAGACAGCTCTGTGGGCCATGTGCTCAATGTCCTCCTGTGCAGTTTGGGATCTGTGTCAATCAGTAGGTACTGCTGAACCAGGGGAAGATACTAGAACAAAATGCAGCCTAAGAGGTAAGAAGTTTGGGACAGTGTTCCTTGCTTTGAGTCCATGTAGCTGTAACTCCAGTCAAAACTGGCAGCATAAAACCAAATGAGAGGAGCTGCTGCTCCCTTACATTGCTGAGATGGTATGATGAGGAATGAGGGATTTCCACAGCTGTTAAGATCTCCATGGCAAAAAAAAAAAAACAACTTTAAAAGTAAAACTTTACAACAAAGAAAAAGTTTTCATTTAGGGGTGTGTTTTTTACCCCAGAACAGTCACTCAATCATTATGGAAATATAAAAATTATATTGAGCCTCAGAAAGCAAGTTATACTTTGTAGAGGAAAACCACAAATACGATAAACTTCTTTATTTTTCTTTTGCCCATTCATCATACAATCATAGAATGGTTTACATTGTAATGGAGCTTAAACACCATCAAGTTCTGACCCCCCTGCCATGGGTAGGGATGCCACCCACAAGATCAGGTTGCCCAGGGCCCTATGCAACCTGGCCTTGAGATGTCATGTCTGTATCTTTATTTCAAGGTAGCTAAACAAAGACAGGAGGGCTGTGTCTTCTCTCTTGAGCTATTCTGTGTAAGTTGCATAGTCAGTCTGATCAGAACAACTTTCCCGCCATCTAGAATAGTGCCTTCTACTTTGTTGGCATTTGGCATCAGTATGAGAGAATTTAGCAGTCCATCTGTGTCCATCTGATACACCAGTTTGATTATAGACATGTATACTAGATTACTGGGAATAAGACACATGGTTTGCTTTAATCTGAAGGTGATGTACATGAGGGGCATCTCCACTGCAGTCTATAGATCTACATTAGCCCAGATATATTATACATCAAGCCAGAAAAAGACACAGAGAGCCTTGTGCTAGGGTCTTTCAGAAAAATAGGAAAGGTGTTACCTGAGAAAAAGGTCATCGTTCAATGGCAAAGTCCACTGCCATGATACATGAATAATTTAAGTTTATTTTGTGGTGACCAGATTATCACAAAACAATAATGCTGCATTCTGTTGGAGATACTGGTTGAATGTAACCACAGAGGGATTGATTGTGCAGTCTTTCCATTGCTAGATCATTCACTTTGCTACCCTGCATGATGGATGATGTAAACCCACACAGAATGGAGAGATCTGCAGAGGTCAGGGATGCTTTTTCACAAAGGACTTAGAAATATCAAATTTTGATTTAATTTTGATTTTTGTGGAAAATAGTGATAATTCTTCATGTAGTTAATCACCTTCTGGTATTTTCTTAAAAAAATATCTTGATTGTTACATAAAGCAACTAAAACCAATGAAATAAAACATTAAATTTAAAATGCAGCTTCAACTTCATTAGGAATTTTATCTCAGAAATTCTTAGAAAAATAGAAGATATTAAACTAGATTACAGGAAAACAAAGCACAAAGATATTTGGTTCTGGCAGTCCTGGATATTGTGATGAAACATTTTGATAACTCTGTCAAAATTACTCCAGAAAGTTTCAAGTGAACACTTTTCCACATTGTAAATGGACAGTGTATATAAACCATCTTTTACACATCTCATTTCATGCAACCTGTATGGATCTTGTTTTATATCTTTATAATTTCACACTAATCTGTGTCTTTGTGGATATTTTTGCTTAGAAATAGTCTCCCCCAGATCTACCATGAAGTTTGTGAGACTCCAGAAATCATCTTTTGGTTGAGTCTGTAACAATGATTGCTAAAAATGTAGTGAACCACTGGTGATCTGTGACAAGGCATTCAGCACTTCATCTTCAAATATATTTAACTTAAACTTTTGTGCTCTATTTTTTTGAAAAGTTCACACCATGAAAAAGAATTTTGCAAAATACTTAGGACTGTCTATGTTCCCTTGGTTCCCAGCTTAGGAGCCACTGCTCCTTTTACTCACTGTTACCATAATCTCTAACAGGAGAAAAGAGAATTGGTCATTTGGGGAAATATTAAAGCTATTTGCTTATTGTGTGCATAGGTAGTGGAATGAGCAAGATAAATGTGAAATTCAGAGCCCTACAGCAGTCAGGAAAGGGCTTGAACTTTCTTTAAATACCAGCAGTTTTGTTAGTCTGGTCAATTGATCCTGGATAAAAAGAATGTTGGTGGTATCTCAGTAAGCTGGTTAATGTGAATTAGACTAAAGTGTTTCAGAGGTAATGGGGACAACTCGGTTAGCCAAAAAATGCATTAAGAAAATATGTTTTAAAAAATGTAACTTTGCAGAGCTGTCAGCACGAGGAGGGTGTGTGTCACGCCAAATGGAACTGCAACATCTTCCTGACAACTTTCAGATTCCATTAGCAACTGAGGATGCCTGTGAATTCAACTGTTATATCCATTAGTGAGCAGTTCGTGCTCATCTTTATTAACTGAATCACTATCCATCTCAGACTATCTCTGATTTTCTTAGAATGACACCAGAAAAATTGTGCAACTAAACACCACAACTGAATTGGATGTTGTTTTGCACCTACAGGAAAAGGCATGCTTGAATGCAATCATTCTTTTAAGAAAAAAGCAACTAACCCATGGATTAATTTGGGGCCAAGCTGTCCTTTGGCATCAGGTAATACTGAAATAGCAGCCAGGGTCACAGATATGCTCCTGTCTCTCCTTCTGCCTGCTGCCTTTCACACCAAAGCCATGCATAAATGCAATCCTTACATTCAGGAAAGTAAATACACAGACTGTGCCCTCCTTATTTCCTTAAGAATGTACAAGTTGAGATTGCAAAAAGCTTTTAAGAGCCTGAAAATCAAAATTGCTGGCTGGCAGGTACCCGAGTCTAAAACGTCAGTCCTGACTTCACTCTCCTACTTAGCCCCTGGAAGTTCATGCTAGTTTGTCAAATGAGAAGTCTTAAGACTGACACCTAAGCACTCTCAATATTCATGAAGCTAGAAGAAGAACAACTATGAAGGAGCATGATACTGTAATGCAATAGGCATTCAGACAGACAGGCAAACCTCCGGTCTGCATTCAGGATTATTCTTCTCTTTTTCATTCAGTTGCTACTTAATAAGAGGAATGGGGGAAGCAGGTGGAAGGTACCCAATTCTATAATTTATGTCACTCTTTTTGGAAGACTAGCTTTGAACTCCCCATCCAAGAGGAATTTTGATCTCAATCTCCCTCTTTCTGCATGATTGCTCTAGCCATTAGCTATGATGCAAAGACCACAGCAATGCTATGATGGTCTGGGAGTGGCTGATACGTCTTGCACTGAATTTATTGCTTTGGGGTGATGGCTAGGTATGCTTTGAGCAAGGGTGCTGGGTAAGGCTGATCAGAGGAGCTGGATACTTGGGACAGCATGTACGTTCCAGGTGTCCTCAGGGAGATTGGTGTTTAGATATTCAGCTCAGCAGGTACAATGCAAGCAACATGGAAATTATTTCATTAGGAAATTACTTAATGAAAATTGGTGTCATGCTACATCCTTACTACACAGGACATTCCCTTGGGTCTCCTTTGTGGCCAATATTATGTCCCTGTAATCCAAAAATATAACTATTTAACTCATTGTGACTGCAATTACATAAAGGTTTTGTTGCACCTCAGTGATTTTTTCACACCAGAAACTTGAGAGGAAGTGTTTCATGTTCTGGGACATGACAGGAAGGAACAAGGTGTCTGGAGATGGAAAGCCTGCTGACATAGTGCTGAAGGACTGTAAAATGAAGAGGGCTGAAGCTAAGGTAGTGTCACCCATACTGCTCTGGGAGCAGCTGCTGGACTGAACTGTCCCCAGAACTGGGCACAGGTTTTGTTTCAGAGGGAAATAGTTGTTTCACTCTGCAAGACAGTGCAGGAGCACACTATTTTTCATGTATTGCATGTGCACCAGGAAAAGAGCATCAAGAACTGAGAAACAGAGTTATTTATCAGGCTAAAAATATACTCAGATGCTAATGTGCTCACACAGGGGCAGGTAATTATTTGCTTGTACTCCTGCAGTGCAGGCCAGGAGTGGATGGTGAGAGGCAGAACCAGGGCTCCATCTCCTTCCAAACTGTATCTCTGCACAGGAGAGAGCTTGTGCCCTGTCACAAGCAAAAGTAGGCACTTGTCCCTGGAGAGCTATTCCCTGAGGAGGGCTTACAAATAAGCTTAGCGAGTACCCAAGAGACACTTTCCCAGGGCATTTCTGGGCTTCAGCTAGTATGTGCTATAGTCAGATAGCAGAGACATATTTTTTTTCATGCTGTTTCAATCCAGCTGTCCCCGGAGTCTACAGATGTGCAGCTACTTTCAGTACCTTTTTTTTCCCTTCCATGTTTTGCCTGCAATGGTTAATTTAGTTTTATTCCCTTCAGCACAACAATATGGGAACTTGTTGAGAAGGTTGACTTCCTTAATTACAGTAATAGGGGTTTTGGAGGTGTAAAACTGTGTATTTCAGCAACAGAAACAAGTTGTCCAGGGCAAAGTCAACATTAAGAATGCCAAGGTATGTGTTATGCTTCTCAGCTGCTGGTGTTCAGCAGAACAAAAAATGCTTTTCTGTAGATATTGTTCCAAAGAGAAATATCTTCACCAAACAGAGTTTTATTTGTACATAGAAATATTTTATGTAACAACACAAAGTTCACCTGCTGCACTATATGCAGACATCTTTAGAAGCAAACCCACAAAAAAAAAAAAAAGTCTGCACCCAATTTGTTGATCCATAACTACATCAAGACTCTGAGAATGAAACATGATTAAGCATCATATTTAAAAAGACAGGCAGTGTAGTACAAATTACAGTGTACCACATCAAAGGAAACCCAGGAACGCAAAATCCACAGATCAGCTTGAAGAAGTTATTTAGAACAGGAGCATAACCAGGATCTGAGGCCCTGTTTTGAGAAATTTTAATGTACCTTGCTAGATGGTTTTCAGGTGGGCAGTGAGACCATACAGAGTAAAATACTACACTTGATAAGCACTGACCATGGAATTGCAGTTTCACTGAAGTCTTTACGGGCCCAAAGCTGTAGTCCCTTGAAGCACTGCCAGGCCACTCACCACTTGCATATGTTGCTCCAAGGAGATATGGACAGAAGAGCTCAGAGCTAACAGGACTCACAAATAAAATGTGAAAAGCCATCAGAATGTCTTGAAATGGAGTGGTAGTTATATACAGCACTCATGCACTTGTGCAATTTCTTTCGAAGGCTCCTCTCTCCAATTTGGGTTGCAGTGGCAGAGGTTTGTTGGGCTGTACAGCAGCTCCTCAGCAATGAGCAATCAGGTTTCGTATCAGCTGCCTTGAAGCTGGGGGGTCACACAGGCTCTTCCTGCCCTGCAGAGAGGCCCCACACAGCCACTGGCTCTTGGAAAGCTGTGCTCTGCCACATGAATGATTTTGTTCTTAGATACAAACTGCACACATCAGTGAAAATTTCATTTCAGTGGCAAGCACAAACAAAGGAGAGAATAAACTGGAAATCAGATATACTAAGGGACATAAGAAGTTGTCAGCAAAGTTCATGGTGAGAGAAGACCATTTTCAGGATGACCATCTGCACACCTGTGTTGAGCTCCCATATTTGCTTATCTCCTGCCAAGACCTGAAAAAGTATCTCGAATGCCTGAGACATGCCAGACCCCTGTGGACCACAGCAGAACTCTGTTGGGTTTCGAGGGATCAGGAGGAATTAACTTGCTTATTTAAAGAATTTTATTATTTTAAATTAATTAAACATCTTCTGAATCATGTGAAAAAAGTAATCCACACATAGTCTTTTTGCAATATGATTTTCCTTTTCTGTATATCATGCTTCCAACACACTGAGTCTCTAATATTCAGCTACATATGTAGCTACACTTTTAGAGAGTATAAAGAATAAACCTTCCTTTCTGATCACGATTGCACTCCTTTATAATGAATAATATAGTAAAACAGATTTCCTGTAAAAATAACACACAGGAAAATGAAGAAAATGAAGTATTAGATTTTTAAATAAAAACCCCCAATGTTAATATTTTAAAACAAATAGGACAAATATAATAAATATTTGAAAAATATTTTTCCTTCCAAGCATTACAAGTGTGTTTGCCACTGAAATGATAGTTTCACTCATGTGTGTGGTTTGTATTTAAGAACAAAATCACTCATGTGGCAGAGCAGAAGTTTCCAAGAGCCAGTGGCTGTGGCAGAAACCCTTTATGGCCCAGTGGCTGTGTGGGGCATCTCTGCAGGGCAGAAAGAGCCTGGATGCTTATAGGGCAGAGGTTTCTCTTTAGTGGCCCAGGTAGGCTGAGAAAATCAGAGACACATTATTGTTCTTTACCAGCAATTTATCCAAAAGATATAAGGTGTTATGTGCTCATAGGGTGAGGACAAATATTGGTCAAGTTTTACATATTTAGTTTAATTGCCAGTTCCTTAGGGTTTAGACATGTTTTTATTTTAAATTATGCCTATTAAGTATGTTCATATCTGTAGCTCTGAATACATGGTGGTCATGAAACATCACTGAACTACTTCTGTTGACATGACACCATGATGGAGTTTTGAGCCACTACTCACTACACAATACTTCTTATTGAAATACCCTCTTCTCATAGCCCCATGCTTTCCTAGCTCTTGTGTAGTAATCATATATTGTATTGTTTGAGATCTTTAATGTATACAGGTAGGACTATGCATGCTGCTCTGAATCAGGTTTCCCTTAATATGAAAATCTGAAAAAAAAGAAAAAAAGTAATGAAGACAACTTGTTTGATTGAACTCTTTATCTGGATGACTTCAAATACTTTTACATCTATCTTTATTTTTATTTGGCAAATGAATCAAAAATAATTAAATGGGAATGGTAACATCTGTCACCAATCAATGGACCTTCAGCAAAATTAAAACGGTATTTTTTTCTCCTAAAATCCACTTTATTTCATCTGATGCCATTCATTGAGATCAGATGCATTTCACTCTAGCTGTGTCAGATCTTAGAATTACATAAGTAATAAAGTCCTGAAGGCCAATGGCATGGGAACAATGGAATGCGTAACAATATAATCAGCAGTGAAATCTATATGTAGTGTGTGGCAGTCTAATGTTATAAAATATGATGATTTTTAAACCATTTTGTTCTTTGTCACCAGGTTCTGTGGCTGCTAAGAGTTTTTAAACTTGTGTAATTTTATCTTAGCTGATGCCTTTTTAAAATTTTCTTTGTTTCTGACTTCGGAAATTATTATATAAGACACATGAAGGAGACAAGTCAGGCAGTATAAATGGATAAAACAGTCTATACTGTGCTTAGAAAATGTTAAACAGAGCCAACAGCTTTTTAAACTTGATGGTCTCTTAATCGTTTGCAGTGAACACAGAAGTTTTCTTGTTTGAAAAACTACCATGGAATTCAATAGCAACAATTTTATTGCTGGGATTAGTTGAGCTCTAGCACTTCTATAATGAATGTGTTACTTTGGAAGAAGAGAAAAATTCCAGGTCAAGGCAACAAATTTCTGTTCTACTCATTCTAGTAAATGACAGATACAGCTTTTTATACTGTTCCTTTTTCATAAAACCATAGAATAACTTCAGCTGGAAGGGACCTTTAGATGTCATGTAGTCCAACTCCCTACAATCATCAGGGACATCTTCAGCTACATCAGGTTACTCAGAGTACCTTTCAACCCGACCTTGAATATTTGCAGGGATGGAGCATCCATCACCATTCCAGACAACCTGTTCCAGTGTTTCACCACCCTCATTATAAAAAATGTCTTCCTTATATCTAATCTAAATAGATGCTCTTCTTGTTTAAAAGTATCACAACTTGTCTTATCACAACAGGCCCTGCTAAAATGTTTGTCCCCATCTTTCTTGTAGGCCCCCTTTAGGTACTGAAAGGCTGCAATAAGGTCTACCTGGAGCCTTCTCTTCTCCAGGCTGAACAACCGCAGCTCCCTCAGCCTGTCTTCACAGGACATGTGCTCCAGTCCTCTATTTATAACAGTAGAACCAATGATATGTTAAACCATTGTCAAGAGTGCTAAGGATACAGTAGGAAAGATAGAAAGCTTACAAATAAGGAGGATCCCTCTATCAAAAGGCTGTGGCACAGGAACAAGGGGCCAAACATGGCAAAAACCTTCAGAAACCAATCCAAGGAACCCCTGGGTAAGCCAGATGGGGCTTGTAGGCAGAAGAATTAATTTACTTGAGCTTATTGTAGGATTATGATCTTAATTTGCTCTGATGAATTTAAGTAGAAAGAATTACCACACACATTGGGGCTCTGGGAGAAAATATCTCAGGGGTGGATTCATCCCACATAACTCTGGTCAGTTGCTGTTAGGCAACAGCCCTGAGCAAATTGTATCGGCTCCATCAGCACAGAAAGACTTGCAGCTCTGGATTCATCTTCTCTTTTTCCAAAAGCCATTGATTGCTCAGGTTAAACTAAGTGCCTATCTTATAAGGAGGTAAATTAGGTGATAGGAGTCCCTGTCCCAAATATCTTTGATTGATTGGTATTTTCTCTAGTGTACCTCTAGTAGCTGGTGGCTGGAGAAGTGGCCAGAACCGTGTACCTGGGTCTTTGATCACTGACTGCAGGAGAGCTGAGAGCCCTGACGCTCTTTTTTTCCTACAACATGGGCATGTTTTGCAAAGTCTCTAGATTTCTGGCAGGGGTGGAGTATTATGTATTAACCTTGAAAGAAAATTACTGTTGTTTCAGTGGGTAGATGTTGGTAACCTGAATGTTTGCAGCTGTGAGGTACTTTGGATAATATGGAATGCCTCAGGGCACTCAGAGCAAAAATAGTCTTTGAATTTGCAGAATATATGAAATCAAGAATTTGAGAAACTGGAGATTTGAAGAAAGAGTCAGTTGTCGTGTGAGATAACCATGCTTTCACTAGAGGAATGTTGGACTCAGTGATCCTTGTGGGTCTCTTTCAACTCAGGATATTCTATTATTCTAAGATCCAAAATTTACTTTTACCTAAAAATAAAGAAAAGCTCAGGGAAACATGAAAAAGAAATTATTAATTCTGATTCTCCTGAAACTAAGAGTTTAGAGGAAACCCTTCTGCTTCTGAAGGACATCGTTGCTTGGACCAGAGGCAGACTGTGGGAGTTTAGAGCATCCCCAGCTCCCTGTGACATCAAGTATGATGTCAGGTGTTTGTCACTACTCTGTATTTGGCTCTTTTGTGCTTACTATGTAGCAAAATGGCTAGTGGTAACATTAGGCCCTGCTGTAAGCCCTCTGACAGGTCCTACCAATGTTAGTAACCCATTCCCTGGAGTGGTACCAGCTTGTCCACTTGGCTTTTTTCCTAGTCCTTTTCTCTTCTAGGTTTATAAGGTTTTAACATTTCTGGAGATCTTTTTAGAGGCATGAAGAAGCAAAGGGCTATGACTAACTTGCACTGCCTCTGCCCTTCCCTTTCCAATGAGCTGGCCACAACTCAGTGAAAAGAGATGGAAACTTTGACAGTGGCTTTAAGTAAGGAGGACAGATGATGGCAGTGGTTTAAGCACTGGCCTGATCCCAGAAAAGGACTTTGCTAGTGGTGCTCACAACCCTTGGGATTATTTACCTAGACTGACAAACTCCTCCTAGACTGTCAGTTGGCACATTCTTCAGAGTAGGGAGAAAAATACAAATAGTCAGCAGAAAATGGCATGTGTGACACTAAGGAGCACCCACAGTTTTGGGCAGGGACCAGTAAGGGTGCAGTAATTTTTCCTGATGAGATGCTCTTAGAGTAGATCACAATCAAAATGTGGAAGGAGTCTCCTTTGCTCTTTCAGGCTTTTCCGTTTTGTCTTTTAACCTGACAGTTTTCCTGTCCATCCACTGATTCACTGCTTTCATTACACCTGTCTTTGCAGACCCAAAAAAAGATTGGTAGTTGTGTTGCATACAGAAAATCTACAAGGATTTTCAAGCCCATCAAATATGATTAACCTTAATTAAGTAGTTATTTTATTGAAGCAAGGGCAAATACTTAAAACTGTAGCAACTTTACCAGATGAAAAATTTTAATAGGCACCTAGGCACCCATAAACCTGACTTTTTATCATCTGCCCAGTAAATTTAACATCTCATCTGAGAGCAAAGCAGTTATCAGGACTATTATCCTTGAAGCGAGTCTTTTTTCAGGCTGCATAAACATACCTAATTTTCTGTATTTCAGTATTCTCTAGATCTGCTTTTTGCCTCCCTCCAGCTTCAATGCATCACCAAACTCACATATCAAAGAAAAGGACATTTCTTCAGGATAACTAGAGAGCATAAGACTGAATAATTCAATGCATTTTGGAGGAGAAGAAGTTCAGGCTCTGGATTTGTCTCTGGAATTGGAAGAAATCTTGGGATTTTCAGATGCCTGTAAGGTTCTGAAAAGATGGAGGCTTTATCTGAGAGACTGAGGAGACGACAGTGGTTGTTCAAGAAGCCACTAAGAATTGCAGTACTAGAGAAAGGGAGTGTGGGGAAGGGTGCAATAGGGAGCAAGGAGATTCATATTCAAATTATTTCATGCAGTCTACCTCATCCAGGAGTCTGAGCTAACTCAACTTAAAGAGATACTGTGTTTTAGTTTGAGAGTTTGTATTCAAATAAAATCTTGCTTTAGAAACTGTAGACCTTTCTCTATGTCTCAGTGCACTGACCTTCCAGAAAGAGTGGGGCAATTCTGCCTCCAAGTCCTGGTCAATTTGGGGTTTTGCTGCAAATAAATGCAGAGGCTTAAGCAGGAAAATATGCCAGAACCATTAGCAGCACCTGGAAGATGAAAATAAATCAGATCTGAAGACTGGAGCTATACAGGTCTTTAGAAATTGAGGGCTTCTCTGTATGCTCTGTCCCAAATGCTTCTTTTCCGCTCAGCTATTGTGTGCTGCCAGATTTTGAGAATATTTTGTGGGGTTTAGAGGTTTCTTCAAGTATTACAAGCAAAACATAGCTATTTCTGCATACCCAGAAACCTCAGATCCCTCTGATGTGCATGCACAGAGAAATTCTTCTGCGTGGTTTTGAGACATTCATTAGAGCTGTGCAGTTTCCAAAAAAAGCTGGATGGACTTATGGTACATACATGTATCAATGACACAGCACTTCCATAATATTTGCAGTGCTTCCAAAAAATGCTAGGTCCTCAGCACATATTCTGCAATACAGATTTGCACATGTACAGCCAGTTGGGCTTGTCCAGAGATGTTGAACTTACTGAGTACCTACAGATCATAAGGGAAGCATTTGCTGCTGCTTCCCTTGGACTTACAGTGTCTACGTAATACTGTGCATGTGTCCATACCTTTGTGTGGGAACACCTGGGCAGAACTATGGGGGCAATAAACAAGTGTTCAAGGCAGAGGAAAATTAGTGGAGAAATAATGTGCTGGGTGAATCAGAAGGAAAAGGTTGTGACAAATGGCAGTTTTGTGGGTGTAAGACAGTTAACAATGGCAATGGCAATGCTCAGCACTGGGATGGGGTTCTCCTTGGAAGTGCTCCGTGCTTTTAGTGCCAAGGGGAAGGAATAGACAGGCTTCAGTGATATTCTGCAGGAGCAACAGACCTATCAGAAGTTCAGGTGAACATAGAAGTTAGAGGGAAAAGCAAAAGCTATAGGAAACGTACTTCTTAGGTCAATATACTGATGGATTATTACAGTCTGGGACGTTTTGGCACACTGCTATTTTGCTAGGGGGTTTTGGGAGGGTTTTACTTGTGGTTTGCTTGCATTTAGAAAGCAGAAACAGATTTGTTATTCTATGCGGCATGCATGCAAGCAGCAGGCTTCCCAGGATGCTGCTGAGGGACACATTGGAAAACACATAGGATTGCATGAGAGACTGCAGTGTCCACTGGAGAGACTCCAATCACTTTGCAGAGTCCTGGAGGTGCAGAGAACACATTTCAGTCTGCACCACAAGTCAAACTCATGCTTGCTGGCATTAGCAGGTGAACAGTTCCACTGTATCACAGAATCACAGAATATTCTGAGTTGGAAAGGACTGACAAGGATCATTGAATCCAACTCTTAAATATATGTGCAAAGTAGATTAAAAGATCAGATTAATAATTTTACTGAAAAGTATTCACTGCATATGGCAAAGTAATTTTCAAATCTAGTGTCTCAACCATTCACTTTTATACCCTTTTATTCACTAATACCCTGAAGGGAATTAGAGCAACTGGACTAATTACCTAACAAATTGCCTTTGTAGACCAAAGGCATTTTTAAATGCTACAAGACCAGAAAAGGCTTATTTTCTTCCTATAACCATAGGTGTCCAAAATAATATTTTTTTAAACTTTGGCATTATAAGTGGGTCTCAGGCCAAGCTTTTATTTACCAGGTCCTAGCTGTAAGCCAATTCTGATGTCCAAGTTATAAAAAAAAAAGCCCTTGAAAACAGCAACTTCAAATGGAAAAAATGCAGTTGCCCAAACTTTGGTGAGGTAAATGTGCTGCTATAATAACACAAAATATCTGTTTTTTCTATACACTGAGCCTCACCGCAATCCTTTTGTGAAGAATTTATATTATTAGAGTAGAATTCCCCAGTGGAATATGTATTCTTTATAGTATTGATGAATTAACCACCCCCTCATCCCCTGTTTTCTTCAGAAGGGAAATTTTTATTCTTGTTTACACAATGATCTGATTAACCCTTTAAATGCTGCACATCAAGTATTGACCACTTTGCTATCTTACTTCCAGTAAAACTTCAGAGCAATTATGTTAAAATTTGCTTAAAATTATTTTCAGTATTTCTTCCAAAAACGCTTCCCTGCATAGCAGAGCACACACTTTCCTTAATCTTGGCATTCTGCTCCTCAGCTGCCGTCATTCCATCTGAAGCATTTACTTTGAAATGCCTGCCAAATATTTTTGCCCCGGTACCACAATAACAGTGCAGCAATGTGGGAGTGATTCAGTGCTTTTACAACGAGAGCAGAGAAACAGGCTCAGGAAAGTGGTCTGTGTGCTAGGTTCTCCTAGTGATATCCAAATCCTAAACAGATCTGCTAATACTCATTAAAGGTCATGCTTGCATTCTCCTAAATTACTGTTTCTTCTGATAAACAAGAGAGCTTGGATGTGAGTTGAAATTAAACTTGAAATAAGTACAGTCTAGATAGAGCTGCATTAGGCAACGTCTTCAGTAGTGCTAATCTGCAGAGCTCTGCTGAGGACAGAGGAGCTCCCCTGATTCACACTAGCTGGCTCCAAGGCCCTTTTCTGTGAATACTTAACTCGAAAAGGTGCTGAGGTTGTTTGGGCAGTGCATCACCTGTTCTTGTGTTTTCCCCTGGGAGAGGACGAAACACACCACAAGACCTGCTGTTAAACTTTAACACTGAGGTATAGGGAGCATTTTGCAACAGTCAGGATCTCCAGACTTCAGCTCATTCAGATCCTGGCTGCCTTGTAAATCTTTCTTGCCCCACTTCAGTGGAGATAAGAGGGATTGTATGCTTGAGGTTCAGTTGAGAGAGACCACCCAAGTCATAGCTCAGTTCACTTCTGCTGACCTTCTCTGATATGCCCATCAAAGCAGTTATTAAAATACAGAGCAGGAACTTTGTGTAGTGCAAATGTGTTCCATCAATCTCCTTTTCATCTGGCTCTACAAATACTTCAGACCTGAGTAAGCAGCTGAAAATTTTGCAAACAAGAATGAGTAAATGTAAAGACAGATTTCCCCCCCCAACCCTCCCCGCTCCCAGCCCGTTCTGGAGCAGGATGATCTGTTTACCTTTCTGAAGGAGCTGTCAGCAGAGTGGTCATCAAGAAATATGAATTCACAAATGGTACACTCCTAGGAAAACAAGTACATGTAGAAACTTGTTTCTATTTTCAAGATTTTTTTTTCATTGCTATTTGTGTTTGGCAGCAGATTTTCTTTATTAGTTCCAGTTCAGCCTTTTAATAGATGCTTAGTTGCCTGCTTAACTAGATGGGGCTGAACCTGCAAACATTTTACTCACCTGTTTGCTGCAGTTGCACAAACATGTAAATCAGGAAAGTCAAGTAAGTGAGCGAATGGGGCACCATGATGCATTCCATTTATATGTGCTACTACACATATAAACAATAAGAATCCTACTGTACTCTTTAAACAGTCTCCTGTATGATTCTCCTATGTACTCTATGCTACTGGTGACTTTTCATCACCAGCCTAGTTCTACTAGCTCCAATTGATAATTTTCAAAAACCCAAAGAGAGAGTGTTTTTTTTTAGGGGACCTAAAGAGAAAAGGGGCATTGACAGGAGCATTGCATTGCAGTTAGAATACATGGACATGCTTCATCCCCAAGAACCAACTGTTTGATTTTGAGCACTGTGGAGAGCCAGGACTGCAAACGTCAGCAGGGAGGAGGTTACACAGATGGTGAGAAACTGGGGCTCCAGACAGTGTGTTGTCCATAACCACTTGTCTTGGCCCCAATGGTTGGCTCTGCAAGAAAACATGCACATATATCCATCTTTCTCCAGACATAGCTTGTGGAGCTGTGATATGCAATGCAATTCCTTATGTGGGTTTTCTGAAGCTTGATTCTATATATATATGCCCTTTCTTGTAGCTCTGGGCCTCAAAGGCTCAAACAACACATACACCCATCCAGAGAAATGCAACAGCAACCTCTTGCTTCTGTAGTGTTTTGTGCTTTGCACACCCACACAGGGACTTTTTTTAGTTTGGTCTGTAATCTTTGGATACGTGATGTTGCTAAATCATCTTGATGTCTAAGAGACGTGCACTGGTGGAAATCCAAATACAACAGTCCTGTTCCCTGGATCTGGACAGAGCCATGCTCACATGTACCAGGAGCTTGTGCTGGGCTGTGTTGGGGGAGTGGTACCATGCTTCACATAGCACCATGACCTTCTATTCCTTTTGAAAAGGAGGAGATCTCTGAAGAGCATGAATAAAGCTGTGTACCTTTTGACTGGTCATTGTGTGGAGGAAAGGAATGAAAAGTCTTTGGACATTTCCCTGTTTCATGAGCACTCACAGAGCTGATGTCTATGAAACATCCCTTAACATCACTGCAGCCTAGCCCTACTTGAGTCAGTGCACTACACTCACTTTCATGTGGAGCAGGCCCTCAAAGGTGATGCAGACCTGCATGCTTCTGTATCTGCCTACATATGAGCAAACATGTATGTTCATCATATGACCACAGTAGCACAAAACTGCCTCTGCTGATGTGCTCTGACTAGTGTCATGGACACCAGTGACACTCACAGGAGAAGGAGCCACTCTAATACACTGCAGGTGTTGAAGCAGAAGTGACACAGCTCTCCTTTTTTGTGCTTGGTTGAGATGGCAGGTGAGAAAAAATGAGGAGCACAGAGAAATGTGTCAGTATTTCAGGGTATCCAGATCACTAGACTGGATTCCATAAACCATCAAAAAGTCACTTACTGTTTGGTTCTCTGGTCATACAATCTGTATTTCCTGCTGCAGTCAGTGCACACAAATATATGCCTTCAGGGTGTGATTCATCTTAACACAGGTGTCTAAGTGATACATAATGTAAATCCTCCTTTGGAGGTGCCCATCATTTTCTATTAATTTCAGGAAAAAACCTGCACAAATTGAGAAAAAATATCTTCAATTTCGGTGGATTAGGTTGGGTGAAACAAATTTGCACCCAGTTCCTTCTTGTGACAACTATAAGTCATCCCTCAATAAAGGATAAAAAGTAAAAGACAAAGGTTTGTCTCCTGTACATTCCAGCACATATCATGGCTGAAATTAAAGATAGTCTTATTTTTCTCTCGGGGAATTTGTATAAATTCTCTTATATTACTGTCTGGTATCTTCTGGGAGGCTAGCAATGTAAAACAGTTACCTGATTTATCTCTCTTCATTCTCTCCAATAAAAAAAGAAATGAGAAAAATTGTTTCAAAGGTACTCAGGTGGAAATCAGAAATAGATCAGAGCAAATAGGATAATGAGTAATCTGTGTAGATGGTTGCTGAGAGAAGCTGGGCTCCTGTGCTCCACCATTGTTTTTGCAGGCGAGATCTTTGCCTTCTAAAGCTGAGGAAGTCTAAAGACTGAAAGGGTTTGAAAGATGCACATATGCCTTTGAATTCTATTGTTATTATCATGGAATTATTTTACATAATTGACATCTTTTATACAAAAAAAAGTTGATTTGGAAGATATTTTGTTTATACTGAAGCTAAACTCTGCCTGTCTAGTCCCACTGAACCATACAGTATATTCATCAATGCATAGTTCTCTTGCATTTCAACATTTGTTATGAAAACCAAAATTCTTACTCTAAGCTATTTATGCTGGCAGTGCTTCAAAGGGAGCAACTGTTTTACTTCATGCCAGCCTTTGTAGCAGTGAGGAAGAATACCTCTCCTAAGATCATTTATATCTTGTTAACCTTTCGATGCAGATTTGTCTGAACACAATTTTTTCCTTTAGTACATACCTGCAATGACAGGAACTTTCTTGATAAGACACTGATATAAGAAGTTCTATGTTTTTGTTTAATGAAAATAAACTCACCTGTGAACCAAAACAACTTTATTTTCTTTCTTTACTTGTTGGTAAAACAAATACAAGAATTTTCAAGCTGCAGAAACATAACATCCTACTCCTTGCATAGAAGGGTGGCCATTATGAGGTGTTGCTATCAGAACTGAGAATGACAGGCTGATCCTTCAAACCACACAAAGAGAGCACTAGCCAAAAGGGACACTTTATTCCATTGAGGATAGGGCCAAATCTGCCGATTTTACATCAGTAGCTCCTCCAGTTGTTTCCCAGAAACTTTACCATACACACATGCAGGTCTTTCCCTCTGGGCTATGCCTTGACTTGTAGTATAATCAAGACATTCACAAGACCAGGTAAATTATTGCCATCAGCTTCCATTTATCTGCTCTTTTAATTGCTTCCAGAAAAGGTTCAAGACTTACTGTTTGTTTTGCAGAAGGAAAGCATCAGACATGCCTTTGTGGGAGCCAAAATGCCAGAAACAAAGCCATGCCATGGTGTGGAGCAGGGTGTCTCTGCCAAGGTGGGGACTTCTCCTGACAACAGGGGAGGCTGTGCTGTTGCACCGAGCACACCCATGTTGCACTTGTCCTCTGCCAAGGAAAGTTAAAGCATGGTAGGGTGCCACCAGGAGTGATATGAGCATGTAAATCATGCCTGCTCTAAAGGAAGAGGAAAGCCTTCATTGCTGCAGAATTTGCCTCTTTCCATGGGTTTAGAAGTATATGAGGTCAGGCTAAAACTGCCTGTGTCCAAAACACCTTCAACACTCCATGCAGTGATGCCTCGGGATTACCAGCTCACCAAGATGCATAGTTGAGAGCTAACCTCACTGCCTCTACCTGCTTGCAAACACTGGCTGATGTTGCTCTTTTCCAGCTGTTTTTCAGAAGGGGGAGAAACTGATCTGATCACTATAATCACTATATTGCATGGTATTGTGGCATTACAGTAGTCCAGGTCTGAAGCATATGCATTTTCCAGTAACTGAAAATGGAAGATCGTACACCATAAGGTGCAGTTCCTTAAATACCATCATAAGCGAAAAATAAGATTGAGAGGTAGTGCTTAGAAAAGCTCCACATTACAATAGTTGTGTAATGACTCTCTTGCAACACACCTAATTTTGTTCAGGTAAGATCAAGCCACATTTACCTGTCCAGGATTTCTTCCTGGAACAGGTATATGTTTATATCTTAGGACAGAGACTGGGTGTCATTTCCCTGAAGCTAAACAGAAATACAGCACAAACCCTCCCCTCCCCCCAGGTTTTTAGTGTATAAAGGCTGTGTTTACATTAGTAACGAGTGCTGTGGGACCAGCTCCATAAAGCTAAACTGTTGGTGTTTAGACTCCTATGTACATCTTCTAAGGTGACTTACTTTGGAAGAGTGTTAATCTGATTCCATAGACCCAAGAGCAACTGGACAGCATCAGGCAGGACAAAAAGCAGTAAATGAGAAAGAGTGGGAGATCTGCTTTAAAAACACACTTCTGATGTGAATTAAAATTCCAATGTCCTGTAGTGTTAGTGTAGGTGTAACCCAGATCTGCTACGATCCCTTCTTTTGCCTCTAACAGAGTACACCAGGTTCTTCAAAAGAACAAATACTCTCCTAATAGCATCTGCAATACACTTCATTTGAAAGATATATGTAGGTCATCACGAGTCACTCAACAAGAGTGTTGGAAGTACTACTGTGTGTTTGAGAGACTGCTCCTTCTGCAGAAATACAAAAGTACTAACAGGGAAAACCAGAAGAAATGTCTGAAGTATGAAAACAGATTATTCAAAGCTCCCATCTCTCTCATCTGCAGTTTGTTGAACATGAATTGATACAATCACTGCTAATCTTGTACAACAGCAAGTGATAAAGACTTAGAACTTATGCATATCTGTAATATGTACACAGTAAGTAATCATTAAACACCCCTGTGGTTACGCACTTGACAATGTGTTTCTGCTATCATATGTTTTTAGTTATTTTTTCATTTTTGTATTTGCTGTTACTTGTTATGTTCTCTTAAATGTCCCTGACTTATTTTCCTACACCAACTTCATCTTTTGCTTGGCAGAGGTTGTTGTTTTTTCAGCTTACCATTGGGGGCATTTAAATTATTTATTTATTTTTATATAAACAGCATAAGTGCTGCCAGTACAACTTCTTGGAAAAGTGCTAGGCTTAGCCTCATTCTGTACGGTAGCCAAGCAGGGCACGTTGTTAGTACTTTGCAAACAATGGGTATTATTGTTACATTACTTAGTTTCATTTCTTGGGGGAGAAAAGAAAGGTTGGTGGATTTAGTGGGAGATAAACTAAATAATAGGCACATGCCCAATTTGGATTTACTGAGAGCAACAGAGTAATTCCAGTCAACATCACTGGGAATGGGGTTAAGCTTTTAGGATTACATCTGTTTCAGTAGCTGTAGTCATCCATATGTTAGATTTCTAACCTCACCCACAGTCTCTCCACATCAGTGGAGAGAAGCTGTAACCTCTTGGTCCATCCTAAGGTGCCTGGGAAGTGTGTGTTGAATTGGCCTCCTTTGCTGATTCTGTCATTCTGTTTTCAAAATTGTTAATGTTACAACTCTTTTTATTGGAGTGTCTTGAGCTATGAATATCCCACAGTGGTATTTTGAACATGGTGAGTTTATGCTAGAGCTTGGGCAGCATTTTCAAAGCCCACAGCTGAGCAACACTGGCCTTGCTTATGCAGAGAAGCATTGGGGAGCGATACCTGAGCACCAGGTGGATGACTTGACTCTGAGGCTGGCTTTAATGCACATTGTGCCTGATTTGATTAGCCTTGAAATAGCCAGTTCTTATCACCATTCCTCTCAGCATCAATACTGCTCTCAGGCTCAAAGACTATTGTTTCCAGGCAGCTTTTCCTCCAGGGCTAAAAGCTTTGTGAAGAGGTTTCTCGGTTTCTAACTTCATTTTCTATCTGTAACAGCTGCAAAATCCCCCTGCATCTGAATGGTGAAGTCCTTCACTGGCATATTTCTTTTATTTTGGAAGGTTTACTTAACAATGTTCGCCATACATTGAGTGCTGAGGTGGATGGGTGGTTTCTTTGTAAGAACAGAGCTTCCTGTGGCCTGTGCTGAAAATAGTTTTCTTGTTGCACTTCTCTGCTAAGTAGGACAATTTTTGGCATATTAGATACTATTGTTTCATGCCTTCTGTATTCTATCACTCTTAAAAGTATATTTTGTGTGCTATCATGGAATTTAATATATTCAATGCATTTGAGGTTTCAGACTATTTGCTTCTTGTGTATTTCTGGAAAGATCAGAACTGAGAATAGTTGCACAGAAAAACAGTTTTGTTTGAACTAAGAATAGCTAGGTTTTTTGGGTTTAGGCAGTGAAGGCATCAGGATGCCTTCATCCCAGTATAAACTGCAAACTCTTGTACTGATTCCCTTAGTAGACCTGCTTGAGGGACATATTCTGAGTCATCTACAGTGATATGGCAGATTTAAGACAGATTTTCATGGACTGGAATGCAAGGAACACAGCGTATAAGCAGGGTTTGAAGTTGAGTCCTAAGCAGTTATTGTCATTTAAAATATCTTTACATGACTTTGACAGAGTTTACACTTGGCATCCTTGCAGAGTCATTGGATCTAACGCATCCAGTGAGACCCTCTGCCCCAGTGAGCTGCCCTGGCTGCTGTAGCCACAGCCTACACATGCAAAGAAGAGGTAGAAGTCACAAATCCCAGTTACTGCCTGGCTTTGCAGCATGTCCCCAGCCATGTTGACCCCTCACATGCACATAAACAGTTTTGGCCATCACCCAGCATGGTTCTACTTCATACATTGAAGAAAGTAACTCTTGGGAAGTCTCCCTATCAGTTCAAAGGTTCCTTTGCATTTCCAAGTTGTACCAGCTCAAACAATGTGGGGTTTTTTAAGCTTTGAAGAAGTCAAGCTAAGAGCAGTTCAAAATAATTTTAATTTTAAAGTGGATGCAGAGCACTAGAAGTTTGGAACATCCTTTTACAATCATAATTGGAAATCAGTGCAGCTCTGACAATAAACAAAGTATGAATAAGAAAACTGCAGTTTTCAGGAGATTATGAAAGTATGGTAGAAACAGCTTTCTGCTAGAGACAAGGGGACACTGATATCTAAAACAGGAAAAATAATCTTTGGGGTTAACAAGAAAAAAATCGGAAAGCATTCCAGAATATTTCACCAAAGAAAGTCCGAATGTTAGTGACAGATGTTAATTCTGTTGCTTAATGCTTGACTGGCAGCTAGTCAGATACTTGTGAGTTCAGTGTGGTTTAAGAGCTTACTTAAAAGCAAATAGAAGATTGAAATGAGGCAACTCTTGTTCCCAGTTCTGGGAGGAACATAGAAACTGCTGGGAGCTGTGAATACGCATCTGTTTAGCCCAATATATGTCTTCAGCAGTGACCAGTGGCAGATGCTTTGGAAAAGAAGAGAAATATGGCATGTATGGAACATTCCTTCTCCGCCTATAAGGCCTTGATCCTGATAGTCAACAGTTTAGGGAATTCCTAATTTCAGACATTTCATCTGGACTATTGTTTTTAATAGCAACCAATGGACCTATCTTCCATAAATTTGACTCATCTCTTTTTTCAATCCATTTATACTTTTGGCCTCTACAGTGTTCTATGGCAATGAACCCTTGGACTGAATTATTGTGTGTGTTAGAAAGAATTCTCTTTTGTCTGTCTTGAACCTGATTCTCAGTAATATCTTTGGGTGTCCCAGTTCCTGCACAGGTAAAAATAGTGAATGACAGTCCCTTGCTCAGACTTGTAAGGCTGGTTCAGTTTAGAGATTAGAGACCTGCAGATTCCGCCAGTGAAGCAGAAAATGCATATTCTCTGAAAACTTCTCTGTATCTGTGTTGCTCTCTGTGTTATACATTGCTTCGAGTAGTGTCACCCTACAGGTTTTAAAATGTGAGTACACCACATTATACTACTTCCCATATATTCTGCCTATTTATAACCTCTGTATCACAGAATATGCTGATCTAGAAGGGACCCACAAAGATCATTGAGTCCAACCCTTAGACCTGCACAGGGCCATCCCCAAGAGTCACACCATTTGCCTGAGAGTGTCATCCAAATAATTCTTGAAGTCTGTCAGGTTTGGTGCTGTGACCAGTGCCCTGGGGAGCCTGTTGCAGTGCCCAACCACCCTCTGGGTGAAGAACTTTTTTCAAACACCCAACCTAAACCTTCCCTGACACAACTTCAGGCCATTCCCTTGAGCCCTATCACTGGCCACCACAGGGAAGAGATCAGTGCCTGCCCCTCCTTTTCCCCTTATGAGGAGGTTGTAGACTGCAGTGAGGTCTCTGCAGAGCCTCCCCTTCTCCAGGCTGAACAGACCAAGTGACCTTGGCCACTCATACAGCTTCCCCTCAAGACTCTTAACCATCTTTGTTGCCTTCCTTTGGATACTCTCTAATAACTTAATATCTTATATTGCAGTGCCCAAAACTGCACACAATGTCCAAGGTGACGTCACCCCAGTGCAGAGCAGAGCAGGACAGTCCCCTCCCTTGAGTGGCTGGTGATGCTTTGCCTGATGCCCCCCAGGACATGCTTGGCCCTCCTGGCTGCCAGGGCACTGCTGACTCATATTCAACTTGCCATCAACCAGGACCCCCAGGTCCCTTTCCATGGCACTGCTTTCCAGCATCTCATTCCCCAGTCTGTACAAACATTCAGGGTTGCCCCATCCCAGGTGCAGAATCCAGAGCTTTTCGTTGTTGAACTGCCTGTTGTTGGTGATTGTCCAGTCCTGTAATTTGTCAAGGTCTCTCTGCAAGGCCTCCCTGCCTTTTGATGGAGTCAACAGCTCCTCTCAGTTTTTTGTCATCTGAATGCTTGTTTAGTATCCCTTCCATATACAGTGGACTGTGTTCACATAGGCCTGAAAAGAAATCCAATCCTTGTGAAATCCGATACAATTGTCTCTTGTGTTTCTTGTTCCTCTTACAAAATCTGGTATGTCCCCAGGGCACTGGATAGAAGCATGGAATCATAGAATTATTTAGGTTGGAAAAGGTCTTTAAGATCATTGAGTTTGACTGTAAACCTAACTGTTTTAAACCCACCACTAAACCATGCCCCGCAGTGCCACATGTTCACGTCTTTTAAATACTTCCAGTTGTGGTGACTCTGCCCATTTCCCTGGGTAGCGTGTTCCAATGACAACCCTTTCTATGAAAAAAATTTTCTGTAATATCCAATCTAAGCCACTCCCGGTGTAACTTGAGTCCTCCTCTTTTTGTTCTGTCACTTGCTACTGGTGAAAAAGGAAGAAGTGAAATGATTTTAGATTCAGGGCACCTTCTCTAACAGTCCCTATCATCTCTGTAGGGATGCAGGGACCACCTGCAGCTGGGCTTCCCCTGTCCCCACTGCAGTTTCATGGCCACCCCCTCAGTGGTCATTGTGGTGGGGAAGATGGAGAAGAGCACAACTGACTACTGTTAACAGGCACAATCTGCTTGTGAAGAGCCATCGTGGCAGAAGGGTGTGAAGGGTTTTTGTACAGGATGAGTTCTTCCCCTCTTCTTTTCTCTGTCTGCAGAGAGACAACCTTTCACTGCCCTGTGAGGGAAGCCTAAGGGAGAAGCCTTGGTTTTGGAATTCAACTGCAGTTAGATGAAAAGCAATACTATTTTCCACAGTATTCTTTCAAAAGCATTGTTATAGCTGCTAACCTGGTGCTTTTTGCCTGTGACAAGTCCTTGGTTCCTGCCCTTCCCACAGCACTTTGCACTGTGAAGTGGGAGGCTCCTCTGAAGAGCAGAGGGGCTGCCCTGAACATCTCAACTATGTGAAGAGAAAAACAGACAATTTTCAAGCAGCTCTTGATTTATGAGCACTTACCCAGCTAAGGTGATTAGCCCAAAATGTTGACCTAAAGCCACCAGTGGGAGGCAGGTCCATTGCTGTTGTAATTGGGTTTACCTCATACCTTCAGATCACTATCTGATTTATCACCACAGTGGTTCTGCCCTAAAGTATTGAGCCTAAATGTTCTTCTGCTTCCCTGGTGGAGAAGCTATAAGTTTAGAGCCAAATTTTCAGAGGCAGCTTCCCACTGTTTTCATATTTTTTAGCCCTTGAGCATTTGGGTGCATTGCAATTGAAACAGGTAGAAGTTCCCAAATCAGGAAGGCTACTTCATTAAGCACAGAAAATCTAGGTGCCTGCTGATGAACCAGATCCCTCTGCCATTAATATTCCACTCTGCTGCCACTGGACACCATTCATGACTCATCCAAGAGCGTTCACAGAAAATATCTGCATCTTAATCTAGAATAATAGAAAAGCATGGTAATGACCTAGGGTAGATCCTCCTCTTGTGGCCGGGGTCACTGAGTATAGCTAGTCTGTCTTTGGTGCATTAAACCTCAATTAGACTGCTGAGGTTTAAACATGCTTGTACATGTTTTAGTGAATCAGTGCCACACTGCATAAAAATTAGATTTCTGACTCTGAATTTGAAGGTACAAATACTTCGACACCAGAAAGGGAGCGTGCAAAGAGCTAGAGGCACAAACCTGCAGGGCGCATCAAGACCTTTGTGAAATAGGTCCCTGGATTTTGGCAGTTGACTTTGACTTCATAGCCAGAGGGTGAAGAAAAATATATTCAAATTTCTATAGTAAACACATCTAGCAGACCTTAACTTTAGCAGTGAGTCTACTACCTTACGCATTCAAAAATTGCATTTTTCATCTGTTATGTCATTTACTGCCATTTAAAACCTTTTTTGCTCTGTTACAAATGGTGTATTAATATGAACTGCAGAAATTGCTTTTGAAATGACAATATTTGGTTTTAACCCTTACATTTCTTTGAACAAGACTGTACATTCTTCCTCAGCTCTAAAAAGAAACTCTTCTTGACATTTAGCAGCAGTGACTTTGAAACAAAAAAGATATATTGTACCTGAAAATTGAGCCCATATAACTGTGAGGGATCTTTTTAATGGGAACTGCACTGTAGCTGGCAGGTCACTGCTCAGCTCTGGAGCAATTATAGTCCCAGAAAAACTGATTTACTTGTGTTGTACACTGCAGTAACTTAATGAAGTAAAATTGGACCAGAGCCATGACATTTTAGGAACTATGTTTTGAAGCCTCCTTCACACCAAAGTAATTTGCTGTGACATGTCACACATGTCTCAGAAATACATTCAGAGATAAATCATTAAAATGGCCAGCTATCACTGCGCTGTAGCTGAGCACTGAGGATGTCATGCTAACATTCACTGGATTCCCCACCTGCTGTGGGAGAGAGATAGAAGGCAAATGGCCAACAGAGGAATCATTTTGAAAGTTTGCATTCAGCTACATCCCTGTGACTGAAGATGCAGTGCTCATACTCTTCTTCCACAGACAAGGGCTGGAGTGATTTCTCACATGTTGTGGCCAGTCATTGCTGGGTAGTAGAAAGTGGTGCTGGGTAGTAGAAAGTGGTGCTGGGTAGTAGAAAGTGGTGCAGTTTTCAGTATGAAAGAGTCTGGGAAGACCCTTCATTCACATACTTGATTCTGTATGTCCCATTGAATTCAAAGCTGCTTACATGGCACATTTGCTACACAATGAACAGCAAATGCTGACCAACGGAATTAGCCTACCAGCCCCCAAACCATCAGCTGAACATCACTGTGCTCTTTTATTACTGCCTTCCATTTTGTGTAGTTAATTTTTCCTGCGAGGTTACAGGAAGATATTCTGCATTCAGATGCTGCTGTTGACACTATTTTAATCCCCTCAGAGCTTCCATTTGGAGTCTGGTTTCTGTTCGGAGGCCCTCCTTGTTGCAGAAAGTCTATGTAATGCTGAAGGCTTGCTCAGCTGCTGATCACAGCTGGGGTGGGACCCAAAATGGGAGGCTATTTGCAAAATGACGAAGGTTTGGGAAGGTAGTAGCACTATGAATGAGTCTAGGTTTGGGCAAATTTTCTCCAACTCCATAAACACTATATTGAATTGAGAATTAGCTGTTGGGAGAAATCTTCTGGAGATAGGGGGACTCTGGCTTTCTTCCTCTTGCTGATTTTTTCTCTTAAGATGAAGCAGTTGAGAATATTTTTATATCTTACAAGTTCAGAACTATGAATACCTAAAAAACTCAAGCACTGTTTTGTTGGTTCTTGCTGCTGCTTTGTTGACAAACAAGGGGAAAAAAGGCCTTGGGAAAGGCTCCAATGGATTCTGTGAAAGCTCCTGTTTCTGCATTAAGTCACTGCCTGACTTCTGGGGCTGCCTGCTAAACACCAGCTAGAGAGTCAGCATTGTAAGCAAGGAAAACACAAATGTACAAATCACAAACACAATCACCATGATCTTGAAAATCACTGTTTTTCCTTATCTCTTGACGAACAAATACATAGAGGCCGAAATAGGTTTTTAAATATAATTCCATAGGATGAGGCTTACTTATGGTCCTCACCCTTCTGGGAATTCACAGTGACATTTCTGGGAACCTTTATTGTACCTTTCTACCCATGAAAGCTTTGGTGTTGTAAACTGATTCTCACTCTGCACTACACCATAACTTAAAGGGTGGCTCAAAACAAACAACAGTAGATCAGTTTACATTCCTGGATACTAATGAAATTGCAAGAATTTTGTTCTCAAGTTCGTTTTTATTTCTAAAATCATACCTTTTTGAACTAACATTTTAAGGAACTGCTTGAAGTCACATTTTACTTGTCTCATATATTAACTAATATTTTTTCTTTTAAAAACTGAACACTTATTAAATTACAAACAATCCTCATTTTCCAATTCCTGTAAACACATCTTTTCAGCCCATTCCAATTGCTTTGAAGAAAATGAAGGCATAGGGGGAATTCTGCTTAAATTCCTGGGCAGGTCGCAGGTGCATTTGTTTGTATTAAGAGAAATGTCTAACAGAATCCTCTTTTGTGACACACTATAGCAACTTTTTAATTTTCTCTCATTAGCTGCTGGTACTTCCTCCTCAATAAGGTACTATTGTGCTGCCTCTAACCTGATCTGGGAAGCAGAGTGGAGCTGTCAACTCATCAACCCTAGAAAATGAATAGTTAATCTTTTCAGGTGACTTGTTTCATTTCCTGTAGCTCATGTAAAATCCAAATATTTAGTTACTACAAACAGTGATTTCTTCACCTGGCTTTCACTGATAAAGCAACAGAGATTATTACTTCTAATTTTTTTCTCCTTTTCTGCTGTTTGAAAATCAATGTATCTGGGTGAATAGAGACTCATTTCCAATGTCACAATTGGGCACTTTATTAAGAAGGCATACAATTACATTTTCTGTGGTTTTTAGTTTGCATTGAGTTTAAAAATTCACCTTGTATTTTCTTTGGTGCTCTCCGAGTTTTGGTTCACATCCACTGGTATGATACACTGAGACCACTAGACTACACAGTCTTTCACAGACCTAATCATGGGGATGAAGGATGCTTCATGCAGGATCAGCCTCACATAATTTCAAACTCTGAGGTGTTTTTTTCAAGGCCAGAATCCCACTGTCCAAAAGGCTCCATCACACAGCTTAATTGCTCCTTTTCTTGACCTGCTTTAAGATTGTCTTTAATGCTTTGGTATTACCTTTCTGACAATTGTATACTAGCTGAGAAAAGATAGATTGTGATAAGATAGATAAATAAGAAGCAAATGACGAATTTTCATCTCAGTAAAAATAAAGCACAAATTACCTATAACAAAACAGGCAGCAACTGGCTCTTACAAACTCCATGGGGAGACCCAGCATCATACAAAAGGCTAAAGTAAAAGGATTTTTTGCTGGGGTAATATAACATGTAATTAAACCCTTTTGCATTATAAGAGCATTAGAATAAACCAGGCAAAGCCTCTGTCACTGGAAGCAATGCAGATGTGTTTGCTCTGGTTTTGTTTACTCCAGGATTTTAGTGGGCCTTTTTCAGAGTCCAGTCTTTCTAGTCAGAACCTTTGGGGTTCTCAGTGCCCTTTGATCCTTGGTGAAGAAACACTCAAAACTGCAGGCTCACGATGGCAGGCACAGAGGGCACACAGAAGGAGAGGGAATCTGAGAAGCAAAGAGCTGTTGAGATCCATGGCAATGTCTAAAGGTGAGTCCTGAAGAAATGCCCGTGAGCTGCCCTCTTCATGGATTGGGTGTTTAAAGAAACAAAAACTGCATGCCGAAGAAAGAGGAAAGAAGATCCTGTACTGAAGAGAAATACTTTCAGTCTGTGGATTTACCCTATGGAACAAGGACAGATTCCACACCAGAGATGGTGGAAAGCAGAGGCAAAGGCAAAGCCCCCTCTGAAAAAGATTGTTCTATTTCACGTTTAAAAAAAAAAAAATAATAAAAAAAAGAGCAAGAAATTCTTGGAATATGTGGCATGAAATCAAGCTGCACAGTCTTATGTGGTGCCAGTGACAATGGAGGTTTCCCCTGAGGACTAGAAAGCACAAGTAGGCAGTGTTTTTGGAGAGCTGCACCAGACCAGACATTCCTGAAATTTTTGAGTGGCAGTACCTGCATGTATTCAGTTAACACTCCAGTACCCATCTCTGATTTCCAGGCTACTGAAAGGTGGGTTATTGTTTGGGAATTTAGCATGCAAAAGAGGACAATAGTGAAGGGAAAAGAAGCAGAAAAGAGAAAGAACTTAGGAAGAAAATGAGAGAGAATGTAGAATATAATTTAAAGGGGTAACTATGGGGTAATAAAACAGATTTACCTCTGGTCAATAAACCAATTTTTTCCCCTCAGAATGACTATTACACTAGAACACAACCTACACATTATCATAAAGAACTACAAGCTCCCAAGGTCTGGGCTGCAAATTAGCATCTGAACAGTCTGATAAGAATGGGCTTGGCTCTTTCTGAGCTCACTCTGACAGCCCTCCCATGCTATAATATATTAATATAGTCATGATAGCCTGAAGATATAACTGTGATGGTACAAAACTTGATGTGCCCCCAGTGAGCTCTTAATCCTTCTGTTTCATGGTGTTCTCACTGCTCAAATGCACTGCAGTTTACAGTGCAAAAAAATCCCCAGCACATTAATTTTACAATGCTGAATACCAAAGGAAGCACGATAGCTAACATTTATATTTTGTACCAAATAAATTTCCAGTAACAAATATTATTACAACAAATACCAAAGGAACTTAGAATTGCTAAGTTATTTTGGAATTGCTTTTGCATTGACTTTTGGAGTACCCCATAATCCTTCCCTATATATCAGTTCAGAAACAGTGAACCTCCTTTATCACAACCAGCTGACCCAATCTCAGCTGTTCTTTGAAAATAAAAACAGATTTTTTTTTCTTAGTTACTGCATGTGGAGATACATTTAGTCTCCCTCCTTCAATAGCTTCTGTTGCCAAACCTTACAGTTTTATGAAACAGTAGTAGCTGCTCCATAGTTGGACTTAAACCTGGTTTCTAGGTAGAATCGCCAGTTTCATCTCTACACCTCAATCACCCCAATAAGACACATCTTCTGCAGTTTTGCCTGCTTTGTCTTACACTGTTGCAGAGCTTTTTCCCTTGGATGCCTGAGCTATTGGAGTAGAATGCATGGTGTGTCAAAACATTCTACCCTTCACTTCTGGAACACTTTCTTAACCTTTCTTTGGGTTGCCCTACCTTCAAAATTATTTGGCTCACATGTGTTGGACATGTTTTATTTTATTATTTTATTAGCCTCACTAAGAAGACATTGTGTTTGGGCAGGTTGTATTTAATATAAACATTTGCAAAAAAAAAAAAAATAATAATTACAGTTTGCTGATTCCAGGCTTTGGTGTAGGAATGAATTAGCTGAGTAAGAGGTAAAAGGACATGGTTTTGCAGATAGGAGAGAAGCAGCAGAACAAGGGGGCAGGTGGACTGCCTAGCCACAGGTGGGATGGGAGGTCAGGAGATGAGTTAGCGCAAAGTACTGATATTTCAGTTCAGTTCTCTTGGTGCTTAAGAGTAGAGCATATACAGCATGTAGTGACAGGGACCACCATCACTTCTACTGCTCATAACCTGCTCAATATCTGAAGGAAGTCATGAGATGAGCTGGGCTGACTATGTATACCGAAGCAGTGAGCTGAAGATACACACCAGTCACTCTTCTCCATTACTCTGTTACTACCAAGACGATGCAGACTTTGCCAGGGACTAGAGAGGAAATCAGCTAGTAACAAATGGGTTACAATTGCCTGAGCCTGAAGCAGCACAGAAATGAAGCTGAAGGAGAAAGAAAAACGTACAGCAGGCTTGGTGAAAACACCTTTTCCTTTCTGTCTACAAAACCAGAACAATTTGGCTTTCCTCTCAGGTGTTAAGCTCTTTCAATGCAGCACTAATACTGCTTAAATCTCTGCTTTGTGGGAAGACCTCATCCCAACTTACTGAGTGTTGAGATTTGAGACATTCGTACCTTCTTTGACAGGCTGTGGCAGCAGTCAGGAAGACACTGATGCTTAGGCAAGTCCAGGCACACTTCCTCTGGGCAATCCCGTCTGGCACTGGCATTTCAGCTCAGCCTGCCTGCTTCTCACAGAATTTCAAATCAAAGCTCACCAGAGTCTCATGCCTTTCTTGTCAGTGAACATCATGGCCTTGGTCATGCTTGACAGAACCTGCAGAGGAGGAATTGCATCAGCCAGACTGGCACAGCAGCCTGTGGTGTAGTGACACACTCAACCACATGGCCAAAGGGGGACAGGGAACAAAGTGAGAGACTTCAGTTCAACATTCAAACTTCAGCTCATCAGGCCTTTCCTGGCTTCCCATCTCATGGCTCTGGCTTACCCCACTGCAGCATCCATGCAGCCTTTCTTACTTAGCAGCTTGGGATGCTGTGGTTTTTGGAGAAAGGCAGAGGGAAGGAGGCAAAAAGGAGGGATCGTGAGAGACCCCTGGGAACTGCTGCACTCTGGAAAGGGTTTTTTGCAGGTCTAGTGTTTGGCATAGATTTCACAAGATAGGGTTTGGGTATGCCTCTAGTTATATAACTGTACAGCAGCTCACCCACTTCATGAGGATGTTGGAGGCATAGCAGAAGACAATGACCTTGTTTGACCTCTTTGCACTTTTACACAGCCTCTGTATCTGTGATGCAATGGCATAATGTCCTTTAAAACAAGCTATTTGCAAGAAACAAGCAAATCTGATTCAGTGCTTGCTGTTTACTTTTTCTGCCTTTAACTTCAAGCCATCTGCATGGTTCTTGGAAGTCCCAAGAGACCTCTTCTGCTGCAGAAATGTCAATGAGATTATAAAAAGATTTGCAAGGTGGAGAAGAAGGGAAAATGAATTGTCCTTATATGGCATCTTGGGACTGAAGGATGCTGACAGCTGTGCACCTTGAACTATCCTCCTGGCAGTGGTGCAATGACATGATAAATTTAGTTTAAGGATGAATGGGAATTCTGAAGCTAGGCATTCTTTATCTCAAAATGCCAATTCATCAATAGAGAAACAATGTATGGGAAACACCTGTGATGTTCTACAGCAGTGGAAAAATTTAAAATTTTTTTAAAATTATCTAAAGGTTGAATTTTGACATTTTTAATGGAAAAAAAAATCTGTTCTCATATTTGAACCTTTTATTTCAAAATGTTACCCATAGGCATCACAATGCATACTGCTTATTAAATGGTCTAAAAATCAAAATATTTTGAAATTACTGAAGAAAATACAAAAACTAGAAATAGTTTATAATGGTTCTTTAAATTTGCAAAGTTCCAGTTCATGAAGTTTCTTGAGATCAGGATTGCTCTTCCCACAGTGAAAAGAACTGTGAATGAAAAACTCAGACATCCATATGTGAAGAAACCATTTCCCACTATCTTTGAGAATGTCTGGGAAACATAAGGAAACCACTGACAATTAGTGGCCACGTAAAATAGTTTGCTCTTCCGCTTTATAATCATAAAATGCATTCATCTGGCAGCACTGGTTTTGAAGGGACTGGCTTAATGGATCCACGTGTGACAGATGTTACATTTTCTACAGTAACTGTAAATTCATTCTGGGAATTGGCAGCACCTTCCCAGACAATGCATGTGAGCATGCAAACTGTTTTTACAGAGATCCTTGTTAAAGAAAAGGATCACAACTGTAAAAACAACCAAAGAAACAAACCAGGAACCCCTCTCCTCGTTGTAACAGGTAATGTTCTACCTGCCTTCCACTGGTCTATGGTTCCCACTCAGTATTCTTCAGGTACAAGCAGCAGTATATTCATCCCAATTACAGCAGCAGAAGTATAATCATTAGTCTCAAATAAATACATTGTTCTCCAATTAAATTTTTCAGGAAACTAAAACATTGTGCTGACATGTATTTTCAACAAAAATGTAATATTTTAGTTTCTCTTGGCTTAAGTTGGCAACATGTTGTGTATAACACTAATCTCAGTATCTTTAACATTGTCATTTCAGGTTTTCATACCAAATGTTCATAATCAAAAGGCTGCAGCAATATGGTCAGTTTCTGGACACCTGTACCTCCCTGTCCTCTCTTCTAATCTTACTTGTCAGATAAATATTTGCTAGCCCTTTGGAGTCTGAAAACTAACACTTTTCAGATTGTCCTCCATAGCCATGTGAAATGGATCATAAATCTTTAATTTTTTCTTGCCTTCTACCTCAGCAGTGACATTTGACTGCAAATGTGCATCTTTTCTCGCTGCCTGATTTAGTTTTACTGCATTTACCAGGTGGTACGCTGGAAGGATTCCTACTGAGTGCGTGACAAGGTGTTGTTTCATTTTGCCTTCTGGGCTCTGGCCAGTGGGCCCAGTGGGGCTCAGACTTGCACCGACTCAGAATCTGCAGTTTGTGTTTATCTAGTGTGGGAAAAATTAAGGTGGATTGAACCTAAGGGCTTCAGTATGAATTTTTGAGTAAAATTATTGTAAAAGCATGCATTATACTTCTTGGCTTAAAATTTACTTAAAACATATGTTTCTCTGGATATTTTTTACTCTTTTGAGGACAACATGTAATGCTCATAATAACTGCAAAACTGACAAGTGTTCCCTTCCTTTTTTCCTATACTGTGCTTCAGGTTCCTGGGAAATGAAGGATTGTCTCTTGTGGCCTTGTGAAGGTGATATCCCTCAGGCTTAATTTTATATCTCAGGTGCTAATTATGAAATAGTGTCTGATTTCCACCATCCTGTGACTGCATTACAGGGACGTTGAGACATACAAATTTTCTGATATATACACCGTGTCTCTTCTCTGCCTCAACGCATCAAGCCAAATGCCATAGGTTTGTTTATGGCATGTGGGCAGACAAATGGGATGGGACTTCAGAGATAAAAGAGCAGAAAACATGAGAAAGGAAGCTAATCTGAAAAGATGAAGGTAGAATATGAGAAGAAGAAAATTGAAGTGGTTGCATAACACTGAAAATAAGAGGAGCCTTGGGCAGAACCAAGTTCAATGTAATTAATCTATTTCCATAGCAGTCCAAAACCAGCACTTTTGCTTTTCTGCTTGAAACCTGAAAGCAAGAAGCACTTTGAGAGTGGCAGCTTGAAGTCACTTGTATGTGGGAAATCAACAGTGTATCAGAGCCTGACCATCAAAATTTAAAATGGGGTATCACCCATTTTATGAGTGTTTCAGATGCAAAATCCCAAAGCACCTTAACTGTAAGTAAGCAGGCTCTGAATTTTTCCAAATGATTGTTTTTCATGACCTACTATGGAAGAGTATTGACCATCATGTGTAAATCTGAGCTGAAGAAAGAAGTAGTGCAATATGCGCTATAGATGCCTCCAGAAACACAGATTACAGATTTTTCTTGACCAAATTACTGAGTGTTGGGTGCAGAGATTATCAGAAAATTCACTGCTGCTTCATTGATCAAAAAAGGAAGGAAAAGTGCTGATTCCTGGAAATTAAAAGGGGTGCTGCAGAGTTTACTCTAATGGATAAGATGATGGATTGAGAAAGAGGATGCAAATACAGTCCTTGTGTGAGAGTGTATGTGTGTGCCTGAGTGTTCATGAGGAGGCAGTGCTGGGCTGAGGGACTGACTCAGTTCTGGTAGGCTGGTGGAGACTTTCCTTGTCTGATACTGTCTGGTTATAACTAACAAAGCCTTTAGCTTTGATCTTGTGACAGTGGAAATCCGGCTAATGCTGCTGTTTTGAAAGCTTGTGGGTTCCTTTCATTATTTCATTACCTATGCTGAGTAAAAGAAACAATGTGGTTTGTTTAAAATTAATGTCTGTCCATTCATTACTGTATTGACTCTGAGTATTTTCCTGTGTTGGCTCACTGTAAGGTCAGCCCCTGACTATTCAAGTTTTGTGGGTTTCACTCAGCTTTTGAGACTCAGAGCTAAAAGGACTGTCTCCCTGTAATCACAGCATAAATAATTTTCATGGTGGTGGCCTGTCTGAAGTGAATCACTGGTCTTGAGAAGGAGGTCTCAGTAAGAAACATGCCCTTAAACCAGCCCCTGAATCACCTCCATATCAAGTTCAACGGCCAAATCCCAGCCCCCAGGAGCAGAAGGCACATAAGGGGCTGAAGAGGTTGATCTCCCTGGAACACTCTTTAACAAACACAGCACTGAAGACACAGGGGACTTTACTCCCACCTTGTCTATACACCCCATACTATTATTGCCATTAACCTTTTCACATCCTCCAACTCTTTCATCAGATATTTGAGCTGTTCATCTTTCCTCTGTCTAAGATTATTTTTTCAACACTTTGAAGCGGGGATGGTTCTTGCTCCCTGCTTTTTGACTTGTTCTTCATTTGGCCTGGACATTTCTGTCATAAAAGAATACTTTAAAAATAATGTAAGAGGAACATAATTGATTTGGTGTCTTTCGTGAATGATAAATCATTAAAAATAAATGCTTATTTGGTGAATAACTTTAACTGACAGCATTATGGTTTCCACAGTATTAATATATTTTAAGCTGTTTGTTATATCATTACATCAGCCAAACTAATAAATTTGGTGTGCAGAAAGTTGTGCTGCAAAAAAGCATGTTTCTGACTCATGGGAATATTAATTTAAAAAGTAGAAAAGGTTTGGTTAAAACTGGAACTGACCTCACTTTTTATTCTGTCTTCTCTCTCTTCTTCTTTGTCTCTGTTCTATTTTCTCACAGGTCTCCTGAGCCAGAGCTCTCTGGACCCTAACTCCACTGAAAGCCCTGGGATGCCCCTGGATTTCTTCTTCCTTCCATAGAAGCAGGAGATGAGGCCTGGAGAGCTGAATGCAGATTTCCAAGTTCACAAAGGAGAGTCCTGAATTTCTAGAGTTGCAAAGTGTCATGGATGGATCTAGGTGTGGAAGCCCTGAGCCTGTCATCATGTTGTCACTTAGCAACTTGATGGCATTTGCCAAATGGAGAAGGGTACTCTCATTTTTCCATCATGTCCACATCTTGTACCCTGAGTGGTGTGGGATGATGAAAGGGGTCAGGAACTGCACAGTCCTGTGTTCCTGGATGTGGGAGCAAAGAGATGTGCTGCTGTTAAAAGAGCTGAACTGAGTAGTGGCCAACTTCAAAGGCTACCAAGTGCCCACACAACTCTGGCTGAGACTGGTTCCTTGGAATTGTGTCCATGAGAAGTACTCTGACTGATGGTTGAGAGTGCTGCTGGGGAAAAAACCACAAATGTCACCAGTGTATCTAGGGCTTTCAAATTACTTTTGCTAAGGATCATTGAAACAAAGTAAATAACTCTACAATCAGAATACGACATATAGCAAATGCTGTGGACTTGGATAATGGGGAGAAAAAGAAATATTAAACTGTGTCCTTCTTCCTAGACTATCTTCCAGCCTCTGTCCTGAATTAGGAAATTGTATTTTAGATGTGGAAAATATTTTTCACCAATAGAAAAAACCCAATTCTGTCCATTAAGAACAGAAGAACAACCTGGCGTCTACATCATCAGGGATAGTCTCTGACACACAGAATAGTAATGCTGTACAGTTCTGCTGCTCTGCGGAAATAAAGTGAGATTGGTACAGTTGGGGAAAACTTTTCCTACACACACTTACTTGTCCAGTTGGATGGGCTGTCAGGCATGTGAGTCCTTCTGCAAGTGCAAAAGATGCTGAAATGTAACTTCTGGCTCTTGACAGCTTCCCTTTCCTTCCCTTTCCTTTCCTTTGTGCCTTCAGACTTGTCTACTTCACGTTAATTCCCTACCTCCTATTTGTACTTCGCATTTTCCTGTTTACTGGGAACACCAAAGGCCACAGCTTAACAGATGTGGTGGGTATGGAAAGATTCAGGTACATGCCTGAAGTGTTCATAAATGTATTAAGGAGGTCTGCTTTTTCTTGTTTTGCAAATACTTATGGAGATATTTGCTTTTTACATTTTTCTTTTTCTGCAAAAACAGCAAGGTCATTCTGTACTTGCGTGCAGGAGCCTGGAAGTTGAAAAGAATCCCTGGACAGAGCACTGGGACAGTCCATGGAGCACACAGCCGGAACATCTCTTGGGGCTGGAGAATAAAGCATCTGAAGTTTGGGATGAAAATAAAAGTGTCAAAAAGTGTTACTGTTGAGAGGGCAGGTCTGGCCAGGTTTTTCAAAACTTCTCATATCTTACCCTGCCTTTTGACAGCTTCTCAGATAACTCACATGGTAAGGCAGACATATTGCTGCACCAAGCACCAGGTGGAAAAAATCAAAGTAACAGCCTGTTGCAAGGCTCTTGTTAGCATGGCAAGTTTCATATTGACACCTGGCGTGCAGACACCCCGACTTCCACACGCCCAGCTTTTAGAGAGCTATTCGGCTCTTCGCCATTGCCTCTGTGCTTCAGAAATCTCTCCTGTCTGTAATAATTTCATTTCATTCAACAGTGAAAACACAGGGAGCACAAGAGGTTTTTTCAAATGCCAGGGTCATTGGCTAATTTTTCTGTCTAAAATACTTAGTGGGAAACAGTGCATTAAAGGTTTGCTCATGAAACTCTGACTTCGGCTGATCAGCAATTATTCCCCTACAAAGCCAGAGTCAATAGCAGGATGTGGGAGCAGCCGCTCACCAGGGTGTGCTTGTGGCTCACAGTTTGGCTAAATGAGCACCCGTGCATCCTTCTGAGGTCCTGTGGAGTGAGGGGTGATGCCCTGAAAACAGGACCCAAGGCTGGAGTCTTGCCTGGTTCAAAGAGCAGCTGGTGATGCAACTCCATTCGGCACATCAACACAGCTTTTTCCGCCTGCATAGCCATATTTGTCAGAATAGCAAACTTGGGCTCCATCATTGCAAAAATAAGGCTTTGATGCATTGTGTCCTCTTGCCAGACATTTGACAGTAATCTAAATAAACAACTTGGTTCAGAGGCTCACAGAATATGAGTCAAAACTCATATTTTAAGATGAAAAGAAAATTCTTAGGATTTCATTTCTGCCATAATCCTGTAGCTGCCAAGGTAGGGTGCCTCATTTTTAGGTATTTTAAAAACCTGATTTAGTTAGAAAAGCTTCAGCCATTGTCCTAAACAGCTGACAGGTTCCCACCAGCCCTCCCCGTGCCAGCTGGCTCATGTATTCACAGAGTCTCTTGGCAAATGGTCAAATATAACACACATTTTAAGCAGCTGGATTAACCTAGAGATTCTTACCAGAACCTTTTCATCTGCTTTTCAGAGGCAGACCACTGCCATTTAATTATACGTTAATTGAATGAAAAAACAAGTCTATACCTAATTAATTTGGGTTATAGAAAAATGGTGGTGCAGAACTCTGGATTTTGAAAAATGGCATTAAAAGGACAGCCTTGTTAATTTTAGCTACATTTGGAATTTGTTTGTGATCCCTTCCTTTCCCTTCCTTTCCCTTCCTTTCCCTTCCTTTCCCTTCCTTTCCCTTCCCTTCCTTTCCCTTCCCTTCCCTTCCTTTCCCTTCCCTTCCCTTCCCAAACCTTCCCTTCCCTCCCCTCCCCTCCATTGATCCCACCCAATTAGCCTGTCACACAGGAGCTGTATTTCCCATTCCGACCCAGAGCCCGTGTTTATTGTCGGCTCTGTCCTTGCCCCCTGGGTTTTCCCCCCCTCCCTCGGCAGCCTCCGTGGCTCCCCGTGATGATCCCACGGCTCATTCCCTGCTCCGTGGCTCCCAAAGGTGATGGGATGAAGGGATGGAGCTCCTTGCTCCATCCAGCCCCATCCTGGACCACGGGCATTGGTCCCCCCCCCCGGCTCCAAACGCAGCATCTTTATTAGCAGGTGCGAAATTGCCGCTCCAGCTGCTGAATGGCGACAATTAACTCAATTAACATCGAAACAGATGCAATTTCGGAGGAAACAGAACAACATTAATAACAAGCGAAAGGCGGGGGGAAGGCTGCAATTACAAATGTGGAAAAAATCCTGCCCAGCTCCAGACAGGCGTGTGCTGTCCCCGCTGTCCCCTGGAGAGCTGTCAGAGCGATGCCAGGACGTGCCGCTCATAATACCCATCCTTCTTCCCCCTGGATGTGCCAGGGATGTGGCACAGCCTGGCCCTGCGCGAGGGGCGAGGGGCTTTGGGGTTTGCTTTGTCATCCAGAGCCCCCCCCCCACCGCACCCAAAGGTGTTGGAATTACAGAGGGATCAGCCCCTTCCCAGCCAAAAAAAGGCTCAGAGCATCACGCTGCGAGGGGTGTGCTCGGAAAAACGGGGAGAGCTTGGGAAGGATGTTCCCTTGCGTCCCCCCCGGCTCCTGGCTGCCCGTGGGATGCAGTCAGGAGGCTCTGGATGTGTCGTGGGATGCACTGAGCCACCCAACCTGTGGACGAGCAGCCCCACTCTGCAGCCTGAACCCAAAAAATCCCGGTGGGAGAACATTCCCAGAGCGCCAAAACCACGTGGATACAGAGCCACCCAAACTCATCCCTGCACCGGCTTCGTCCTGGGCAGTCCCAGCCTGTCCTGCCGAGGAGGGAGGTGTTAAAGGAACGGGGGCAGAGGCTGCAAAACCAACTGGAAACTGGTTTGTGCCTTGCTCCAAGCTCCGCAGGAGGTGACCTTTGCTTTCCTGGGAGTGACCTCCAGCCGGAGCTCCCCGTAGGACACAGGGACATCTAATGGCAGAAGGACAACACTGCGAATGGTGCCACGGAAAAACCGTGTCATCCCCACCGAGAAATCGAGGAGAAAAATTCAGGCTGCCAGCCTGAGCTGTGGCTCTGGCCTTGCCCTTGCCCCTCCAGGCTGGGAATGTTTGTGGGATGAGATGTTCCTGCCCCAAATGCTCGTGGAAAGGAGGATTTGCCTTTATTTTTGTACCCCCAGCCACTCCCTGCCAGCTCAGGTCTCCAAACTGCCCTCCTGGTGTATTTTGGTTATGGTGAAGCAGCTTTCATGGAGTCCCAGATTGCCAGACTGGTTTGGGTGGGAAGGGACCTTGAAGCCCATCTCATTCTGCTGGCAGGGCCAACTTTCCACCAGCCCAGGTTGCTCCAAGCCCTTTCCAATGTGTCCTTGAACACTTCCAGACATGAGGCAGCCACAGCTTCTCTGGCCAACCCATGCCAGGACCTGCCCACCCTCACTGGGAGCAATCCCTTCCCAATATCCAGTCCAAACCATGATACCTTTGGGTGTTGCTCTGGGGGCACTGGTGTTGTCCTTGAGAGCAGATGGGCAAGGATGTTCTCAGGGAGCCTCAGTTTGGTCACCAGCCCCCCCAAAACTGCCCCCATGCCCTGCTCCTATTGTGGCTGCTGTTCACAGAGCCCTTTCCCCAGCCAGCTGTGCTCCCTACGAGGAGGACAGGACCCCTTCCCTGTGCCCAGGAGTGGGACAGCAGCACAACGGGCTCACCAGTGGGCAGAGACTGTGAGTGCAGAGCTCTGTTAGGTTTAATGTTCAGATTAAATTTTAAAGAGCATTTAATTGGTGCTCTCCCCACTCTTTCCATCTCCTCGCTGGGTGGGTGCTTTTCCATGGGCAGAGCGGGGGATATGGTTTGTTCCTGCCAGCCACAAGGGGTGGATGGGGCTCCCCTGGAACCCAAATCCCTCCTCTCAGGGGCTGGAGAAGTTCTGCGCTGATTTGAGAAGGGTTTGTCTTGATTTTGTGGTTTCTGGAGCCCGATTGTTTACGTACGTTTGCATCTCGTTCCAGATGTCGGCACGGGGGGAAGTCAGAACGCGGACTGGTGTTTTCCACACTCGCTTTCCCTGCATCCAGGAGGCAAAGAAAATGTGCAGGGACAAGCAGGAACGTTCCCTTTTCTCTGCTCCAGCCAACTCTCCAAATTCTGTAATTACCATTTAGGGCAGGGGTTTTCTAAAGAAAGCAAACCCCGAATTCCCATGGAAGGAGACACTGTGGCATTTTGCTCTGCTGGCACCGTGTGCCAGTGGAAGAGGATTCCATCCCATCCCTTCCTCCCCACTGCTTTGCTGGAAAAACTGGGGGCTGATGATGGCCCAAGAGGCTAGAGGGGGTTTTGCCCTATCTCCAGTTCACCTCTGTCCCTATTTCAGTGTAAATAAGGACCCCTGGAGCGATGCCTTCACAGCCAGTTGTTGACAAGGCTTATCCACTGCTCCCCACCATCCTCTCCTTTAATTTTTAATTCCCTGTAATTAAGAGGTCTACTGGAAACACAGCAAACTTGGGGATAAAAACACTTGCTGCACAGGGCTTGGCGAGGCAGCAGCTTCACCCAGGATTTATTCTGGAAAAGGCAGCTAAAAGAGATTCAAGACCTTTCCTGATGTAAATGGGAACATCAGTCTCCATCTAAGCTCTATTTAGTCTCCCGTTCAGCTTAAGTGTTATGGACTGGGCTGGCTGCAAAGCACACACACAGGCCCTGCTCCTGCCACAGTATTCCAGTGCCAGGGGGTCTTCAGCAGCATCCCAATGCCAGGGGGTCTTCAGGAGCATCCCAGTGCCAGGGGGTCCTCAGCAGCATCCCAGTGCCAGGGGGTCCTCAGCAGCATCCCAGTGCCAGGGGATCCTCAGGAGCATCCCAGTGCCAGGGGATCCTCAGCAGCATCCCAGTGCCAGGGGGTCTTCAGGAGCATCCCAGTGCCAGGGGGTCTCCAACATCATCCCAGTGCCAGGGGGTTTTCAACAACATCCCAATGCCAGGGGGTCTCCAACATCATCCCAGTGCCAGGGGGTCTCCAGAATCATCCCAGTGCCAGGGGGTCTTCAGCATCATCCCAGTGCCAGGAGGTCTTGAACAGCATCCCAGTACTGAGGGGTCTCCAACAGCATCCCAGTACTGAGGGGTCTCCAACAGCATCCCAGTACTGAGGGGTCTCCAACAGCATCCCAGTCTCAAGGCATGCTCTGCTGTTTTTCAGGCAACACTCACAAACCCCGTGGTTTGGCACCCGTGCTCCAGGTGGTTTGGGGTTTTGCAGCAGTGGGGTGGGTAAGGATACCTGTGTGATGATTTCTCCCCAGCCAAGGTTTGGGAAGGGGTTTTTAGGCCACAATTGGGTCAGAATTTCCTCCTGGATGGAGGCAGTGGCACCTTAGTGCTCTTGGAGCAAACCCCAGCACTGCAGGGTAAGAAATGCTGCGGGGTGGGGGCTGGAAGAAATGGGGACATTTGGATTTTGCTTTTCCATGAGGACAGAAACAGGAGCAGGGGGGTCTCCCTGGTGGTCCCACAGGCAGGAGGTGCAGCAGCATCCTTGGCATGGGCTTTGTGCCACAGTACAAGAGTTCCCCACTGTGCAATCCCAAACTTGGTCAGCCTGAAAATTAATCAATAAATAAAGGGATGGCATTAAGAAGGGAAGTCTTTTTGGCTGGATAATCCACTGCACATCACTGGCCTGGTATGGGCCTCCCCAAAAAACCTCCGTGCCAGGTCCCAGCAGCTTGTGCAGGTCCCACATCCCAAATGCCACAGCACCACGTGCCCTGAGCCTGTGCCCAGGTGGGCACTGGGTTCACTCCTGAGAAGGGACCATGACCTTTTGTGACAGGGGTGACTGCACCTGGTTCCCACCCTCCAGCCCCTTGGATTCCATGCTCCTGGAGCTCTTTTCCAACCATTCCATGTCATGATTCCATGATTCCATGACTCCAGCACTCCGTGTCCCAACCCACCCACAACAATTACCCTGGGAGGCCACTGGTGCCATGGAAGAGCCCCTCAAGTGGGGCAGGGTCTGGGCAATCTCCTCCTGCATGCCTGTTCCCTAAGGGGGTTTATTCTTGCCCCTGTTTTTGGGGGGATTATGTGCAGTATCTGGCTGGAATAACCCTGTCCCTCGGCAGGGAGTCTCCAGCACAGTGGTCTGCACAAATACAATAACAAAACTCCACTGCTTTTTCAAGCAATAATGGAAGTGGTGCAGGATAGGAGCCAATTCCCATCCCTTTCAGCATCCACTTGGTGTCCACGCCAAAGCTTTTTGGAAACCCTTTAACTGGTAGCTTTGAAGCATTTGGGAAAAAAAAAAATTGGTTTCCCCTCTTCATTGATGTACTGTCTGTTTTTTCTGCCAAAACCCACAATTTTTTTTTTTATTTTTTTTGCCAAAATGAAAACCCACTGGTGTATGAAAGCAGAGCTCGTCCTCCAGGGAGGGGAGAGCAGCAAGTAAGAGCTGACAGAAATAGAAAAGCTTCCAGGAAATAATATCTTCGGTGCTGTTTGATCTGCTCCATCATGCTGCAGTCAGAAGAGAGTTTCGCAGGGCCCGGATGAGCCCAATTTAAGCTTCCTAATTTTCACAGGAAATTTCTAAGACCTCGTGGAGACCGTGGTGCTCTTCACTGTCACTGCAACCCTCTGGCTGGCATTTACTGGGCCAGTGTGTGGCTTGTGCCAGGTGCCACAGCATCCTCAGGGCTGTGGGGATGGCCATCAGACCATCCTATCGCCACAAGAAATCCAGCAGCTCTTTGGGGCTCTTTAGGGAGCGACAGAGGACCTTTCCAGAGAGGTTTGTGGGAAAGGGGTGGCAGAATTGGCCTTTTTTGGCTGGAATTTGGGGCTAAGAGAGTGAGCACACTGCAGGCACCCAGCTCCCCAAGGCCCACCAAGGGTCACTCTGTGCAGCTCTGTAGGAGGGGTTGTCACTGAGGGGGCAGAAGGGACCCCCAAAAGACTCCCATGAAAGCAGGGGAAGTGACTCCAGTGACTCCAGTGACTCCAGTGACTCCAGTGACTCAGGACTCCAGTGACTCCAGTGACTCAGGACTCCAGTGACTCAGGACTCCAGTGACTCCAGTGACTCCAGTGACTCAGGACTCCAGTGACTCCA